>JARHVA010001330.1:2950000-3000000 GCA_037957365.1 Torreya grandis
GCACTCGATCTCCGGAGGTTCCAGAACCCTAAAGCGCCACCTAAACCTCCCCCGGCGGGACCCGCACGCATTATTTTTGGGTGGACGGCCACAACCCCCCAAACTAATTCCGGAAAATTAAGCACGCATGGGCCCACCGCTGCTTTTAAGGAAGGATTAATATTTTTTAATCCCGTGGGTTAGGCGGACATTTTTTAATTTCCATTTTTCTTTTTGAGACCTTCCATGAGTGGGGGTATGGATAGAGATATCTTTGGAAAAGATTTAATTGAATTTGTTATACAAGTGGAGGGGAGGCACGCATTCTAAATGATTTGGTGCTACTTTATCGCTATCTATTTGTCCATTTCGCTAAATATTTAGGGATGACAAAGCTTTTTGCGTAATGTGGAAGACTACTAACTCTCCATGCATTTCTCTCTGGGGTATGGGGACTATTGTGATTCGTTGAAAATGTATTGAATAACATCACCAACTTAAATTTTGTCTGGTTACCACCCTCTCTCTTTTACTTTTTTGTTTGCATCACAAAAGTTTCTGGGTTTGGTCATGTTTTTCTTAACCTTCATTTTGTCCCCCAAGAGAACAACTTTTAAAGAAAGTTTGTTTAATAATAGGTTACATCATTTGTTTTTTTTTTTTTTTGGGGGGAGGGGGATAAATTGTGTAAAATGATTGAAAGGATCTATGTTTCGAATTATATTTTGGGTGTTGTGTATGTTTTTAGATACGATTCTAAGTATTTTTGAATCAAGGTTTTAGATCATATTTAGTGATCCATCATTATGAAGAAAATAGAATGATAGATGATTATAGACTTAAATTTTTTATAAGTATATTTTGTAGCTCAACATTAAAATTAACTACATAAAAATTTGAAAGGATTAAAATTTCAAACCACATTGAATAAAATAATTGAAAAAAACAACAATTCAAAATATACTTTATAAATTATCATCATAACCAATTCAAACTGTTGATCCTTTCAATCATTTTGTGCAATTAACCTTAGAGGAAGGAGGGACTTCCTTCCCAAGACTTCAGGGGACATAATCATGAGTTTTTCTACTAGGGTTCGACTTCTTCCACTTTGTCCCCTTTGCCCATGGAGCCTCCCTCCCCTATGTGGATTGTTCCCCCTTTGTCGACTACCTCTTCTCTTTCACCGCTCCCTCCCCTGATCATGTTGTGTCCCCACCCCTCGGCTTTCTAGCCTAGTAAACTCAAAACTAATGTTGGCACTACTGCAAAGAAGAAAGGCAGACGATCTAAGGCGGAAAGACTGAGACAGGAGGCAGAAGATTTGGTGCGAAATGGCTCTCAGTGAATGATGAAAGACCTCCTCATTAGGTAAGAAAGAAGACATGCCCTTGCCTATGGTTGAAGA
Organism: Torreya grandis; assembly: GCA_037957365.1. Lineage (NCBI taxonomy): Eukaryota > Viridiplantae > Streptophyta > Pinopsida > Cupressales > Taxaceae > Torreya > Torreya grandis. The sequence continues at coordinate 2,951,388 of JARHVA010001330.1, forward strand.
TTGAGGCGTTCTTGTTTGAGCTTCTTCTGACTGGTTTTAGCATTTTCTCTATCTTTCTTTGTTTCTTTTGTTGTGGTTTGATAGAAGACCTACATAATCAACTCTATTTTTAGATTTTTTGTCTTTTAATTGAATATGTGTATTTTATCGATATTCTTTCTATCTCAATTGAGATGTACTCCCTTTATAAAAATATATTTTCTATCTTAATTCTCGTTTATACTCCTTATCTCATCAACATTTTAATCTATTACAAACTCTGAACCTATAATTATACCCAAATACCTATTCATAATTCTAATAAAAAATATTTTACTTTATCAAACAAAATAATTTCACTTTTTAAGAAATTATTTTTCTTATATATTTATCATTCAATTTCCCAGCGTACATCACATTTTAACCAATTTGAAAGTAAGTCTATATGTTTTCCCTTCAATTTGCCTCATTACATCACTCCTTTAACAAAAGTTTTGTTCTCTTTGTTCAATTACTTTTTTAACCTTAACTTTGGCTCCCTTACATCATTTTTTAACAAAACATTTGTTTTTTTAGCCGTGCCTTTTTAAACCATCGTTTTGTCCCCTTACCTTTTCAAGGAAAGATTTGCTTCGTACATGTACTTTTCCTATATTTTTTTCCTTTTTTAATAAGGAAACATTTGACCAATGATATATTTTTAAATGTGAAATCAACTTTAATAATTATTATAGAGCTTATTTGCTCGTAATCAGCATAAAAAATAGTATATGTCAAATAATAATAATGTTAAATATATAGTTTTTCGGGGCATCAAGATAACGATATGAATTTCATAGAGAACATGCGTACCTAATGATAAGATGTAAAGGTTGTTTTTTTGGGGCAGATGCAATGATATGACAGGGTCGATTACATTTTGTATTATGGATTTTGAGTGGTGATGGCAGCCTCAAGTATGACACTTTTTAATAATCGCATGTTTTTTTTTTGGGGATAAAATTGTGTTTGAAGTTTTTAAATAAAAAAATTTGAAATAATTTATTTAAGGAAAAATTAAGGGGTCAACTTTTCATAAAGATCAAAAGATTAATTGGATATGATAAAAATTAATTCAAAATAAGAAGTTTTAAGATAAAATTTAATTAGAAAAAGTGAATTTATATAAAAAGAAAGGACATGAGATTGAGAAACAAGATTGTTATCCAACAACAAAAGCACAGTGAAAAGATGACAAAAGAATAACACACAAAAAGAATTAAGAGAAAAGTCTAAGGGTGAAACAATCACATTAAAGATCAAGGGGCTCGAGTAAGTAGGAAAAATTAACCGTAAGCAGAGACTAATCTTCCCTCTCGATAAGAAAAAAGATCCTCCATCGTCAATTGAATGCCATCTTTCACCATTTCCTCCGCTTCCGCTCTCAACCTTTCCGCCTCTAAGCTTCTACCTTTCCTTTTAGTCAAAGCGCCCACATTAACATTTGGTCTCCCCAATTTTGGACAAGAAGGGGTGGAAGCTTCTACAACCAGATGAGAAGGAATTAAAGATGAAATAGGATCCGAAACTTCTGACAGAGTCTCTACCTATTAGGGGAATCCTCACGATCCATTGGGGTAAGAGGTTGAGAGGAAGTAAGACGAGAATAAAACTTGTGATCATTATGTTATAGGAAGCCCTGATCCAGAATCTCATCCTTCTTCCAAACAAGCTAAGAATGAGACGAAGCCATACCTTGAGATTTAAAAGGACACCCAATCACAAAATGCCCTAAGAGATTACAACAAAAGCACCGGAAACGAAGACCTTCATAGTTTAAAAACTGAATCCAATATCCTTAGGAGAAAAAAATTAACCAAATTATAAAAAAATTTGAAAAGATCAAAGATAACACAAACTCTCACAAATCTTTGATCCCGAGATTTTTTTTATCAATTTTTACAAAGAAACTAACTCCTATAATTACTATTTTAACAAAGGAGTCAATTTATTAAAAAAATTACTATTAATTGACATTTATCACCATTATAAATTATATCTTAAGAAGAAAAGTATATCTTTCTCACAAACTTGATTCATTTTTTAAAGATGCCATGGTTCCATCTTTGTTGTATAGGTTGGAGGGCTTAATACTTGTATATATTATATTTAAGGTTTAATAAGTATATCATATAATGTATTTATGTTGTCTTCAATTTATTATTTTTATTTGTGTCTTTAATTAGTAGGAAACATAGATTTGAAATATTTGAATAATTTTTTAATACTTATATAATTTGTGTTAAGTTGTGATTGGTTATTATATATTATGTGTTATTATTATGGATTTTTTTTTGGGAATTGCAATTATATATATGCAAGCTTGAGCTATATCTGGTTGGGATAGAGCCCCATCTCTATACTCACTCTATTATGAGGTGGGGGGCACAAACCAAACAACGAGTTCTAAACCTAGTCTCGACTATATCTAGGCTAAAGAGGATCTAATCTATATCTAATTGGAGAGAGAGAGAGATGATATAGAGTTATCTATATATATAGGGGGTCGACGACCTACCCTACTTCTACTCTATATAGATGGCAGTGGGACTATATGCTTTATTCGAGAGGACCTATATATTTATGGGGCCTTATTAACTATATATAGAGATGTGCCATAGATATATAGGGCCAACCCCTTGGCATATAGATATATAAGCTACAACCACTATCTCTATATGGCTACTGACCGACCCCTTCCCCTTTATATAGATATGATATGGGACTACCGACGGATTATGATCCTTGATACTAACCCCAATCCTTCACTCCTGACTCTTATGTATAGATGCACCCCCACCCATATATAAATTTCTAAAGGTAGAGTCGTAGTTATATCTATATGGGGTCGTTGGTCAAGCCCTCCTTTCCCTCGCTCTATCTAAAGGTAGGGTGCTCTCCTGTTGGCCCATATATACTGGGGCAAGGCCATGCCATAAGTCGGTCCTCCTCTCCAGACTTCAGAGAGTTCCCTTCCCCTCATCTTCGAGCCTATCTATAAATCCCTCCAGCTAGTCCAATGTTTCCCCTTTATATTTTTTCAAGCTTCACACATTGGTATAGCTAGATTGACTCGATTTGTTACTAGTCAATAGAAAATTTACAAAGAAGATAATGAAATTATTAATAATGGTGGCATGTAAAAAATCTAAGATAAGGACCTTCCAATTTTAATATTTCTTTGTAATTTTGAAATAAATATATTTAAGATATTTATACTAATTTTTAAATAAATACTTTTATAAATATTTCCTATCACATATATTGAATCCTACTAAGGTCGTCTTTCCTATATTATAAATTTTATATTTTTTTAAAAAATTGATTACTTTAATTTTAAATTTAAGGTCAACTCAAATATAAAAGTTAATATAATGTGAAGCATTCCAATAGTAAATCTAAAAGTTATTATATTGTGAAGCATTCCAATAGTAAATATAAAAAGCTAATCCCTAAACCTTAACAACATATTTAGAGGAAATGAATCATTCGTATATCTTAAACTTGGGAATTCCTTTTCCACATTTAAAAAAAATGCAATTTTATAAAAAGCTAATAGTCTTATTTACAAGTCCCTAAAAACCAAGTAAATGTTATTTTGACTCAAGCTGTAAAAACCAAACCTCTAGAACATGTCAAATATCATTAAAGGGTGAGTTTGTTGAGGTCAACATGCCACAATGTATAAAGACATGTTTTTAGATGATTTTTTTTAATAAAATTTATGGTAAAGTAGGTTTTCAAAAGGGTTTAAATTATTCTACAAGAATAAGATACATTTTAAATTTTACAAGTTAAATAATATGAAAATTATTAAAATTGGGCTAACTATTAATTTAGATTGAAAAAACACAACAAATGTACAATAAAACAACAAATTACATCAAACAAACAACAAATATACAATAGGTAAAAAGGCATAGAACATAAAGAAAACTCTTAGAAGAAACAAATAAGATATCAACTAAGAGTCTTCACCAATCTCAACTTCTGCTTCCACCTCGCTTATTAACCTCAATTCTAATCAAGTGAAAATTAAGAAACATTAAGATAACTTAAGGGGTGGATATATCCATGAGCAACAATCAATATTCTCCCTCTTCAAGAGAAAATATTCTTTAATGTCCACTGCAATTGTCATCAATCACATCCACTATATCCATCCTCAGATGCTCTGCCTCTATCTATCGTCTTATGTGCTTGGTAGTAATTGGGTTTAGATACGGTATTACATGTTTTTAGAGGATTGATTTACTAAGACATAATTAATTTTATTTGACTTGAACATCTAAATTCGTCCCTCGAGTTATTATTCTCAATAAATTTGGTACAATCTCACTTATTTTTTTTGTGATCTTTTAACTAATAATTATGATATATAAGTCTAGATATATGACCAACTCTTTGGTTTAATTATTTAGAAAAACACATCAAGTAAGCAAATTATCTATATAGTTAGCATAACATGGGATTGGATTTTCTTAGTATGTTAAGGCTTTCACTCAGGTAGGCCGTGTACATATTGACATGGATTTAAATTCCCTCCACATATTTTTTTGATTGACACACCATATATATTTAAAAAAGAGACAAATAAAGATACCAAAGATGATATCTATAGAGCCTACCTTAAATACAAATTGTTAGAACCTTGGGAACCTCTTTCCTCAAAGCTTCAACATTACTACAATATATATCTTCACTTTGAGGATGGGTTTAACAAATCTCCAGGATATACTATTCTCCAATTACTTTATAGTTTAAGAGTTCCATTGGAATAATTGAAAGTTTGTCATCACCACCTTTGCATAGAGTCAAATCCTCATATTCCTTAGGTACATCATTTTTTCTTAGATTTGTTTTATAAAGCTTGAAATTGAGGGTAATTTTGTATTTAGATATAATTTTCCTTACTATGATATTAGGGGACAATTATTTTGCCTCTTTAGAGACTTACACAACTCTCTCTATAATTTTATGGCTTACAAGGATCAAAATGCATGGCCATTTTTTTGATAAATATTTGATCTTTGCCAATGTTTGGCTAGAGACTTTGCTTCCACAATGATCTACACCTTGAGGATTGGTTCTTTTATTCACCTTGTTTCTTCTTCAAGATTGAGAAAGAAGTGAATTCCTGACATAGTTGTATATATGGTGAGATTTGTGAGGCATTGGAGGACATCATTTGTTTTCACATGTTTTCTTGGATGCATATCATTTTTAGTGTTTGTTCTTGTTAGCTACACTTACACTCCCTATTCATTATTTTACATTGTATTTTTCTAGTCTCATAAGCCATATTTGACCTTTTATGAACATTTGTATCATTATCTTGTTATCTTATCTATGAAGAGAAATAAAACTATTAACTTTAGTTATAACTATCCAAACAAAAGCATGTTAATTTTATATTTGACTAAGGTCATCGAAAAAGCTCCTTACAACACTTGGATTATCTAGAAGTTGGTTAGTTAAGGGAAACATGACACAAATTATAAGTATATGAATATTCTTTAGAAGATTGTGTATTTATAACTATACAAATAAGCCATGAGGATTTGTCAAAGTGTAATAAATAAAAACACTTGTGACTTCGGGGAAAAAACTAGGAGCCTAAAGTTGTTATCTAGTTTGCTAGTTTGCACAAAATTAAGGTTAGACTCTACAAGAACAAAGTTAAGGCTAGACATAAATACTTAAACTATTGAAAATAATTAAAGCCAAATATTTTTGAACTCCTAAATACGTAACTAAAATTAAGATGTTGAAGGGAACTATAACTTTTAAATGAAAATCATTTTATTTTCAAGGGAAGAAATGGTGTTTGCAAAGTGAAGTGAGAATTCAACAATGAAATGATGATTTAGATAAATCATGATATTTATAAATAGATGAATGATTCATAAATGTGTGTTGATTGAGAATAAATTTGTAACTTATAAAGTCCAAAATAACATAGCACACAAACCTAACCCTAGTAATAATATCAAAGCTTAAGAACACATGTTTTCACCTTCCTGGTAAGGTTCTCTCATATCAGTACTCCTATTAATGATAGTAAGTCTACCAACCTATGATCTAATTATTTTTAGTCAGGGAGGAGATGGCTAAGGGTTTGTAACTTGGAAATAGGCAAACATGAAGTAACTAGGTAAAATCCTTCTCCAATTCGACATGGAGAACAACCAAGAAATAAAGAACAATCAACAAACTAAAGAATAAAATAAAATTTTAATTGAGTGATCCACAATGATGAGTGTAAAATTAAGGTGTAGTAATCCAATTACTAACAGTATAAAAGTACAAAAATAGTGTGAACAAATGATTTTTTGAAAACCAATGTGTGAACAAATGATCAAGAAGTATTGATGGAGGATGAATGGTCAAGTATATAAGACTAAATATCAATGAAAATTAGCCAAAATACTATTTATGAATTTTAAAACCCTCATATGATTCTATTAGACATAAACTACTAAGCTATGGATAAGCTTTGAGTTTCCCTATAAAAGTTACAGCCTAGCCAAAGAAGGGTAAATGGAAGGCTAAACAAGTGGGTTTATCTCTTAAAGGGTCCTTATAGGACATAATTACCATTGGTAAGTCAAGTATATGGCATAGGGAAATCAAATACAATCATAGAGAAGAATTTAGTAAATTGAGCATTACATATGCCCCTAAGGTGGAAGCAAATAGTGTACATATAAAGTATACACAATGTGAGAAGAAAATAAAATCATACTTACACTTGTGATAAATGTTTGTATAAAATAAATCAATGATTGTGATCCATAAAGTGCAACTCCAAACTGCTGCTTGAACACTTACAAGGGGATAAAAAACAAGCTTATGGCCTGAGATGGTCTAAGATGGCATTCACCAAAGCATTAGCTCTAGTAATCTCCAATCAAGAGAAATTGACAATCTAGAATTATTTGAAATGATAAATTAAATTTCATAGTGCATTAAATGGGGACATAAACTCAATTCTAAGGACATTTTAAACCTCGATGAATAGGTAAATAACTAAGAGTGAGTTACAGAATAAATGTGCATAGGACACACCCAATCAAATGGGCATCAGTTAAAACTCCAATGATTGTGTGATACCCAACTACATTTTTGGAAAGATCAAGTGTAGGTTTGTGATTATATATATAGGCACAAGACCCACCCACTTACAATAATTCTCTCGACAAACCACTATAAGGAATTTTTTTTAGCACATCACTATGCACCACAAATATTAATTGTTAATAAAATCCCAAAGCACCATAACACATCATAATTTAATACATAATTTTAAATTTAATCATGAAATGACATTAATTTAAATCACAACAACCTTTAATGATTCAAGGATTTAAATAGAAATGGTTAGGATTTGTCAATGTCCCTTTATCAAGACACATCATAAGAACATATGCACCCGGAACAAGTATGTACAAACATTGAAAACTTGTAAGTCTATCATAATTATTTACAATATAAGATGAAAAAAATACTCCTTATGCAATGATCCTCATATTCATAGTATTGTGCAACAAATTACTACATAATATGTTGTAAGTTTGTGCACTATGATTTACAAGACTTCAACCCTCAATTCTATGTGTGGATCTTATAAACTAGTGAAGAACCATACAAGGACCATCAAAACATACTCATTTAGAGATTCAAACGCAACTAAAAATTTGAACTGAAACTATGTACGACAATAAACTTATGCAGAATAACACAAACATATACATGCACAAATGTGCACAAAAGCTACGCAAAATAATATTAAGAATTTATTTGTAATAAGTTTTTACATAAAATAATTAAGCTTATTTATAATCTAAAATATTATTGGTTTATGTAATAGTCCAAGTGAACCTAGATTCTCCTGCATGATATATCTTGAGAAACAAAATAAACATGACCTTTTTCTTATGCACTTTATATAGGCTCTGTAAATGGTATTCCTTGTTTTGTAACTTTTATATGCTTATCCATGTTGTATTTTTTATTTATTATACTTTATAATTTACCAAACATTCTTTATATTCTTTGTTACACATTTTCTTACCGACTCTCAAATTAATCACCCTTTCTACTTCCTCACTCACTTTCTCAGGAATATACTCTCTCCAATATACTTATTCAAAATATACACTTGTACTTTCATTAATCTATCCTCTTTGATAAAGATACAAATTTGTTTCATTGAAAATAGGCAAAATGTCTATTCCTTTAGCTGACTGTATCTCATTTTCAATTGTGGTAAAATTTTGCAATACTCTACATGGTCCAATTTTATTCCATTTTAACTTGTCACAAGTTCAGTTTGTAAATATTTATTTTCTCAAGTGTATTAAGACTAAGTTTCCCCCCTAATATTCCACTTATGTTCTCTTAAAATATATGCATTTCTTGGATTATTTAGTTCTTCTTTATAATTATTTGCAGACTTGCTTATGGAAGTCACACATATATTCAAAACAAAAAACTTCATAATTTTTCCTTCACTCATTTATTACGTCATGCACTTTTGCAACACCCTTGGACTTGATCCATACACAATCTAAAATTGTGTCCTTGAAATATTCCTATTAACTAAATTGTTATAAGCAAACTTAGTTTGCATTAGAATGGAATCATGCATTGTTGGATTTATTTTAATCAAACAACACAATAGGCTACTAAGACTTCTATTGTCTACCTCCTTCTATCCATTTTTTTAGGATGATATAATGAACTAATATATAGCTTAGTATTTAGATTCTTCCATAATGTCCTCTATAAATGTCCAATAAGTTTTACATCCATGTTTGATATTATGCTGGATAGAAATCATAACTTCCCTAAAAACAAGCGAGCAATGTGTGTTGCATCACTAGTCTTCTTACAAGCAATAAAATGTGCCATATTTTATAATATATCCACAATCACAATTATGGAATCATGTCCTCTATATGTTCTATGAAATCCTAAAACCAAATCCATGTTAATATCTTCCCATGGTTTCTATGGAATTGGAATTGTTTGATATAATCATGCATTTTGACTTCTCCTTTTCACTAACTAGAAAATTATATAATCTTAAAAATATATACACACATTGTTTTCCCATTCGTGGAGAAAATTAAATCTCATCCAGTTGCATATATATTTTTTCATAACCAAAATGAATAACTAAACATTCACTATGATTCTCTAATCAAATTATCAAACATTAACCTCTAGATATACACAATTACACTCCTCATAAGAATAATACTTATTGCATGAAATAATCCAACCATGATGTTTTATCTCCATTGATTTATTCTACACATGTTTTCCATGCATCTATAATATATTTATCTTCTTCATAAATATTTTTCATAGAATCAATTACCATGACTTACACTTGCATCTCATTCAACAAGAGACACCTTCTACTTAATGCACCTCCAACTCTATTAGACTTACAACTCCTGTGTTTCAATAAAAATGAGTAACTATTGAAAAATTCAACCTAATTCATATGTATATGGTTAAAATTTCCTTGACTATTTATGAATTACAATGCTTGTTGGTATGTGTACGATAAAAAATCCTTAGGGAAACAAAAAATGTCTCCATTTATTAAGCATTTAAACTATAGCATCGAGATCTTAATCATATACAAAATATTTATTTTACCATCATTTAGATTATCATTGAAGTAAGATATAAGCTTACCTCTCTTTAATCACCACTTCTCATATTTTTATACCATTCAAATCATAATCTTCTTGAAATACTTTACCAAACTCTGGAAATGCCAACATTAGTTGTTCAGTAACTTTTTTTTTAATTGCTAAAAACTATATTCTGCTTATGTACTCCATAAAAACTCTTTCCTATCTTTTTGCATCACTTTTATGATTTTTGTGCATATCCCACTAAAATTCTTGATGAACTTCCTATACAAAATTATAAGTCCATAAAATATCCATGATTCAAACATGTTCTTAGGTAAAAACCACTCAAGTATAGCCCACACATTTTCTAGATCCATCTTCAATCTTTCTTTAGAAATTAAAAATCCCAAAAAAAACAAATCCTCCTTTATGAAGTTATATTCATTCAAATTTAGTAGAAAATTTTCATCTTGCAACCACTGCAACACTTGTCTCAAATACATTAAGTGTGCAATCTCTATTTTACTAAAAATCAATATGGCATCCTTATATAATATTACAAAATTACCCAAAAATGGTTTCAACACTTCACTCAAGAGTCTTATGAACATGCTCAGTGTATTACTTAGTATATTTTGAATGACTAACAATTTTTAAAATCCTTCTTACATTTTAAATTTTGTTTTACACTCATTGTTTCAGTGAATTTTGGCTTATATTTAGAAAGGGAAGAAGGAGAAACTAAATATGGGTATGGTTGAAAAACCTATTTGATTGTGCACGTGTTGAATTAGATGATTATGAAAAACTCCTCTTTGGCTTGGGAGGATGACTTGCATATAAGACAACACTAAAGAAAATGGTTGGTTAGATGGATAACTGAGTGGATTGCCTAGTACTAGCTAGATCCCAGAAGCAAGAGCTTCCTTGGGGGCTATCAATCCACATGTCTTAAACAATTAAGTTTATAAACAAGATGATAAAGTAATTTCATCAGTAATCAAAAGGTATTGAAATTGAACACAAGAAATGCTTGCTAAATAAATAGACTAAAATGACTAATATAACAATGAGTAATTCAACACTAGTGCTAAATGGGTCAAGTGTGTTTTAAAAAATCAGGCAAGGGTCTATGAATAGGTAGGGACATAAAGAATTAGATTTGGTTAGGGGTAAGAGGGTGGAAATAGCTTGTTTTTATTTCTTTCCATAGTGACCATCGATGATTGGGATGACTATCAATAGTTGAGGTGATTATCGGTGGTTGGATAGACCGTCGATGGTTGAGGCAACTGTTAATGTTTACTATGTGTAGGCTTGGGTTGGTAAATAGCTAGTTGACAGGATCTTAAATTTGGATTTCAAGAGATGGGTGTTAGGGTGTGGAGCTAAAAGCTTCACCTTACTGCAAACATGGAGGTTTCTGAGCATGACAGTCGTCGACGTCGGCATGCCACAACCGACGTCGATCAGGGATCAGTGTACAAGAAACTGACATCAGCAGGGATCAGTTGGCATTGGTCACCTCCAGTCAAACAGGGACCAACGTCGATCACCTGTGGTGGTTCTAGAACTGCTGTTGATGAACAATCAGTTAAGTGAATGGGTTGTTTGCATGATGAAGACTAGTTCGAGTCTTGAGCCGCAAGTCTAATCATTGTATGCATGAGATCTATATAATAGACTCATGGGCTATATTGTTAAGTGTAGAACTTAAGTGTAGAACTAGGAGAGTTCTTCCCATGGTAGAATCAAGTAGGATTCTTCATGTATGTAAGATCAGGTTTGATATGCAGGGTGTTGCAGGATCATGGTGGAGATCTACATGTGATAAGTAAGATCAGGTTGGTCTGCAAGGGTGTGTATATGCGAGGGTCAAAAGGAGATCAGCGGGGGAGCAAGATCCAAGGTGACAGCAATACATCAAGGAGCTAGATCATGGTGAGATCTACTTGGAGTATCGGTTCATACTTGATTGTACAGGCAGTACAATGAGGTGAACAACAGCTTGTGTTAGCTATGTGTTGTGACCTATTGAGAGAAGATTACTCTTGAAGGAAGATTGCTGGGAGCCCTTGAGGAGGAAGTCTCACAGAGGTGGAAGAAGAGTGTGATCTCTTTATTGTAATTTCCTTTGTAATGAGTTGAATACAATTATGTGTTACCTCTCATATTTTGTGCTATTTCTCATTGATAGTTATTTGTTCTTCTGGTTATTTCTGCATCTTAAGTAGCTTATACAATGGTAATCATGTGTGCTCTTAAATCTGACAAGTTGTGTCAGAGCTTTGGGGAACTTAGGTCCTATCAAATGGTATCAGAGTGAGGTTGGATGTTCTTAGAGTGAGTTTGACTAACAGATGGCCCAGATCTAGTTAGTGGTTTTTTGATTACAGGTTACTCACAGGGGTTTCTGTTTGAGTGGGAGTATAGCAATGGTAGAAGAAGGTAAGTTGAGAATGAATAAATTCAGGCACAGGGTTAACACCACAAGGAGTGTGGTGGGTAGTCTTCAAGATTGAGCTTGAAGAGGAATACAAGCTAGGATGCAGATTAGACAAAGTACTGGTATAGGTACATGTGTAGCTATTTATCTCCAAGTGGGAGATTGTTAGGGTGTGGAGCTAAAAGCTTCACCTTATTGCAAACATGGAGGTTTTTGAGCATGACAGTCGTCAGCATCGATAGGCCACAACCGACGTCGGTCAGGGATCAGTGTATAAGAAACTAACATCGACAGGGATTAGTCGGCGTCAGTCACCTCCAGTCAGATAGGGATAGACGTCGGTCGCCTGTGGTGGTTCCAGAATTGCTGTTGACGAACAGTCAGTTAAGTGAACGGGTTGTTTGCATGATGAAGACTAGTTCGAGTCTTGAGCCACAAGTCTAATCATTGTATGCATGAGATATATATAATAGACTCATGGGCTGTATTGTTAAGTGTAGAACTAGGAGAGTTCTTCCCATGGTAGAATCAAGTAGGATTCTTCATGTATGTAAGATCAAGTTTGATATGCAGGGTGTGCAGGATCATGGTGGAGATCTACATGTGATAAGTAAGATCAGGTTGGTCTGTAGGGGTGTGTATATGCGAGGGTCAAAAGGAGATTGGCGGGGGAGCAAGATCATGGTGAGATCTACTTGGAGTACTGGTTCGTACTCGATTGTATAGGTAGTACAATGAGGTGAACAACAACTTGTGTTAGCTATGTGTTGTGACCTATTGAGAGAAGATTACTCTTGAAGGAAGATTACTGGGAGCCCTTGAGGAGGAAGCCTCACAGAGGTGTAAGAAGAGTGTGATCTCTTTATTGTAATTTCTTTTGTAATGAGTTGAATACAATTGTGTGTTGCCTCTCATATTCTGTGCTATTTCTCATTGATAGTTATTTGTTCTTCTAGTTATTTCCACATCTTAAGTAGCTTATATAATGGTAATCATGTGTGCTCTTAAATCTGACAAGTTGTGTCAGAGCTTTGGGGAACTTAGGTCCTATCAATGGGTTGGTGATAGGTTAATTATGAAATATAAATAAAGTAAATGAATATAAAAAACAAGTACTTATCTTGTCGAAAGTTGATTGGATGAGTGGTTGAGGTGGTTGGTCTATTGGTGGATTTTGGCATGATTCTGATAGAGTAATGGTACTTGATGCTTTGGTAGAGTGGAAATGGTAAGTCAAATCTTTGACATGATGGCTGGATTGTTGGATTGCTGACGATGATTTACCTATAAAAAAACTTTGGATGCACAAGTTCTTGATAATAATTACAAATGGATTTCACCTCCCTGCTCCTCTCTTCTTATAGGTATAGGTAAGAGGTTCAAGTGGAGGTTCAATTGGGATGCCTAATTATAAATTGCTCATGTATGAATTCTCACGTAGATCAAGATAAGTTATATTTAGAAAATCAATGAGAGGTGACTTGCATGTTGTTGGTTAAGGAGGTACACCCTAATCATCGACAATCAATGTGACCATCAATGATCATCTTGACCATCGGTGGTTATGGGTGAAGGGTGAAGATAGGTAAAAAGGTAGGTTAAATCAGTTGGTCAATCTTGACTTGGGTTAGGCTTGGTTAGGGGTCGAAGGGTTAGATTGGTCTTAAGGGGGTCCTAAGGTGGTCCAGGGGTGTTTTGGCATTCAGAATCATGGTGTGTGGATTTTTTATGTCTATATTTTGCCCATTTCTTTTAGACAACTTTCAATTAACAAGCTACAAAATAAAAATAGATTGTTGTTCAAAGGTCATGGTTTCCCTGAGTATGGGAGGAGGTGTTCCCCCTCAAACCAAGAATCAATGAGGTAAAATAAAATCAAGTGAGGGTTTGATAAGGTGGATGCATGTGATGATGAAGGTGGATATCAGAAGGTGGGTGATAGGTTGGGCATTCAAGTATAAAAAGATGCACAAAGTATGATAAAAAGTGTGATAGCCAAGATTGTGCATAGACTAGGTTACCATAGTTGTTAAAAATAAAGGTCATTGATAGAAGGACAAGTGATAAGTGGACTATGTGATCGCATTTAGGCATGGTGGCTGGGTACACTCATAATACAAGTCTCCTAAGCAATGTCTATGTTTCAGTGGGTATCCAAGGAAGGACTCTCAGTGAAAACACAAATTGGTCAAGTGTCATGGGTATTTGAGGTAGGAAGTGCTCCCAAGAAGACACAAGTGAGTTTGGTATGTGTGAGGTGGTATAAGTGTAAAAAGTGGTCAAAATGGTAATGTTATCATGGCGATCAAATGACCAAGTAAAAAATCATCACAAAATGCACACTAGTTGGGCCAAAATAGAGTAATGGAGAGGTGATGAGGTGGTTAGGGTGGGTGGACAAGGTATTCTCTAGGGGTGTGTTTTATGATTTGGTTATGCTAAAAGAAAGGGGTATGATCTAGGTGAGAGTAAAAAGGGGATCCCCCTGACCATTGATGGTCAGGAGCCTAACTGTTGATAGTTAGGGTGCTCAAGGGAGACCTTCGATGGTCACCCTAATCATCGATAATCAGGGTGTAAACCCTAAAAGGATGTGGGTTAAAAGTGAAAAATGAATTGCTTTTTACTCATTTTAAATTTTTCCATTATTTGACTTTAGAGCTCTGGTGTTTGGTATATTGGGTAAGGAATCATTGATGATGATTGCTTAAGAGGCATCTAATTACTGAGGTGTACCAAGATAGGATACAAGGCATGTGTAGTCATAAATGAGGATGGGCAGGTCTATGACTAACTCCATGGTGATGGTCACAAAATGAGGTAGGGGATGCTTTAAAATTGATAGCTTAGGTGTGCTTACCTAGAGTAGTTAAGTCTGCATTTTATTGTTTGGTTGGGTAGGTTTGAAAGTTTGTGCCCTAGATAAGGTTTTATGTGATTTTAGAAAAATGGGCAAGTAAATGTGTGAATTTTTTAGGGGTAGGTTAGGTAGGGGTGGGTTTGAGTGTAAATTGAGGGAATTTATGGGTAACTGGGTAGTTTTTTGGTAGTGTGGTTAGGTTGAGGGTTTGGGTGTTCTACTTATAAAATACTCACATTGATCGTCAACAGTCAGGTCTGACCATCGATGGTCGATATCCATAAAGTTATGGATGTCTGATCATCGGTGGTCACCATGACCGCCAATGATTAAACCATCTAAATTTTTGTTTGAATGCTAAAAAAATGTCTTAGGTTAGGTTTGGTGGGAGATAGTGTTGGATTTTCAAATGGTTTATGTTAGGTGAGGTGGGTAAATTTTTTTGGGTGACAACGAAGAGTGAGTGGGTAGGAAAAGAGTATAGATTGTAGATGTAAATGCTAGGAAGGGAAATGGTCAAATAGGTTAAGGATAGGTAAGGTTGGTGAATATTATAGGGAACTAAGTTATGTGTTAATGAATGCTTGCAGGCCTAGGAGTAGATATAGATGTGTGATCAAGTATCATGCATATTCATCAAGATCTATAAGGGGATGACCCTAGCTAACTGGGCCCATATGGAAGAGGTTGAGATAAGAGTGATGAGGCATTATTAGCATGTACTTCAAGATACATCCATGATTGTAGCTCTCATAAAGAGATGGGATCTGGCTATGAACACTTTCTTACTATCGATTGATGAGATGATGATCTTACCAAAGGATGTGTATAGGATCACATGAATATCTCTTTGGGGTGATCCAATTTATCACATAGAGTGAGATGAGCATCTACAGTTGCTATATAGTGATGACTGTGATTAGGTTAGATGGAATGTTAGTGGCTTTAAATATAACATGTTGTACAAGAGGGTGTCAGGAAAGTGGAGATTGATGACTATGTTTATGATGGCCATTTCATGCTTTGCTCTTCCCAACTCAAGTAGTGGGAGATTTCCATACTTTCTACTGGGGGTGGTAGTTGAGTTTCTACTAAGGTGGACTATATTTGGTTGGGTACATATTCTTTTGGTGTAGATATGTAGGGAGATGTGGGGGTTCAGGGCCCATAGGAGGTATGACATCAATGTCAGTTTAGTTCTACACTGTTGGGCCTCTGAGCACATCTAGGTGATAAGGCTAGGGGGGTTGCCATGGATGGGATATGCATAGATTGAGTTCCTAGTTGAATTCATGTGGTGGAGAGGTGATTTTTACATTTAAGGTGTAGGGGGAGGTGCACATGATGTAGATTAGTTTAGCGGTGCACTGGGTGCACTAGTGATTAGAGACATTACTTGGAGAACCTATGTTTAGTTTCCAATATGGCTTGGCTACAAGAGCTAGACCCTATCTATATAGAGTTATATATGGATATTCGGTAGTTGGGATGGGGAGGTAGAGCTTATCCCCTTTGACAGGGTGCATAGATAGTTTAGCCTAGTTCAGGGTATTCTAGGTGCATTCCCCAAATACAAGCATGAGGACTCAGAGATTTTATTGCCTGAGCTACATCTAGTACCAACTTTGCTTGATCATGAGAAGTTACCAGCTAGGCCACAGATAGATGATGTTGGATTTATAGATGGGTACATGGCATGGTATTAGGATTTATAGTAGCTGTAGATTTTGGTGATGGGATGTTGCTAGGAGGATGTTGGTTGTGGACCTAACTAGGAGAGGGGGATAGAGGGTACATGTATAGGGGTTAGCCTCAATAAATAGGTAAGAGTGGTGTTAGATAATACATAGGAACATATCATAGTATTACATGGGTAGTGGGTTACATTATAAGGTTAGGTTTCTACATTATAGGGTTAACTAGCCACTGTGACAGGTGAGAGGGACTAGGCTAGAGCTACACTAGCCTAGGTCACCCAAGAGTGAGATGCTTTGAGATAGATTAGAAGAGAAGTAACAACACCATTAGGTCCAAAAAGGACCATTAATATATAGAGGTACATAGACATTATTTAGGAGTTATGGTACTATGAGGATATAGTCTTCACTCATTGCCCAATGGAGCTTTAATGCGGTGAGTATAGAGCGAGTTTGGAAAGTAGTGCTAGCGTGGTGACTCTAGGTCAGTGGGTAACATATGTAGGTGGATAGATAGGTACATCTAGGGGATAGGCATCAGGATCTAGTGATGCTCTAGGAGACAATTGTGCTCCTGGGGCATAAACATGACATATTTTATGACATACTATACTATGTTGTATATCATTTTGATTTTGGCCTACGAGCTGATGTGGTGAGATGTACATTTTGAGAGAGAGAGAGACAGGTGTATTTATTTATACATTATGATGTTATTTGACTCATGAGTCATATATATGGTCTTTGTTTATTGCTCATACTCATGGTCTATGATTTGATTTGATACTAATGAGGTGATGTGATGTTTATATTGATTATGGATTTATGCTTACGTTATGGGTGATAGACACTGATGTAGACTCACATAACTAGGCATGAGATGGATTTTATTTATGGGTATGCTTCGTGTTTACTTATGACATACAAAGTTTTAATGAGTATATGATTCATTATTTAGATTTAGAAATGTGATGAAAATGGTTGATAATGCTCATGGACGCTATAATGTTATTATGCTTGTTATGGTTATGATTATGGTTATGTGTTTGCTTATAACACATGTGCATATGCTGCTTGTTAATTTTTAAGATAAAACACTGAGGTAAGTTAATTAACAATACTAGATGGGATAAAAAATAATATAATCAAGAGACAAATGTTGTAATGAAAATACCAACTAGTTATGAGAGGATAAGAAGAGAAGGGTGCTTCTTCTTTGACAAGGACTAAAATAAAACCAAAGTTGGATTGGCTTAATGAACATAAGCCCTTCAAATGATTCACATTAGCATTCATTATTTGGTAAAAAAAGGTGTCTATATCACATAATGTTAGGTCATTAGAGTAATGTTAGATGACTTTCTCTTTGCACTATTCATCCTAATGAGCAAGCATTACCTTTAGGGAGTGGTCAGTGGTGGAGATATATAGGTGGAAAGGTTGGTCATCCTTGGGAGGAGTTAGGATAAGTGGAGACAAAAGGTACTTTTTGAGTGAATCAAAGGCCTTTTGGCAGTCGCTATTCCACTTGAAAGAGACATCCTTCTTCAAAAGGTGGTGGAAGGGTTGACATCAGTTCGAAAGTTGGGAGATAAAACAATGAATGGATTAGAGTTTCCCCTAAAAAATATAAAGTTTTTTGAGGTTAATTAGAGGAAACATGTCAAGGATTGCTTTGATCTTGGTAGGATTGAATTCTATTCTTTAGAGTGAAATGATAAAGCCAAGGAGCTTTCTTGATAAGACCCCTTAAATGCATTTCTCGGGGTTAAGGTGAACATGGTAATGGATAAGTTGCTTAAAGATGATCTTGAGAATGCCTAAATGATCCTTTCAGAGTTTGGATTTTATGATAAGGTCATCCACATAGTCCTTTATAATCTTATGGATAAGATCATGGAAGATATATGTCATGACACATTGATAGGTTGCACCAACGTTATTTAATACAAAAGGCATGACTCTGTAGCAGAAGGTTCCCCATGGGGTGGTAAAGGCAATCTTATGCTGATATTAGAGGGTGATTAATATATGATCGTAACAAAAAAATCCATCTATGAGAGATAACATCTTGTGGTGGGCTATAAGATCAACTAGTTGGTCAATGCTTGGTAGAGGGAAGTCATCTTTGGGGCAAACAAGGTTGAGATCATGAAAGTCTACACAAATGCATAATCCCCTTGTGGCTTTGGTGATAGGCACACCATTCAAGACCCATTGGGGATAGTCAATAGGTTAAATGAAATTGATAGATAGAAGATGTTGAAGCTCGTATTTGATGAAAAGGTCTATGTGAGGGTGCATGCATCAAAGTTTTTGCTCGACAGGCTTGGTTTCATGGTTGGTGACTATGTTATGGGTAGAAATGGTGGGGTGAATTTTAGGCATGTCACTATAAGACTAAGCAAATGCTATGATGTGGTCTTGGAGAAAGGAGGGGAAGTATCAAAGTTCCTTAGCATTTAATGATTGGCTAATTTTGATAATGCAGGGGTTGTCTAGAGTGCCCAAATTGATATCCATGATGGATTTGTTCAACATGGTTGAAGTCTCAGGAGGAAGGGATTTATGGATGGAAGAATCCAGGGCACCAAAGTAGGTGAGAATGGAATCATCATCCTAGCACTGAATAATGTTAATGGTAGGAGAGTCATCTCCTATCATCTTAAGATGGGTCAAAGGGATGGTTACAATTTCCCCTTCCTTTTGATAAGTCAGGGGTTTGAGGCTGATCATGTTGACAAAAAAAATTTAGGTGGGATGATGTCATCATCTTCACACACAAGCAAAGGAGAGGTTGGTGAGGAAGGGGTGTCTTCCTCAACAATGGTGGTGGTAGGTGGTTTGGTTTGCTTCTTGGTGGGTAGAATGAAACTGAGGCCATGTTTCTCATGAGGCTTTCTAGTCTCAATGGAAATCAACTTGTGTGTGCCATGTTCATATCTTCCAAGACCAAATCCTATCCAAACACACCTATGGAGGTATGTCTTGGTGAAGTTTGGTTTATCTAGGTAGGAGAAACTAGTGGTAAATGGTCAAGGTGAAACAAAGGTGGTGGAAGTACAAAGGGGTTTGTCAAGTCCCCCATAGATGAAATAGGTTTGATAATGGGGAGGTCTAAAGGGAACAATGGTTCCAACATTGGTGCTCAAGTTTCCCATACTCTTGGGGAGTAAGGAAAAAATCAAAGGTGAGGAGGAGATATTCCCTAGTGAAATATGTTGAAATGTGGATTCTAAGTGGTTTGAGGTAGGGATTTGATTAGAGGGGATGAATAAGCTAGTTGATACCTCATTGGAAAAAGAAGATATGACATCCACTTTTGTGGTTGAAGGTTGGTCTTTAGCTACTGAGGGTGTGTTAGAAATGGGCAAGAGGACATCATTGGGTTGATAAGTCATGTTGCATATCAAGAAGGGACTTGGGTCAGCTTAGATGGTGATGACCTAGCCTTCGTTCTCAAATTTGATACAATGATGAAGGGTAGAGGGGATGCAACCCATGGAGTAGATCTAAAGTCATTCTAGTAAAAAATTATATTAGAATTTGCCTTCCATTATGTAGAAGAGTTCAGGGAGTGTGTGTGGTCCTAAAAAAATATGAAATATAATAGTTCCTAGGGTAGTGGCCATGGTGTCATTGAAAGATTAGAGGATGGCTAAGGTTTTAGACATGAAATTGTCTAGTAGGTTGAGTTGGTTATAGGCATGGGAGGAGATGATATTAATACTAGATACCCCATTAGTCATGACCCATTTGATACGTGTTTGGTTGATTTAAGAATTAATAAAGAGAGGGGGATCTGGAACATCAGGATGAATAGAAGGTATCTTTGAATCCTTGAAGGTGATAAGGTTGGAAATTTGGAGAGTGCCAACAAAAGTAGCCAAATGTTAAGGGTCTTCATGTTGGAACTCTATCAATTGTAATGCCAATGGCTTGGTGATGATGAGGTGAAGTAGTAATCAAATCATATAAGCTCATCTTCGTTAGGGTCTAGTGAAGTTGTTTAAGCACCACTCTCTTGATGGATACAGAGGGGTTAGATTGGGAGGTACCTAAAATAGATACCTTGGGTTTGGATATAGGTGGAGATGTTTGGGTAGGGTTTGGTTGGGAGGTAGAAGATGGCTATGTCCATGAGATAGACACTTTGACCTTCCCCTTGTCTTTATGTTGTGCTCTCATGACCACGTGGATGGTATGGATAGAGGGAGGAATTGGGGTAGGAGAGTTATTTGGTTTCTCATCATTCTGAGGTGAGAGTGGGGGAATGGGCATGTTTTGGCTGTTATTGGTTATTGGATTGGTAATGGGATCATGGGAAGTTATTTTAGTAATAGATCATCCTCATCATAGATTCGATGGATAATGATTTGGAGAGATTTGCAATTCTCTGTATCATGGCCTAGTGTCTTATGATAGGAGCACACTTGGTGGTCATTATACCAGATGGGTTTTAAACTAAGAGGGTAAAATGGCTTGATAGGGGTAAGGTCAAGAAAGAAGCTTGAAATAACCTTTGGAAGATGGTAGAGTAGGACTTAGATAAAGATGGAGAGGGTTTAAGGGTTTTGGTCTTGGTTGGTAAGGTGAAAGTCCTTTGGGGAGTGGGTTTGGTGGTAGAATGTTTGGGTAAGGTAGTGAACTTAGTTGATGGTTTGGGTTTTGATAAGGTGGAGGTTGATAGGTTGAAGGTAAGAGGTTTTAGGGTAGGTAGCTTGGTCATTATTGGTTTGATGAAGATAGGTGTGTCAGAATCAAGTGTATTGATATAACTAGTAGTGGTGGTTGGGTTTTGGTTGGGATGGTCAACTTCCTAATCAGAGTGGAGGGATGAGGCCCCAAGATAGAGGGAAAAGTTGAGGGAGGTAGAAGTTTATCCCTCTAGCCTTTTTATAGCTTTAATTCCTTGGTCAATTTGGTTTTGTGGTTGGTTGTTGGGTTTGGTGAGGTAAGCTCCACTTTCATAAATGGGCAATTAAGGATTTACGTAGGGAAGGTGCCAAGGTTTTTGGTTTAATTGGTTGGTTTGGTTGGAGAAGGTGATTTGATTATTTGGGA
The DNA here is from genome assembly GCA_037957365.1 of Torreya grandis. Lineage (NCBI taxonomy): Eukaryota > Viridiplantae > Streptophyta > Pinopsida > Cupressales > Taxaceae > Torreya > Torreya grandis. The sequence goes on from JARHVA010001330.1 coordinate 2,973,126, forward strand.
TTTAGGTGCCTTGGATGGTTGAGGAATTATTGGGTTGGTAGAGGTCTTTATCAGTTTGGTTGGTAAGATAAGTGATTCGAGCAACATTTCAGGTGACAATTTGAATGATGGTTCTACCCCAATTGGTGGTAGAACTTTTAGGAGCCATAACTTTTGCACCATAGCTCTATTTGACTCCCTGTTTAAACCATTGGAAATCTAAGAATGAGGGGAACATTGTGAGATGGCACTAAAATCTACTCAATAGGTTTTAACCCATAAAAAATAAATGAAAGTGCCCTAAATTTTAATTATAGTAGTGCAGTTTAAAAATAGTAAGTTTCTAAAAATAGTAATTCCTCGAATTCTATGTTGTAAATCATGGAAGTCAAACCACTTGATCTCCCTCAAGATTGGTGACCTTCCACATACTCCTCCTACCTTAAAAATATGTATAAATTAAGATGTAACCTGAAATGGAAATGAGACATCTCTTCTCAGAGATAAGCATATGTTTGGATCTGAAAATTTGATGAATAAAACATCTCTTCTTAGAGATAACATTATTGTTATTGTGTTGTTATTATTTATTGAATTATCTTTCAACCAAATCTTTTGAGTTTTGGATCAGTGGTATCAAAGTGGTTTGTCTTTAGAGTGTATGATCCTGAGGATGAGGTCAGATTACAGGAAGCTTGGGTGGAAAATAGTACCAGCAAATTATCCACCTATTCACTCCAAATAACCTCAAATGGTAGACAACACTGAGACATCTGATACTTTCAAGGAAATGTTGAATGAAGCCCTCCAATAGCAAAAAATGAAGATGCTACAACAATTCATCCAAATTCTCTAACAAATCTCCATAGGAAATTTTGGCTCCACATCTGCACCTCCACATCATTTTAGTGCCCCAACACCCTTCAAGGTTTAGGCGAATTTTGATATCCCTACATTTGAAGGCAAAATCAATGCTGATGTAGTATAAAATTGGTTGGATCATTATCTTCATATTTTTTAGTAAATAAATTCATCGATAAAGAGAAGATCACTTTTGCTCTTTTGAAAGCATCATTGCCTATCAAAAATTGGTGGGAAGTGTACAAGAAGAGATTCAATATAGATGATATTGGCCTTGAGGCAAAACCTACCTGGGATGATTTCATAGAATTTGTAAAGGAATAATACTACCCCATTGGCGCATATGATGATCTATATATAGAGTGGTAACAACTTCACCAAGGTAAGGAATAGTCTGTTCAAGATTACACTGACATTTTTCATTCTATATCTATGAGATTGGGCATTTAGGAAAGTGAGAAACACAAGGTTTTCAAATATTGTGGTGGAATACAATGGTATATATGGGGGGAGATGGAAATATTCAATTTGGAAACCCTCGATGAGGCATACAAGTTCATGGTGAAGATTAAGCAGAAGCATGGAAGAATGAATACGAAGAGTCAACCTTCAAAATAGAAAAGTGACAAAGAAGGTCAAAAATGGGGCTAAAATTGGAATAAAAAAGAAGGGAGGACTGAGAAATGATGTGATTACCACAAATTTGGAATGCACTCTAAAAAAGAATGTTGAACCATTAAGTCCCTACTTTCTGAGTCACAATCATCAACATCTACTGCTCTGCCTAATACATAACCTACAATCAAAGAAGATGAAGAAGAGATTGTAGATGCTGAGCTTGATGCAATCATTAATTCATCACAGACCCATGAGGAGAGGCTAAATGACAAGGAAAGGTTTTTTCACTCTAAGTTATGGGTGAAAGGTAAGCCTTTGCATTTCATTCTTGATAGTGGGAGTCAAAAGAATTTAATCTCTGCTAATGTTATAAAAAGTCTAAATTTGTCCATGAAGTCTCACCCAAAGCCATAAAGTATTGGATGGTTGAATCCAGGGAGAAACCTCTATGTCACCCACCAATGTATTCTCTCATATGCAATAAAACCTTTCCAAAATGAGGTTTTAAGTGATGTGGTCAATCTGGATGTTTATGATGTACTCTTTGGTCAACCATTCATGTATGATCGACATGGCATCTATGAATAAGGAAATAAAAGGATCACCCTCACTCTTGAAACATGGTGCTATAGGGTACTAGAGGTACCACTTTCTACATCTCTCCCTGATTAGTGCCAAGAAATTCATTCTCATGGTGGTCAAGCCATAAGAATCTAAAAGGGCTGATGTTGCAGCCCTGACTAGAAAAACAAAATAACAATAGAAGTAAATAGATAACAAGATGAAGAAGTTCATAGCCTTCCATCCACAAACTAATGGTTAGATAGAAATGGTGAATAATCAAGCCCTACACAGCTCCATAAAGCACATCTCCACAAAGCACAGTCCATTCCTAATATGCATTAGGAATCAAATCAAAATAAAATTACCACACTTGATGACAAATATTGATGCAATGGGGACTATTGCTTCTCAAGGAGGGAGGAATTATTTGAACAACATTTTAGGTGACAATTCAGGTGACTGTTCTACCCCAATTGGTGGCAGAACTTTTGCAAGCCATAAATTTTGCACCATAGCTCCGTTTGACTCCTCACTTGAACCATTGGAAAGCTAAGAATGAGGGGAACATCATGAGATGGAAATGAGATTTTATCAATGGATTTAGACCCTTGAAAAATAAATAGAAGTGACCTAAATTTTAATTTTAGTAGTGCAGTCTAAAAATAGTAAGTTTCTAAAAATAGTAATTCCTTGAATTTTGTATTATTGTAAATCATGGAAGTCATACCATTTGATCTCCCTTGAGATTGGTGACCTTACGCATCCTCCTCCTACTTTAAAAATGTGTATAAATAAATATTTAACCTAAAATGGAAATGAGATATCTCTTCTCAGAGATAAGCATATGTTTAGATCTACAAATTTGATGAATAAAACATCTCTTCTCAGAGATAACATTATTGTTATTGTGTTATTATTTCTTGAATTATCTTTCAACCAAAGCTTCTAAGTTTTGGATCAATAAGGGTTTAGATAATAGGAATGGTGGGTTGGTTTGTTAAAGTTGTGGCTAGAGGTTCTTACTTGGTGATATAAGGTAGCCCTAATTGATTCCAAAAGGTGGCTCAATCCATGTCAGGGTTGGAGATAAATTCTATTTTTTTCACCAACCTAGAGAATGGTTTATAGACTATTTTATTCCCTAGATAGTGGATCTAAAAGATATGACCATAGGTTGAGATAGAGGGATGATAACCTCATCCTTTTCCTTAATCAAAGGATACAAGGTTTGAATGGGTGACTCCTCTATGGGAGGTGCAAACATGAGGGCTTCCTCTTCGAGAATGATCTCCAAAGGGGTAGTAAATTGCTCGATGACTGAGGGAGGAGGTAAAATGGGTGTTTGTTCTAGTATGTTAGTGGAAGGAGGGGTTGATGGATCACTACCTCAATAATTGGAAGAAGATAAAGGGGTGTTTCCACAGCTTGGGTGTTTAAAAGAGGAGAAGGTAACTCCACTACCTCAACAAGGGGAGAGGGCAAATAACAGATAGGTTGGGCAGTAGGTTCTTTAATGATAAGCATGTCGAGAACCATATTGATAGTGTGGGCATCATGAGAACACTCAACCTTATTGATCTTAGTTTTAGTAAGTAAATGATTAGGGAAAGGTTACCTAAATATGTCAAGGGTTTGGTTTTGAGGTGCATTGGGGGTTATCCAACATAAGCTCCCCCTTATCGATGAGAGATTGGAAAATTCTCTTGAAGGTATTACACCTACTAACATCATGTCTAACTACTTGATGGAAAGAACATAGATGATTCTCATTTCACTAACTAGGTGCAGGATGTGAATAATCAAATTAATGAGGTGGTTTGATAGGAGGAAGATGTATGATGTTGGCCTTTAATAACTTCTCTAGGATTGAATCATAAAATTCTCTAAGTGTATTAAATTGCTTCTGGGTGTTCTAGTTTTGGTTTCTCATGTTTTTCTTTGAGGAGATAGAGGAATTTGGTTGGTTAATAGATGATGGAGAAGTAGATTTAAGGAAAATTGCATTCATAGTTCCCTTGATTTTGGTCTCAGTGTTGGTTTGGTTACTCATTTTAGAAGAAGATGCCTCTTTGGTTTTATAAGTAAAGTTCTTGTTTTTTAGTTTTAGCTTTCCTTCATCGATGGATCTATTTTACAGCTTACATTCCCTAGTGAAATATTCATCAAAATTTTTGAAGCTTTGAACATGTAGCATGGAAGAGATATGTTTGGCATAGGCCTATACGAAGAGTTCTATCAGTTTGGGTTGGGGTAAGGAGAAGGAAAGCTAATTGATCAAGCTCTTTTAATGAGATAAAAATTTAATAATGGATTCATCATCAAATTGATGAATATAGTAGAGGTCAATGATGGAAACCTTCTTGGAGATATTTATCAAAAAGTGATCCAAGAAAGTTTGGGCCAACTAGGTGAAGGAGAATAAAGATTGTTTGGTTATGGCACTATACCAATCTAATGCTAGAATGGATAGGGACATGGGGAAGGTATTGAGAAGGAGGGCATCATTGTAGGCAATCAAATAACATGAGTGCCTAAATTCCCTAAGGTGTTGTTGGGGATCCACCTTACTTTGAAACTTGGAAAACTTGGGAAGTTCCCATTGGGGAGGATAGGGTCAGATAGGGATAGATGGGTGGATGGGCTCATTACAGATCTGATCATATGATAAGACATTGTGAGATTCAGAAATATATGACTCTAAGGTAGTCATCTTATCCATCAACATCTTCAGTATATCTATTTGGGGTTGGGTATTGGAAAGGTTGTAAGTTACATATTACTGTGGTGGTTGGGTAACATACTAATAACTAGTAGGGGTTGAGGAGATGCCACATATTGGTCTACAAAAACCATTGGTTGGGTGGAAGATATGTAAGGGTAGGTAGATGAGGGTGGTTGGGTAGTAAGTAAAGGTACATGCCCTTGTGGGTTAGGTATGTAACTTGGGTTTGGTTCAATGGACACCTATTGGGTAGGAGTGGTGGTTAAGTTGGTGATCAAAAGAAGGTTAGAGGCCTTTGTGCTAATTGAGGGTAAGGTAGAAGGTATAGGCACCAAAAGATTTTGAAGTGGAGTATTGGTCAAAGGAAGGTTGGAAATACTAATGGTAGGCACTCCCCTGGTGAGGGGAGTGTAGGTGGATAGAGGTTGGCTTGATCCTAAGGTAGAAGAGTTATTGGTAGGGGTGGAAGGTATAAGGGTATTTGTAGGTTGGGCAAGTTTGTTTGCCATAGTAGTATCAAAGGGATTATTTATGGATGAGGAGGCTTTGGTATTCAATGGTTGGGTAGTGACCGTGGCAATATTAGTGCTTTCCATGAAGTAGGAATGCATGCCATAAGGTGGGTCCATAGGTGGAACCAAAGCAGGGGTATTGTGAGGCATGGTGTTAAGGTAATGTTGAAGGGCCACAGGGTTTTTATCTAAGAAGGTGGAAAAGTTCGTGCCCCCTTGGGTAACTTCTCAAGGGAAAGGACTTCCTAAAAGGTGAGGAGAGTCTGTTGTTTCAAAGATGTCATCCATGGGTGAGGAGGTAGAAGAGGCTAATTGGTCTGGTGATGGGTTTTGCTCTACTAGATTCTTTCACTATTGGCAAGTTAGAATCATCCAAGGTAAGGGGGAGAGAATACATAAACAATCTCACCAATCAAATAGAGGGAAGACAAGAAATGATCAAGGAAAACAAATCACACTCTAAAAATCATGTTAAGTCTTAAAGTTACTTTTGGTCTCTCTTTTGGCTTATGCCTTAAGTTTCAAGGAAATTATGTGACTGAAACTGGCTTACAAAGTGGGTACTAGAAAAGAAGTCTATGGTTGGTTTCAGGTTGTTTAGGCTCTAAAAAAAAAATTGTATTGGGAATCAATCCATGGCTTGGTATTGAGGCTTACCCCCTCACTTCACACACCGTAGTGATAAGGGTATTAGGTGCTTAGCCAATATATACTAATTTATAGAGTTTATACTCAACTAAAGAGTTAAGTTGGGTCTCCCCTTGGTAATGACCTCCAAGTATGATCATCAAGAAATGGTAAGGTGATGGCTAGGTGACAAAATTCTAGTTAGGCCTTGTCTCAAGCTTGTTTGATGTTTGATTGATGAAAGTGGTTTGGTTTAGTGTGTGCAATAAAAAGTGATGCTAAATTCAAATTAATTTGATTTAATTTAGATGAAGTGAGCTAAACTTACAAGCAACCAATGTATGTGGTTAATTTTAAGCCCAAAAGAAACTTTGATGTCATTTATGAGCACAAAATAGAGAGAAAAACACATAGATGCAAATAGGAGAAAACTCAAGTTCCCATCGGGCGTACCAGAATGTTTTAGTGAATTTCAGCTTATATTTCAGAAAGGGAAGAAGGAGAAACTAAATACAAGTATAATTGAAAAACTTGTTTGATTATGTGCACATTGAATCAGATGATTGTGAAGAACTTATCTTTGTCATGGGAGGATGACTTGCATATAAGACAACACTAAAAAAATGGTTGGTTAGATGGATAACTGAGTGGAATGGCTAGCGCTAGCTAGATCCCAAAAGTAAGAGCTTCCTTAGGGGCTATCAATCCACATGTTTTAAACAATTAAGTTTATAAAAAGTATGATAAAGTACTTGCATAAATAATCAAAAGGTACTAAAATTAAACACAAGAAATTCTTTCTAAATGGGTCAAGTGTGTTTCAGACTAAAATGACTAATATAGCAATGAAAAAGTCAACACTAGTTCTAAATGGGTCAAGTGTGTTTCAAAAAATTAGGTAGCAGTTTGTGAATAGGAAGGGACATAGAGAATTAGATTTGGTTAGGGGCAAGAGGGTGGAAATAGATTGTTGTTATTTATTTACACAAATACCATCAGTGGTTGGGATGACTATCAATGATTGAGGTGATTGTTAGTAGTTAAGGTGACCATCGGTGGTTAGATAAACCATCAACGATTGAGTCAACCATCGATGGTTATTGTGTGTAGGCTTAGGTTGGTAAATCGTTGGTTGAAAAGATCCCAATGTTAGATTCCAAGAGATGGGTGGGTGTTGGGTTGATTACAAAATACAAATAAAGTAAATGAATATCAAAAAATAAGTACTTATCTTTCTAGAGGTTGATTGAATGAGTGGTTGAGGTAGTTGGCCTATTGGTGGATTCTGGCATGATTTTGATAGAGTAATGGTACTTGATGTTTTAGCATTACAATAATAGCAAGTTAGCTCTTTGATGTGATGGTTATATCTCTAGATCATTGATGATGATTGACCTACAAAAAAAAGAAGCTCTAGATGCATAGGCTCTTGATAATAATTATAGATGGATTTCACCTCCCTATTCCTCTCTTCTTATAGGTATATGTAAGAGGTTCAAATGGAGGTCAAACTAAGATACCTAATTATAACTCACTCATGCATGAATTTGCACATAGATTAAGACAAGTTATATTTATAAAATCAAAGAGAGGTGACTTGCATGTTATTGGTTAAAGAGGTGCACCCAGACCATCAATGGTCAAAGTGACAATAGATGGTCAAGGGTGAAGGGTGAAGAGGGGTATAAAGGTAGTTTAATTTATTTGGTCAATCCTGACTTGGGTTAGGCTCAGTTAGGGGTTAAAGGGTCAGATTGGTCCCAAGGGGGTCTTAAAGTGGTCTAGGGGTGTTTTGACATTCAGAATCATGGTGTGCAGATTTCTAGTGTCTACACTCATCACCTTTGTAGATTGTGTCATATTCATTCTTGATATGAAATCTACCTTAAGTAGATATGTCACCAAGATTTGATTTATTACATGCATGCAATTATTAAATGCATAATTAATGTGGTACTTATCCTCACATGTGTGAAAAGGGTTAGATGTAATTTTGAGAATGATCACACCTTTTAATTTACCAATAATAATCTCTCACTCACATCTTATTTTTACTATATAATAACCCTTTGTGTTCTTGTGAAAAGTAATGGAGCTTAGAGTCATCCCCTGAACTAGTGGAGATGTAGTGTTTCAAAGAGTCATGTTCTAGTGTAATCAGTGTTGGTTGCACACATACATTATATATTACACATAGTTAATATAATGTTCCTTTATTGGTGAAATTCTCTCTTATATGAATACTTTATGTTTATAGTGTCTATGCTAGAGATTCATGGGTTATGTTGTCATTTTTAATATAGTATCATCGTAATATTTCTTAAGGATATCAATGAGAGTGTTTGAGAGGAGATCCATATCACTATCAAATCTTGATTTTTAGAAAGACCAAGAGGAAAAGCCTTAGACATTCTAAGGCTTCAATCTTTAACAATCTTCAAGCAACACAATTTTTTTTCTCTTAATCAACTTCTATGATAATTTATTTTCATAAAAGTCCCATCTCTTTTATCCATATTTAGTTCTGTATACACCTAAATTTGCTTTCCCTAACTATTTTACTAATCCCACTAATTATCTTAAATAATACCATAACTATAATCCTAATTAAATAATTAAATCCTATTCCTTATTAAACATTTTCTACATCATACTAATATTTATATACCCCCATTCTACATTAATCCCTTGATTATCCCCACTAACACCCCATTAAAACACTAATCTTACCTCGTTAACTAACCACTTGCCCACTTGCCAATTTAAAATTTAAATATATTCTACCTACCCCCTCCCTAGCCTCTACTACACACCTATATCCTTAAACCTCCCCTAAACCCCTAATTAATCCCTATTAACTCCTAATCAAATATAGAGCCTTTCATAACTTTATAGAATTCTTTAAACTAGAGAGTTTTAATGAATAAAAAATTCATTAAAATCCTCCTCCATCACCCTATAAATAACCAAACATGGAACTTGGTTAGACTAATTAAAAAGATTGGAAGCCATTTTTTCATGCATATGCCAACTCTCTTAAGCCTTCATACTCTCTTGCATCCATTATAGCATCCAAGAAGCCATTAAACCATCCATCTTGAAGCCATCATTATCAAACACATCAAGAATCATTGGAAAATTAATTTGAAGATCTTGGAGGGAACCTAAGAAGAGCAAGGTGATGGTAAGAATCCTTTTATAATTACCTTATTTTTCCTATATTCTCTCCCTATGATGTCTTTGTAAGTTTTGGGTTAAGTTACTATTTTTAGTATAATAAACCCATAGCTCAAATTTACAAGCATACAGGTTCATTCCTTTAGTTGGATTTATGTACTATTTGTAGATATACATATGGATAAGTTCTATGGAAGATATTTTAAGCCAATTTTTGTTTGAGTGTTTTTGGTGTTATCATACATTTACATTATGTTTAGAGTGCTAGAGAAAGTTAGTCTCAATTTTTATTTCACCTGAATCTAACACTATGAGGTCATAGGTCATTTATTAAGCCATTTATATCATGTTCTATGTAGATCTATAGAATTCACAGGGTTAATAATTATCCAATGGGAAGTAAAATGGCCTTTTCATCTCATTTGGCATATTTTAAAGACTAGGTAATGAGTTTTTGTAATACATCATGATGAGCTCCTAGCTCCTATGTTTAGATACATATTAGACTTGGGTCTATCTAGAGGGTGTTTTTATCACCTTGTATTTTTTCTTCATGGTGTGTTTATCAATCTAAATTAAGGATTTTTTTGTGATTTTTTTGCACACCTACCACATTGACACTTTTGGAGATATTTAGATATTTTGTCTTCATTCCCTTGTCAGCATTAAGTGGGGTGTTGTGTACTACTAATGCTTCCTTATTGTTTGAGTATATTAAATACATAGTGATTATTCCTAGTAGATGTAGAGGTTGGTTCTTTCTTGGAGGAGCTCTATAACACTCTATTTGCAATATGGTTATCTCCTAGAGAATATCCATAACACTCCATTTATAATCATTGAACCATGCATTCTATTCATATGAAACACGTAACAATAGTCATTCTTGTTCACACAATAAAATTCATGGAATCTATTTTTGATTCATTCCATTTAAGTATTTGTTATAATTGATAGACATTTACTTCAACAGCTTCATTGTTATTTTTTATCTTTCATTTTACATGGGTACCTCATAAATTCTAGTTATCAGGACCCATGCTTATGAGCATAATACTTATTATTTTTAACTACATCACTTAAGTTAACCTTCAAGGGGCATGTTAGAGTGTGTCATATTCACACTAGATGCAAAATCCACCTTAAGTAGATGTGTTACCAATTTGTGATTTATTATGTACACACAATTATTAAATGCATAATTAATGTGGTAATTATCCTAACATGTGTGAGAAGGGTTAGGTGTAACTTGGGGAATTACCCCACCTTTCATTTTACCAATAATAATCTCTCACTCACATATTAATTTTGCTATATAAGAACCCTTTGTGTTATTGTGGAAGTAATGAAGCCTATAGTCATCTCTTAAGATAGTGGATATGTCATATTTTAAATAGTTTAATGTTATAGTGAAACCATTACTATTTTCACACATACAATATATATTAGACATGGTTAATAAAATGTGTCTTTATTGGTGAATCTCTCTCTTGTCTAAATACTTTATGTTGATAGTGTCTATGTTGGAGATCCATGGGCTATGTTATCAATACTTCACTCATAAGTCTCATGAACACCTCAATACATTACTCAATACAAATGAAATGACTAAATATTCATAAAATATTTTGTAAAATTTGAATGTAGTATTCAACTCATCACTTTCTCTTATGTGAATTTAGGTATGTGCACTCTTCAAGTCAATATTTATGAAGTATTACACTCCACTTAATCAATCCATCAAATCATCCATGCATAGTAATGGAAATAATTACTTAAGTGTAATCTTGTTGATGGCTTTGTAATCATTGCACATCCTCCATTATCCTCTTTTCTTAGGCACTAAAAATGTTGTAACTATGCACAGGCTTAAAATTTATCTTATCAACCATTTATATAATAACTCTTGAACTTGTTTCTACACCTCTACATTCTCATTAGGTATTAACCTATGTCATTTTATTTTTTAAACTTGAACCTAGAATCAAATCTATTCAATGAACTATAATTTGCATGAGTGGCAACCCAATTGGTAGATAATCAGAAAAAATATCTACAAACATGCTCAGTAATTCCTTCACTTTGCACAAAATTACTTATTTTTCTACATCTACACTTACTATACCCAAAATTTTAAACACATAATGTGTGATTTCTCTCACTTCTTTCAGGAATTGTTTTATCAAAATATTAAAGACTCTTGGTCCTTTGTCATTTCATCACACTTGTCCTTCAAAGGATTTAAAGTATGTTTTAATCCATTTTTTCATCAACAGATATGTTTTTATGTATCCATCATGATGTTATTTCTTGTCAAACTTCCATGGTCTTCCTAGTAACACATGGTAAACATGTAAGGGAATTATGTTGTACATAACTTCATCCTTGTATATGTTAATCTAAAAAATTACTATACATTTGTCATTCACCAGAATATGATGTCCCTTTAGTAACCAAGATATTCTATATGGATTTTGATGCATAATCCTCTTCAAATGAAAAATTTCAACCATATCTTACTAAAAAATATTATTTATACTATAACTATCTATAATCAACTTACAACACTTACCTCTAGATTTTCAATTGGTTATTAATTGATTCTTCTTCTATGTGAGACTATATTATTATTTTGCTAGTTTTATTAGCACCCTCTTTATAATGAGAGTTTATCTAAATTTTGGTTCAAATATGTTACAAATAGACATGATACTCTCTTCATCTATTTTCATGATATGCACATTCATATCATTCCTCATATTCCCTTTATTGTGTGCATGTGGAAATCCAAATGCTCTACATCTAGTTTCACCACATCTAAAATAAGTACCCATGAATCTATGATCTCTACCTCATCCATAGAATCTTCTACCTTTGGCAAGATATCATTTGCCTATTTATGCATTTATGTCACTGTAATAAGAACTGATAGCTTATCTTTTGTGTTTATAGTAACATTGTTTTTATTTCATTATCCTCACACACATGTAAATTTTCCTTTCCCTCATAATGTGTCTTTTTGTTTGTAGTTCAAATTCTCCTCTACCTTCAGTATGAACTAATAGGATTATTCAACATATCACAATGATTTCATACCATAATCATATTGAATGAAATTTTGTAGCCATTCAAGTATCTTGAAATATTTTCGGTGTCAACTTCAATCTATAAAACTCTTCAATGTAATTTTTTGCACTCATCTTCCTCTATCACAAATTTTGCAACTTATTGAATAATGTTAAATAGTAATTAAAAGGTATGAATTTAGCCTTCAATTTTAAAACTAGTCTATTTTAGGTATTGATATTTTATTTACCTCCATGCTCCCACCATAAGAATGCAAATCCTTCAATTTTACAAATGTAATTATATAACGAGCTAGGATTAACATACAACTTATCCTATTTAAGAGATCTAGACTTGGAGAACATAAATCAAATAGATCTTGTTTGTACTTAGTTATATCGGGGAATGACCAAATGGATTTGTTAAACATAGATAGAGAACAAATTATAACAAAACATAAATGGAGAGGGCTATAAATCCTCTAGATAATAAATATAATAGAATAACCCTAACTAGGTATTATAATGTTAATCTAATCTAGTATTGCCAAGCTAGAAACACAAATAAAGGGGGTGATTAAAATAAAAATGGGTATGGAAACATGTAGGTAAATGGGGGCATAGGTTACCTAATAAGGGAAAATAGAAAGTTTTAAAAACCCTATAGCCATACTAAGTATAAGTGTAGAGATTTTCAAACAAGGATTTATACATTCAAATTATTAATTATGCAATATCTATCTATGAAATGAAAGAACTAGGGTTATAAATACTTACCTTGAATAAAACATGTCGAGATTCAATCTCTCCCTTGGCCAATGGTTTTTTGAAAGATATTTTTATGATTTTAAAATTCAAAATGGTTGAATAAAGATCTAGGCTAAAATGACTCCTTTTATTGCATCCAAGATTCCATAAGACAAGTTTTTCCTTCCAGGGCAAAATCTAAGTATTGGCTTCTCCAAATGTAGACTCAAGCATAATTTCAATAAATAATATTGAAAAATATTAATGTTTGCCTCTATTGGATTGAAATGGACTTCTATTTATAGTGAAAAATGATCCTAACACCTTATAGAATTTTAGTCAAAAATATTGACCTCCCTCAATGTAGTTTAAAAGTTATTGTTTAACTTTGAGCTAAGTTAGCCTAGGATGACTTAGTTGTAAAGTGTGCACCATGAATTTTGGATTACATTGATCTAGGTTGACCTAATTTGAATTTTGGTAGGATGCAAAATACACTATATCAACCTAGGCTGATATAGTTTAAAAAGATAGGTTTTTGTTTAGTTAGGGGCTATTAGGATGAATATTTCTTAGGGGATTAAGTTTGGGGAGAGTGTAGTGGATAAGTATGATAGATAAACAATAATTTATCTTACAAAGCACTACCTATCTGCCCACCCCTTTCTTGGTTCACCCTTTAAGGCATGGACTCAAAGAGATTGAAACTTAATAGGTTGCTAGAAAAGAGAAAATGATACTAAATGATAATGTTTAAAAATATTATGTGTATACATATGCCCCACTCAAAGCTTATAACGTGTCATCATAGTGTAACATGGGATGGCATTTTGAGAAAGAAAATAACAACACACTAACTGAGCTAACAAATTGTAGTAGAAAGTAGAAAATAAATGAAAGTAAATAATTTTGTAAATATGTACCTTCACTTACCTTGTTGTTGTGGAAGAGAAGCTACATGTGAAGTAGATGAAGAAAAGAGTCCAATGTGTAGAACAAGAGATAAATTTTAACTTTTTGTAAAAATATGGGGTTAACACTAAAAATTTATCTGCTTGGCAATGATTCTAAAGTTTCTTTTCATTTGTGAAAAAGACTTATAGATACATTGTTATGAGTAACATATATAATTTATCAGTAAATAATTGAAGGTTAGTTTTTTTTCAAAATTATTTATTATAAAATGGAGCAATAACTATTCATTTTCACATTTTATATTACTAAACATCATAACTTTGTGTATTTTAATTTAGTAGAGAGAGGTATGATGGATCGAGCTCAATAAGGTGATTTAGTTGGAGGTCAAATTGAAGTGGTAGCTAGCATGGTCCAGGTATGGGGTATATTTATTTTTGATTTGTAAAATTTTGGAATTAAAATTTATTAGATTAGGAAAAGAAGATACCGGGGTGAGTCTATGTAGTATAATTTTCCCCATAAAATTTAGTAAGAAAGTAAGAATTATAATAGGAAATAGGTGGGAAGTAAAAATCATAAAATAAGTCAAGGGTATTTATGATGATTTAGTGAAAAATCACTGTATAAATACATTATCATCTAGGTCAATGTAGTTGAAAGGGAATGATTTTTACAAGTGGCTGATAGTATTTATGGTGGTCAATATAGTTATATTTAGGGTGGTCAAAAATGTAGGTTATGACTGATACCATAAAAATATGGCTGACATCATATATGGTGGTTGATTTAATATGTATAAAGGGTTGATATAGTATACAAAGAATGATATAGTCTAAATTATAACAAGGTCAATCTAGTCCAGTTATATGGCCAATTGTGTTAAGTATAATAAACAACCAATGTAGTGTACATGGCCAATATAGTTAGGAAGATGACAAAGAGGTCGATGTAGTGTTGTACATGGTTGATGAAGTAGATAATTTTATTGTTTATTTATTTTTTAATTGTTAAAATATTATTTATGTCACTTTTAGGATAGATATCTAATAGGTGCTTTGTTGTTTAAAATTTTGTAGAGGCGATGGAGAATTTGGAGATTATAAGATGCACTTTGGATATTAGATCTACTAGATAGATATCATGGATCATGATCAGATTACTACACTTGGTTTGGGTGGGCTCATGGAGATATAACATATCCCATTGAGCACTGAGTTAGTCACCATGTTCCTAGGAACATGGGAGAGATTAACTAATACATTTTGATGGGTGATAGATGGGGATATCATTGAGGTGGGTATTACCCTAGAGGATGCGCATGCATTATTAATATTACTAATTAATGTCACACCAATGGTGTGTAATAACTTAGATTCAATTGATGATAGGTGAGCCTTAGTGTTATGGATAATAGGCTCAAAGAGGTATGCCTAGCCTAAGTTGGTGGCATGTATTTTTGATATGTATGTCTCAAACATTCTAGATATATAGAAGGCCATTATTAGACTTGTGATAACTCAATTAATCTATCACAAGTTATATGGGAAGGACTTATGTTATATTATATATTTGTGCTGCTCAATGTTTGAGCATGGTAGTTAGTACACAATTTTTATAGCATAGTATCTAGGTGCCAATAGACTATGGGGTCCTTTATAAGTTTTGCTAGTTGTATTTATGAGAGTTGTCCTATCTATAGGATAGAAGGATTATCTCATGCTATGGATGATTCCCTCTCATGTGTGTGGAAGTGGACACAAAACCATGTGGTGCATATTTTACCATATGTCCCAAGGTTGTGGAGCATGACATAAAGTGACATTATTTGGTGCCTATATCAAGGCACGATGAATACTTGGTAGTTATATCTAAGTAATTTTCATGCCTAGGATCAATTGAGGATTGAAGGAAATTATCCTTAGTGGGTGGAACCACATCCACTACCTCATGTACCTAAACACTTTGGGTTGCCACATCTAGTGGGTCTTGTAGTGGTTCATGCAGTTTATGTTTGACACATGAGGGAGTAATATGGTGTGGGAGATGAAGGGACATTGATAAAAGTTTTCATTATATGACCTCAATAAGTGAGGATTTTTAGATGATGAAACCAATGAAAATGAGGAGATAGATTTATATCTATTGTACCACACCAAAAAAATATTTTAACCACCACCATGAATATAGAGATAGAGATGGGCTCCATTAACACCATTAGTGAAACTAGAGGCATAACCACATGGAGATCCAACATCACAACGTACATTGAGTTGGTATATTATGTAGTGGATTTAGAATGGAACTTGACATGCTCATGTGATCCAGCCTAGCCAATATAGAGGTTTCACACCACCATGGATTTATGGTACACATGAGGTGTTTAGTGGTTGAGAAGATGGAGAGACTATTAGTGAGTAATATGTGGTTTATTGAGATGATTTTGATATTATGTAGATAGAGATACATGCTTAGATAAATGTATTATTTCATAAATATATATGTGACCTATAATGTAATTTTGGTTTTACATTTTTTAGTTGCTATTGTGGATAAGATCTGATGGGTTACTATGGTAGGGAAAACTCATCATGATATTTGGATGGCATGATATTACAATATGATACTGCACATATGGTTGATCATGTAGTGCCTTCAACACCTATATATTCTAGTTGGTTTCAATTAGTCAATGAGGCAATGAGAGAGCTATAGAGACTATTATATGTGGCTCATGTAGGATTACCACTAGGAGTTGGTTATGGGTAGCTAAAAGTGTGGTAGTCATTATCTAAGGAGAGAGCTAGCCATTAAGTTACAACTAGACAATTGATAACGGTTTAGGCTCAGGTGGCTAATTTATAGGGGAAGCTTGATGAGATTCGATAATGGACACAGTCATTATAGTGGATTGCTTAGAAAGGGAAGTCACAGTCCTCCATGTGTAGTGTAACATTTCCTCATGATGAACCTTAGCCTTGGATTTATATTTTTTAATATGATTGTATAATTTTATATCAAACTTTGAACCATACACACACACACACACATAAATACACACACACACACACACACACACACACACACACATACATACATACATATATATACATTATACATCTATGTGTGTGTGTGTCATGGATTTTATGGATTTATTTTCTTTCTAGCATTATTTTTGATTTATTTATGCTATGAGAAAATATATGATGTATGTGTTATTCTTTTCTAGAAAATGTGAGAAAATGCATGATAAAAAAGAATGATAATTAAAAGAATGAAAAATATGAAACCAAATTTAAAAGAAAAAACTGATAAATAAATGTCAAAAATATGTAAAGTCAATGTTTTTCCAATGTTTAAGAAAACATGAGAAAGCAAATGCACAAACGAGGATATGTGAAATAAGAGAAATATCAATGTAAGAGCATAAACCAAGAAATATGTAAAAATGACAAAGTAACTTAATGCTTGTATTGTCTATAATGTAGAAAATTATGGCTATTATAGACATGTCAAAATGTAGAAGATTTTGTTTATGAGAGAAAGGGGTATTTTATGAGGAAGGCTTGGTCCTATCGAGGTCTCATAATACAACTCACAAGAAGAAAACCAATGAGGTGTGAAAATAGGAATTATGATCAAGGGTATGATCATATAATAAATGATATTCATCAAGTGGAATATTAGGGATAACATGATGAAAAGAGAGAATTAAAACTATTACAAAGGCATTGTAACAATCCTTAGTAGAAATGAGACACACTAGGCTAATGTGCAAATGCTAAGAAATTGTTTGAACAATGATCTAAGATACTCTAACTAGTAAATTCAAAAGCTTGGGATTAAAAACGAGGTACATAAATCATCTCATGAAGGTTATATATGAAAAAAAAAAGTAAAATTGGCCTACCTTCCCACAACATGTTCCCCATTCCTCACGACCTCTTATAGAGTCGTTGAACTATTGTAAAGATCAGGTAATTATGTAAGAAAGTAGGTGGAATTAAATAGTATAATGAGACCTCCTATCCTAGTCTACTGGTCTACCACACTCTAATGGACCTTGGCTCTATCATGAGGCCAACTGTGGAGTTTGTGATTTAATTAGAATAAGATATGTGGAAAAAAAGAATCATGACTTTTAGTGTGATTTTGACTTTTGAATTTATAATTGCCTTTTGATCATTACTTTTGGTTTATTTTATGATTTGGCTTTTAACTTTTATGGATTTTTTTTCCTCCTCCATATGGATTTGGAAAACCAATCATGAGTTATATAAGTGGTAAACACAAGAAATATTTCACTTTGGTTACAAGAGAGAAGTACTTAAAAACTACATTTTATTTGAAATATTCATAAACTTTCCCACAAGTGTGCAATCTCATGATTAACCTATGTTCTACTAAGTGAGAGAATGATTAGGGATAATTAAGGATCATTAAGAGAACCATTTATGTAATAAATTATACAATGATGAATATGCTTTGTAGTTGATTACAAGGGAAACAAGATAGTGTTGGGTGTGGTATAATAGTCATGCCACATAAATAACTATAATATTCATTGAAATGATCCTAACATAAGTAAACATGTAAGAAAAAATCATCCCAAAATAGGGGGAAAATAAATAATAGCCGAATATAAAAGATCATAAACAAAGAGTTAGCTTTGGAGATTGATTTATTAAATTACTTAATTAGAAAGCAATGTTTGTAAGACAAAATATCATAAATGCATAAAGTATATTACAAAAATTAAATATAAGAATCATGAGATCAAGAGATAAATAATGCATCATAAATGCTATAGTGAAATTTAAATATCAAATCCAACTCATATGAAAATGTGAATAATAATATGATGTAGCACAACCACGTGCTCAAAGATGCTGATATATTTCATGGCATACATCATCAATAACATTGGATAAATATTGTTCTATTTAAAATATGACTTTAATCATAATATTATTATCTTTATAGAGAGTCATATGAGGAATTACTGATGTATGGTCCATTTGGAGAAATTAGGTATGCTATGAGGACGATGATCTTATGACACCTCTTGTGAAGGGTAATCAATGAAATGAACTGGTACTGTAACGTGACAAATATATTTATATCTTTCAAATGATGTAGGTTGTGAGGAAGGATAATCTTTTTCTTGTGAATGACTTTGAGTACATTGCTAAGAAGGTGCTGAGAAGGTGACAATGTGGGCTATGAGAAATCATGTAAGTGTTGTTGTAGTACTCTACACCTATCTATATGATGTTTGTCACACTGATCCCAAAAGTATTAAACATACCCATGTTTAGGGATATATTATAGAAGTATATTATGCGAAGGCAAGTTTTTATCAGTAGGATATTATATGATTTTTGGATTAAGTGCATCAATGTGTTGTCGAAGTTATCAAAAATGAGTATATGTGTGCATGTTCATGCCATGAAAAAAAATAGATATGTCTCGGAGCAGCTGACTATGGAGGTCAACTAGCTATGGTATGAGTGGAATCTAATGCCTATTATTGTAATAAGAATATTTGATATGTATGACAATCCTTAGACCAATGACCAAAAATATTATATAAGTTACAATATGGTTCATCCATTCATCATGTTGGTGAGGGATCAAACTTGGGCAAATGTACTATGTCAACATCATTAGTAAGACAACTCATAGTAGGTGTAAGACTAGGCTCAAAATTTGTAAGATAAGGTTTCAATGCAGGTTGGAGTAATGTGGCTAACATCTCAAGAGGGAGCACGATCAAAGGATCAAATAATTTAATGAACCTATATGGTCCTTTCATAGCATGATAAAGAAACATACTCCAAAGAGGATTAGAAGTGAATAAATGAGAATTAATTGGTATTTGCACCATCTCAGACATGTGAACATTAAGTGAAAAAGAAGTAATGTCAGGTAAGGTATAAGAAGAAGGAACTACATCAATAAAAATAATACTATATAAGTGTAGAGGATGTTGTAAGTAACAAAAATATTGAAGTATTTCTATGTCTTTAGCTTAAGCAAAGCTAACTAAAAAAGGATCATCTAATGAATATCCATAATCATAATCAAGGCTATGAATATCAATAGTACAAACACCAATGAATTTTTTAGTTGATGAAAGATGAGAAATTGGTTGTTTTGGAATCACTGTGGAACTGAGAATATCATCCATTATCATTTGATGAGACCTATGTCATAAAGAATGAGGTAATTAAGTAATTATATGTGAAGGGAGATTGGAAGTTTTTATTTTCAAACTGATCTCATTGGGTTCATCATTGTCAGAGACTAATAGGTTAGGTGGTATTACCTATAAGTTTAGGATGTATATTATAGCCTCTTTTAGAATTAAAAAGATAATTAAATCATTGAGATTAGCTAGAAGGAATACTAGGTAAAGGTTCAAGGCTGGGTATTTTGAAAACACCACATTCTTGGAATTGTTCAAAATTCTATGGGTTTTTATCTCTTTGAATCTTATATATAGCACTATTGTGAAGGAGTTCAACACATTAGCATAAAAATGAAGCTATATTCCTCATGTGATGTGTCCAAGGTTGACTGAGTAAAATATTATATGATAATGGGAAGTTAGAGACCATAAATTTAATACGAACTATGATAGGAGGAAATGTGATAGAATCAAAACACAAATGATAGGAAGCATTTTTCTTCCATAATAGCCTTAACCCATATTTTAGGTAGATTTAAGGTTGCATTATAAGTATCTAAGCATTTTAATGAAATTAAGGGATGCAACGCAAGTGCCAAAACCTTCATTGATGAAAGCGTATTTGACTTAGATATTACCAACTTAGACACAAATGAATAGTGAATGATCATGTATGCAAAGTAATATTTCTCCATAATCATTGAAATAATGGGAAATTTGAGTCAGAGAAATTTCTATAGTTTCATCAACATGTATGGACATTTCCTCACACTATTTAAGAATAATATCCTTGGAGCCACACAAATTAGCTTCTTACCCCATAGGTGGAGGTTGAGGGATGTTCATTTAAAATAAAAGACACATTAAATGATTTTTATAATGAGGGGAAGTCCTTATGAGTTATAAAATGAATTTAAGATGGGAGGCAAAAAAATTTAGTTATAAGATGCCATTCATCATATTTGGTTAGAACCATATCTGACAAAGGTGCATAATGTTGAAGCAAATCTATGGAAGAAGAAACAAAAATGCATTTAGATTGATGATGATTGGAAGTTTATTATTTGGAATTAGATAGTATAAGTTAGCTAGGTGATTAAAACTAAATTGAGATAATTTATGTCATTTGTGGCATGGTTGGGTTAAGAACCAAATCCATTGAGGTGGTTGATGTGATGAGTGGAGATGTAGGGACAAAAGTAGATTGATTCATGATATGTGAAGTTGATAGTTCTAAGTGAGGAGAGGCTAACAATATTAGATTAGTAGATACCATAACAATGAAATAAGGATGAGTATCAAGTTGTATCATTGTATTTGACACAGTTTGCATAGATGGTAAGGAAGCAGAGTGTGTTTCTATATGTTCATTATCTATGAAATGAGAAGGATAAGTATCTTGAACAATGTGGAAAGTAGGAAAGTTGTTATAGTTAGAATGTGGACAATGATCAATATATGATACTAAATGCCTTGTGTTTTTCATGTTAACTACATTTTCATCATTGGTTAGAGACTTAGGGTCAACTGAAGTCTCCATAACATTGGAGGTATGTGGTTAAGTAGTATTAGATTGGTGATTGAGAAGTGGATATTTATAAATAGATATATGAACATTATCTTGATTGAGAGATTCATGCTTGACTTTGGAATTATGAGATTTAGATACATTTTCATATGTTTGTTGACATTAATGAATCATATTTTCATGATCAAAATTGGGAACAAGGAGAAATATGTCTACATGTTTCATGAGAATGTCCTTAACTTGCATGATACCACCATACTTTGTGTGGATCATGCCAATGTTTGGTAGGGTGATTAGTGTCATGTTCTCATGTTGAAGGTTTAAGACTACATTTTTGGATTTCTACCATGAAAAGAGGTTGATGATAATTCACATCATTAACATATGAATAAGTGGAAGTAAAGCATTGAAAGGGAGTTTCGTGAATGTTGGAGAAATAGTTAATCATTGGAGCCACTTGAAATAATAACATATATGGTGTGTATATAATCATGGGTATATGTGACATCATCATTAGTAACATGTTAATTTTTAGATCTCATAAGCACGTGAGTTCCTATAAGAGGTTGGGAAGGCTAGAATTGTGTTATTATGAAATCTTGATGTTTAGTTTAATCAAGGGTTTCTTCCAAAGATTTTAGAGAGAGAGTTGTAACGTGGTACTAGAGTTTGGGATGAAGAGCATTAGTGAACAAATGGAAGACATTATATTAAAACATGTGTTCAACTTTTTTAGATAAGGCTTTTAATATTTTGATGAAAACTTAGGTAGTTTTAGATTCTCCCTGTTTACAGTTAATAAAATGGTCTAATCTATTTTCAGGTAGATCATTGGTTTAAAATTTCTAAATGAATGCATTGACTAAGTCTTCAAAACTAGAAATAGTGTTAGGATTGAGTTTATGATACCAATATAGGGCATCACCTGAAAAGGTTTTAGCTAAAATTTTGGTAGCAATAAAGGTATTTAACTTAATCTAGTCTTTATAAAGATTTCCAAAAGCTTTTAAATGCAATTCGGGATTGGTAGATCCATTGTAGGTTATAGTATGAGTAATACCACCTATGTATATATTCTCAATTTGAAAGATTATTGGTTCATTTTGAATATTTTTGATGACTTTTTAAGAAATGGTGGTTGAGGAATAAGATTACCTTATGCATCTCAAGGGGGAGGGGGGCTATAACGGGGCTTGTGAATTTTGCACTCCACATTGAGTAGGTTGAGGATGACTTTGTAATTATAAAATTTGATTTTGAATTTACATCATTTGATTAGAAATATTGGTTTGGAAAGTAGCCATTTGATTTATGGATTGTAATATGATTTGGTTAGTGTTGATGGCTTGTTGGCTAGTGGTAGAGGGTTGAGACACACTACTAGTAGCGACTTGATATGCATGAGTAGTAACATTAATTTAAGTGTTAATGTGAGTAATTTGAGTGGGCCCACTAGAGAAAAGTCTTTCCATAATAGTGGTTATATAAGGTAAGGTAAAATAGGAAGGAATAGAGTAAGTTGTGTATTGATTTGCCTCGAATCCCATAGAAAAAATATGTGGTGGTAAAGAGGGACATCCTATGTGGGGTCACATCATGAGGTTATATATTACCATAGGATCCTTGCCCCTATGTTGAGGGTTTTGATTAATGAAAAGGATCATTTTGGGAGTATATTCAAGATCACTTTCATCATCTATAATAGGTATGTGTTGAGGATAGTTAAATGGATCAAGGGTTTTAAAAGGAGGTGGTCCATAATTTTTGGTTCTAGTGGCCACATAAACTTTTATTACATATAGTTTTTTAATATAAGTATAAGGAATATGAGATTTAGGAATTTTAGGGGAATTGGTCAAATCCATCATATCGTGTTATGTTCTCTGTTTAGAATGATAAAAAATATACTACATGATGGAGGTTTTGAAGGAAAAACTATATTAACCAACTCATTAAAGCATGAAGTGTATTATATCGATCATGGTCGATGTAGTTGTGTAGAGAAAAAATGTGAAGGATAGACTATAATGATCTTGGATGATATAGTTGGTAAAATGTATACTAATTAGAATCAGTAAATGTACTATATCAAACCTGTTTGATTTAGTTACATAGGCATAAATGGAAGGATATAACTATATTGACCTTGGTTGATTAAGTTAAATTTGTATTTTTTTACAATATCATGATCATGAAATGCACTATATCGAGAAAAAATGATGCAGTTAAATAGGAGGAAATGTGAAAGGATAGACTATATCAAGCTTGGTCAATGAAGTTAAATCTAGAAAAAAATTATAGTATTATGAACATGAAATGTACTATATTGAGCTTGATTGATGTAGTTACACATATAAAAATGTGAAAGGACAAACTATATCAAGCCTATTCGATGTAGTCAAATATGGGAAAAAATGTTAGTATTTAAAATCAATGGTGTTAGTCTTGGTCAATATAGTCTAATAAATAAAGGTATAGGGAAAGAAAAATTATTAGACTATATCAAACTTGGTTGATGTTGTCTGTTAAAACATAGACAACTATATTAGTGTTGGCTAATGTAGTTGGAACACATAACATAGAAATATATCGATGTTGGATGATATAGTCTGTAATATAAAATATCATTGTAAGCAAAAAATTAGAAATTTATCTATTTTTTCTAACTATTTATTCAAAATTAAGATGAGGTAGATGTGCTAAATGGATTTAACTGATTTATAGGCTCTCAAAGATGCTTGCTTGTTTGTTAGCTAGTGTTAACTCGATATTTTAGAGCACTAACTATGGAGGAAGTAACATTATCATAACCCACTAAAACTAATTTCAAGGGAAAGATAAGAGTAACCTCCTAATACTAACCACTAACGAATGTACTATAGAATTAGATGGATGGATTCCAAAGTTTCAATAAAAAGGGGAATCCTAGGCATTTCCTAAATATTGTGAGGTACATGGAAACTAAAGTCTATGCTTAGCTTTGTACTATAGCTATGAGTATTAAGGCAAGCCCCTCACATTGAGACGTCTGTAAACAATAGATAAGGATTGTAAATAAAGCACCACACATCCCTTAATTTTAAAATTGTTGGAACATAGTTTTAGGGAAAGCCAAACAAAGAGAAAATAAAAGACAAAAATCAATGTTAAAAATCAATTTGAAGCTTTTAATGAATGGAAATAAATAAGGATTCAAATTGAAAGTAAATGTTTGTTTAATTACTAAAAACAAAGAAGTTATTTGTCTTGATTATGCTAAAAATAAAAACACATAAACTTTATTAGCACAAACTGATGTAGTTTGTTTAGACAATACAAACTGAGTAAAGTGGATTGGATAGGGTCATTACAATTTATTGATAATAAATGCAATCAAAGAACTATATCAACTAGGGTCGATACAATATGATAGGGAAGAAAATGAATTTATAACTATATCATCTTGGGTTAATATAGTTATTTTGATAAAATTAATTTTGACAGAATGTAAAATTTGATGTTAATTTTGATAGAATGTAAAATTTGATGTAAAATTTGTTGAATGAAATTAAGTATAAAATCAAACTATATCAAACTGGGTCAATATAGTATAGTAGAGAATTACCTAAAATATATAACTAGATAGACCTTGGCTAATGTAGTGGGCTAAATATAAATAATGTAGATATGAGTGTAAAAACTAGATTATCTTACGTCAGAGAGCCTATTAGAAAAACATAAAATTAACATTGTATTGACCTGTGTTGATGTCATTTCCTATAAAGTACATAGAAACTAGATTAGATCGACCTAAGTCAATATAGTTTACAAAAAGAGTGAAAACATAAAACTAAATGAGGCCTAGTTGATATAAAACTTGTTTGACCCTATTATCTCATGTTGATGTAGTTTTTATTTATAAATATGTAGAATTTGGACTGGATCAACTTATGTCGATGTAGTCTGTTGAAAATTTAGAGAAATAAAATTGTATCAACCTAGGCCAATATAGTTTATTGAAGGAGAAAAAGTAATGGTTAGTTCAAATCATGTTCACTAAAATGTATGTAACAAGCTAGGATTAACCTAAAACTTATCCTATCTAATATATCCAGACTTAGAGAAGGTAAATCAAATAGATCCCGTTGGTACTTAGATATATCGAGGCATGACCAAATGGATCCACTAAACTTAGTTAGAGAAGCACTTATAAAAAAAATGGAAAGGGTTAAAAAGCCTCAAATATATAAATATAATGGAATAACCCTAACTAGGTCTTCTAATGTTAATCTAATCTAGTATTACCAAGGTAACAACACAAAAAAGGGGGTGATTAAACTAAAAAGGGGTAAGGAACCATATCAGGCAAACAAGGGCCTAGATTACTTACTAGTGGAAAATAGAAAGTTTGAAAAACCTTATATCCAAATAAGTATATATGTATACAAGATTCAAAAAAGGAATTATACATTCAAACTATTAATTAAACAATATCTATCTATCAAATGAAAGAGCTAGGGTTAGACATACTTACCTTGAATAGAACATGTTGAACCTCAATCTCTCCCTTGTCTAATGGTGATTTTTAAGATATTTTAGTGGTTATAAATATCATAATGGTGGAATCAAAATCTAAGTTAAAAGGACTCCTATTATTGCATCCAAGACTCCACAAGACAAGTTTTTCCCTCCAAGATAAAATCTAAGTAATGACTTCTCCAAGTGTAGACTTAAGCAGAATTATGAGTAATAATAGTGCAAAATATGAATGTTTCCCTATATTGGATTAAAATAGGACATGTATTTATAGTGAAGATGATCCTAACCCCTTATGTAATTTTAAATGATGATATCGACCTACCTCGACATAAATAAAAGTTACTGTTTAACTTCGACTTAGGTTAATTTGGGTTAAATTAGTTTTGAAGCATGCACTGTGACTTTTAGACTAAATCAAACCCATGTTGACCTAGTTTTAATATTGGTGGGATTCAAAATTCACTATATTGACTTGGGATGATATAGTCATAAAAGATAGGTCTTGGTTTAGTTAGGGGATATTATGAGGAAGATATTTAGGGGATTAAGTCTAAGGGGAGTGTAGTGGATATATGTATGATAGATAAACAAAAAAGTCTCTTGTAAAGCACCATCGGTCTCCCTACCCATTTTCTAGTGTACCCTTTAAGATGTGAACTTAAATATAATGAAACTTAAGACATTGCTGCAAGAGAGAAAGTGTTAGTAAATGATAAAGTTTTAAAATTTTATGTGTATACACAAACTTCTCAGGATGTTTCATACTCTCATACTCACAATATTTCTTTAACTCATGATTTTATCAATGATATATCAAATACTCAAAATCCATAAAAAAATAGGAGGGTCCAA
>JARHVA010001330.1:3005000-3375000 GCA_037957365.1 Torreya grandis
CAACTCTTACTTTTGTCCAAGATATTGCGATTTTTTAGTTGACTTCTTCAAGTACGAAGAAAAAAATTCTATATAGTGGTCAAATAGACATCAAATTTAATATTGAAATTTTCCTATAACAATCAAATAAATACTATATTCATGATCGATTATTAATTATTAATATCTCATATTTCACAAGTCCTTAATTGTAATTATAGTTACACTTATCAACATAATTACACTTGACATAAGTGATAAAATACTACTCAACTAATATATATATATATATATATATATATATATATATATATATATATATATATATATATATATATATATATATATCTTAAATATAAGTATCTAAGAAAATCAATACATATTAATTTCAAGGCTTTTATTTTGGATTTTATGTATATTACATTTATTAATAAATTCATTAGCTTCTTCAAATTTTATTTTCTAATTGATGGCAAATGTCATCAATCTAGCTACATAACATGTTGGGATCGAAAATATCTTAATAGAAAAAAGGCTTTAAACTTCACCATATGATTAAGTTATTAAGATTTTTTGATTGATTTCTCAAAACAAAAATAAAAAATGTTTAAGTGATAGTCAAATAGATGTTAAATTTAAAGTTGAAATGACCCCATGATAATTAAATAGATATCAAATTTAAGATCATCATTAATTGTTCATCCACAAATATTACAACTGCCACCACTCCTTCGATCTATTGACATATTAAAATAACTTAATCACTTTTAAAGAGTTACAAAAATTATGTCTCTTAAGTTTTACTTTTATTTTAATATTATATTTTTAAATATATATTTGTTGTTGAAAGGGTTGTAGTTCGACTGATGAGGATGATGATTACTTATATCCCATCAAGATATAAATCCCTTTAAGTACTTGACACAAAAAGTCAAACGATTAAAACAAAAATCATACCTTAATAATTTTGATGATGTAAATACCTCTTATTCGTAATTGCTTAATCGAATGAACTCACTAATTTAAATATATGCTTACTTATTATTATAATTTATTATATATTTATTTCTTAAATATCAATTAAAATATCGATATTTTATATACTTCATTAATTTCATATTAATACTTCTTGTTCAAAAACAAACAAACAAATAAATAAATATTAAAAAATAAAAAATAAAAATAAATAAATAAGTAAAGGAAAGAAGGTAGTATCAACTCTTAATACATTTAAATGTCACTTTAATATCATTTTATAAAAGGTAATAATATATAATGATAAAACATTTAATATTAAAAAAGGGGCGAATTTATAAAATATCCTATTTAAAAGAAAGTGTACATATCGATAGGAAAAATTCTAACATGTAGAAAAAAAGGATGTAAAATGGACTTGAATGATGAAAATGTCCTTCAATAAGGCTCAGCATGTTTTGGTTCTATCTTTTTTACCAATAAATCGAATTGACATGTATAGTGACTTAGAAATTACTTTCAATATTATAAAATTGTTTGAATTGACTTAGAAATTACTTTCAATATTATAAGATTGTTTGAATTGACTTAGAAATTACTTTCAATATTATAAAATTGTTTAAATTGACATAATTGTTTTTCTATCATAACATTTATTTATGTTATACGAATGCACTTAAATAACAGTCATGTAGGTGTTAGTTTTTAGTATATTTGTTGAAAAGTATTTTCTTAGAATTATATGTAGTAATATAATATTTGTCATCAATGATAACATGGGGTGTATTGGTAAAATAACTTGATTGTTATATGCACCATCTAGGTTTAAATCTCAGAGGTATTAGAAGGTTGGTTGTGGCCGTTTCATTAGTGTTCGTTGGTTGTGACTGTATTGGTGGTATTTGCTAGTTGTGGCAATATGTTGGTATTATTGGTATTCACCGATTGTAGCGATAGTGTTGGTATTGACCGTATTGTTGGTATTGTTAGTATTCACCGATTGCAGCAATAGTGTTGGTATTGATCAGTTGTGGCCGTATTATTGGTATTGGCCGATTGTTGCTGTTGATATAATCGGTTGTTGCTCCGATCAAAAGCTTTGTACCTATCTAGAAAAATAAAAAAATATAATATTTATCATTATTGCAATAAGTTTCATCCTAGATTTTTTGTAGAGATTACAATTGTAGAATTTGTACCAGTTGCATACTTGCATAGGGTTGAGTGTGCTTTGTAGTTGTTTCATTATTGAATTTGGTATGAACTTTTATTCTATGCAAACAAATGACATAGTTTTTATTGTGTTGGATTGATTGAGCAACAATATAATGTCATAATCTCCATGATCATAATTAGTTTTGGGGGCACTTTCAAACTTTGATACATGTATTATTTTTCATGGGTTAATTTTGTGTTTGTGCATTTGAATGAGGCTTTTAGTTACATAAAGAGTAACTGTGATTTCTCCCTTTACATCTGTCAATTCAACATGTATCGTTGGGCTGTAGTGTGGGTGAGTAAATGTTGTTTAAAGGAAGATTTATTTGAACATGCTCTATTTGGCATGTGTGTCACCTTGCGTGGCTACAATACGCATAGTGAACAATGGATTCAAACTTGTACAAGATTTTAACTGATGTTTAGTGAATTCATTGCATCTGTGGATTCCATGGGATGAAGTAAAACTCAAAAGTAGGCCTTGTCACTTTGTGACCTTGTGCTGACATGATGAAGACACATGGATGGCCTGAATATCATGAGGCAAGTTAGGCCATGCAATATTTTTATAAGATTGACATGGCGATGGCCATATTGGCATTTGTATTTAGTTGTGAAGCCATATGGTATGTGATGGTATACGAGTGTGGTAGACCTACTGCCCTATTGCTTCACACGTGATGCTAATTCCTTATGCAAAATTTGTGGTATTTTGTGAGTCTACGGATCCATTACAATATGATTTTTGGTCTATTTTGGGATTGCATTCATGAGAAAATTGGTGGAAATAACCACATAGTCATGATAAAGGCCATGTGGATATCATGATACACCCTTTTCATGTTATAGAGGGTCTTAAAACCCTATTTAGTGGCCACATAGATACAATTAGTCTTCTAATGACTACTTTAAGGTCCCTGAGTATATCCATTATAGTAAAATGTGCAAATAGTCATATGGCTTGGGCCTTCATGGAATTAATTCTCATTAGCTGAGGCCGCATGGTCACAACCAAGACATTTTTATAATATAAGGTGGGGCGGATGTTATTTAAAATACAAGAAAGGCCATGTGGATATAATGATAGACCATTTTCATGTTATAAGCAATGTTGAAAGCCTATTTGGTGGCCATGTAGATACATTACATTGTGACTATGACCACTCCATTGGAAATATAGTACGGGGAAGTAAATTATGTGATGTTCTTTAAAGGAATATCTTTGTGAATGTACTCCATTTGGCATGTGTGTCACCTTGAGTGGCCACACATATATGATGATGTGGGAATGGGTGTATTAGAATTTTCATTAATTGTGAGGCCATGTGGAATGTAGTGATAGAAAACTTGGTGGAGACATGGGCATAAGTGTCCCACTAGTTTTTTAACCTTAAACATGACACCAATTATAATAAGATGAAATACATGAGGTATGTGGATGTGTTAGATTATAAAACATGTTTAATTATGTTTAGAATCCATATATTTCCAAAGGCCCTAGCTAGTATTGACATGACAATACTAGTTGTGTAAGGGTCATTGTTATTACATATTTTATGAGTCCATGAATCCATTACAATGAGTTACAATCTATTATTGGATCACATCCATGAGGAAAATGGTGGTGATATCCACATAGCTATGATAAAGGACACATAGATATAATGATAAAAGCCTTGTGGATATCATGATAAAGGTCATGTGGTTATCGATATAGACCCATTTCATGTTACAAGGAGTGTTGAAACTCTACTTTTCACTCACTCACTCACTCACTCACTCACTCACTCACTCACTCACTCACTCACTCACTCACTTACTCTCTCTCTCTCTCTCTCTCTCTCTCTCTCTCTCTCTCTCTCTCTCTCTCTCTCTCTCTCTCTCTCTCGCTCTCTCTCTCTCTCTCTCTCTCTCACACACACACACACACACACACACACACACACACACACACACACACACACACACACACACACACACACACACACACACACACACACACACACACACACACACACACACACACACACACACAAATTATCTTCTAAAAATTGCTTAAAGGTTCATGAGTATATCTATTTTTATTATAGGATGCATTTAATTTCCCAATGGATTTGTGGCCTCACATAAATCCATTTAAAATGTGTGGAGGCTACATAGATACCATGTGATTACGATGATTCCATGCAATCAAATATAGTATGACATGACTCTCTATTTACACATAGAATCACTTTGTAACTTGTTTAGGTCTAGGTTTTCATTTGATTGATTGGACAATCAATATGTTTTTTCAAACCTTAAGTTTATCATGGCCAAATTTACATAATGATGGAAAAACCCACATAATGATGAAACATTTGATAGTGATCCAAAATAAGTTCAGTATTTAATGCTTATACAACACATAATAAATGCTTGCTTTTACTATTATTTTTTATATTAAAAATTTTAGACATGTCACTTTTATATTTTAAGTTAATATTTAATTATTATGTTGAGTCAAATCTATACTTGGTTGCTTGCTTCCAAGACCATTTCAAGTACTAAACACTGCACACTTGTCAATTTTAAGTTTTTAGTTTTATAAAACAAAATAAATTATACTAGAATAACACCCAAAAAATTTCTTATCAATGCTCTTCAATGAATAGGACAGGAAATACAATATTTTTTAGGATTTTTCTATAGTTCAAAAATTTTCAAAATTGAATATAAACATTATAAACTTCAACATTGGTGAAAAGTTATTTTGATTGGTTTGTTAACTAAGATCATGATCAAAAGTGATTCTTGTAGTAGCTTTCTATGTCAAGAAATAATAAGAGGACATGTACCCATATAAAAATTATTTTTATTAAAATTGAGAAAATGAACAAGTATAAATATATCCCATTATATTCAAAGCATTAATAGATGACCAAATAAAAAAGGCTCTGAGGTGGTTTCAATACCTATTTTGGTAGAGGTTTTTGCTATTGATTTTTGATAAACAATAAAATCGAAAATGTATCTAAGTTGAGAGGTAATTTGCATCTTAAAATGAGTACCTATGTAGTATCATTGGAGTATCTGTCCCCATATGAACCACTCTTGTAATTGCATAAATATCCCCATTAATGATATTTATATTAGATGTCTATAACACACTAGTACAAGACCATAGCTTTAGTTGAGGTACAAGTATTATTTGAGATAAGCCAGTCCCTTCCTTTTGTGAGGACTTGATGATAATATTGGTAGTTTTATTTTGATTCAATTGTTATAAATGTGAGGTAACATACACATCTAATAAACACACATACAAGAGCATAGATCAAATAAAAGCTCACCATAGTAGTATGCAATTTATAGGTAAATTGCTTTTAATTAAGAAAGTATTATATATAATGGTATCTATAAAGTAGAACGGCCTCCAAGTGATGCTAGTACCAAATAAGGAAAAATTGATAATAATCATTTTTGGTGGGTGAAATACTTCATAAAATTACAATGACTCAAATTATGATCCCATATTTAAATGATGATATATTTTAATAGTAAAGGAAATGAATTATATATTATTATGTAAGGGTTTTAATATACATATCTTATTTCAAGGAAAATATTGCTCACTTTGATTAAGCATTTGTAGAGAAAATTAATAAACAAAGTAATGTTTTTATATTATGTGTAGAACACTTTTGATAAAAGATTTGAATGGATAAAGAGGTGGGATTTTGAAAAGGACAAAACCCTAAAACAAAAGTAATAATAAGATATTACAATGGATTACAAAAAACTGGATCCAAAATACCAACAAGGCTAACAAAAGACCAAGTTGAAACAACACTGCCCCCCTACAACAAAAAAAATATTTTACATTAGCAAAAGAATTGTCCAAACTAACACAACACTGCATATCAGCTACAAAAAAAAAAAAAGTAACCTCAATCAATGGACTAAAATAATTGAAAAATAATATGGCTATTCAATCCCCTAATATTCCATACAAGAGCTTCAATTGCATAATTTAATTGAACCCTTAATAGGACTATTCAACCCTCCAATATTCTAAGAGAAAATATTCATTTGTAAAGTTTGGATGGGCCCTTAGACCCACTTAGCTCCAAGATAGTCTAATTTCTATTTGTTATTTCTTTGGTTGATTCTCTGTTCTGAACCTCCTTATGATTAGGTCTTCCCCTTTTAGATTTTGTCCCTAACTACATATATTTTCCATGTTTTTTTAATCTTACATAGTCAAAATCTAATTTTGTCTTCATAATTGAGGGAGGGGGAGTCAATTGTAGATCCACCGAGTTCTCCAATATTAGAGGAATACTTCAATTTTTTTTCACAATCTCATTGTTTGAATTTGATTTTATGAATAGATCTATATTCTGAGATTTTGAAAGGGACAAAACCCTTAAACAAAAGTAATAATAAGATATTACAATGGATTGCAAAAAACTAGATCCAAAATACCAACAAGGCTAACAAAAGACCAAGTTGAAACAACACTTCCCATGAACAACAAAAAAATTATTTTACATTAGCAAAAGAATTGTCCAAACTGACACAACACTATAGATCAGCTACAAAAACAAAAAACTAACCTCAATCAATGGACTAAAATAATTGAAAAATAATATGGCTATTCATTCCCCTAATATTCCATACAAGAGCTTCAATTGCATAGTTTAATTGAACCCTTAATAGGACTATTCAACCCTCCACACTTTCTTACACTAGTTTAGGCTCTTATCCCTAGAAGTAAACACATTTTTTGGCCTATCTCATCCCTTCTCAAATTCTTGTAGAGTTTCATGCCTTTATTCTCCCTCCAACTAGCACTTTGTTAAATAACCCTTGTTTAGGCCTACTTAGGCCTATTCCAATACCCCTATGTTAAATACATACTTTTATAGTCCATACCACCCTAAAAATTCTTTAATATGTTAAATCATCTCAAAAAATGTAATATTCCAAAATTTTGTCCAATTTGGACAATGGAAACTATTTTTATTCACCAAACCCTAATCCTGGGGTTTCATAAGCCCTATATAATCCTAAGGCATATTTAATCCAATATATTAAACCTTAGGGTATTTCAAGGGACAAAAACACTTGCATAAGGTCTGTATTTTCCCCCTTATCTTTATTCAATCGGTTATAATCATTCACATGCCAAATTGATGCTTAAAACCACTGGAACATAGAATTATGGGACTTTATGAGGACCATGACAACATAGTAAACGTATTATTTAGGGTTAAAGACTCTTTATATGGAATTTTAAAGTCTTAATATCTATATTGGACCTATGATCATCCACAACACTCTTTATATCCAAAAACCCACATATTTAGACAACAAATATTTATTTTTTCCCCTTTATTTAATACATAAATATGACTGTGATAGAGTTAGAGACTTTGTTTACTATCTGCTTTAAATGTATAGAGTTAAATATGATTTAAGGAGTAATTTTATTGAATTAACAATATAAACACACCCCTTACTAATGCATGTCTCATTCTTAAGAACAAATATTTCTTATAGAGGACAAACCGTGTTACATAAAACAATATAAGTACAAATAGGGGTCTATAGTGACGTTCACCTTCATTTATATGTTTCCTAATTAGTTACATTAAAATATAGGGTTATTTAATCTATGCATGAAAATGACACAATGGTTTCAAATCCACTTCTTAGTCAAATTTATGAAAACTTCTTCAATCCTCCAAGCAGGGTTTCCTTAACTGTGAAACAGGTTTGCAAGTTACAACAAGCTTGTCATAAGCTTATGACCTATGCATTAAATATTCAATATTCATTTGAAATTAAACAACCATATTTCACTCACCATTCTCTATTATAATTTTTTACTCAATCATCCTTACATATTTGACACTCAACACACCAAACATGGTCTCATTGACTACAAAATAGGGTTCTCTCCTCATATGAACCATGTATCTAAATTTATCCCCTTCCTTGTACATTCATTAATTTTTTATCAATGTAACTATAATAAATTACACCTAAATTTTATTTCATCTATCCACTATTATCACAACACATGAATGGTTGATCTAAATCATCAAATGTACACATTTCTTTATTAACTGCAACATACAGTCCTTCACAAATCTATAGATATACACACAACATCCAAGAAAATATATTTATTTGAGATTTCACCTAAAAAATATACATGTATATAAGAATAATATATACCATTATAAGAGTAAAAAAAACAATATCAACTTATCTTTATTCTTGATTCAACATTCTTTTACAAAAACACAGTCCATAATGGACTTAGACAATAGTTCTTAAGAGGATTATTTTCATCCCTTCATGGCTCCCTATTTTATTTTATTGGAGATTATATTACACACATATCCCCTATCCTACACTATCTAACTCTCAAAATGACTATTTTTTGTCTATTTTCAACGTAGACTCTTGCTTAGAAGTTACATCAACTTCTTGGCCATAACTACCCCAACATACCAAGGGTGATTTATACATTAGCTGGATGACTTGATTCAATCACATTACACATGAAAACACATTATAATCCCTTATTTATGGATTTAATATACCCATAAACCAACGTACTCACCTAAACACTCCAAACACACAAAATAACTATCTTAGTCTCTATTGCACTATTTTGAATTTTCAAATTCTTGCTTTTGGAGGGAAAACCTCCAATTCAAAATTTAAGCCACCAAATGGCTTCATAAGACCTTTAGGACCTTAATTATACTTTTTATCATGTAATATAACCTTGAACTCTATCATTTTGACTAGATTGACCCCTTATAGACTAGAACACATAAATGATGTTTTCTTGCCTTAATGCTTCTACATCACAATTGTAGCAACTTGTAAGAAAATAGAAGATAAAATTTCATATAGATAAAACCATTAGGTTCAGTCATTATAGATCATGTGGTACCAAATAGAGGCTGACACTATAGTCTAGGTGTGCCCAAAAATCTAGTTTTTGACCTGACTGACCCATAGTCCAATTTCATGTCTTTCTTGCTGCCTGCATTAAGTCACAAACTTGCACAATACATTAACACGAATATTTTTTAATCCGTATTAGTAACTTAAATATTTAGTAAGGTATATTACACCTCTTATTAATTTCCATATTTAGGTAAGTTCACAAAGTTGGGGGACAAAAAGGGGCCTACCTGTGGACATGTTTTTTTTTTAATAATAAATCTTAGCTTCTATATATTATTTGAGATGGCATCACTCAAAATTTGAAGAAGATATAAGAATGAAAATTATATAATTTTGAGTTTAGTTTGAAAACTAATAATTAATTTAATTTTTTTTAAGTGTAAGGAGATCAAACATCTAAAATTTGAAGAGGAGATCCCTTTTTTTAGAAAAATAGAGTAGATAGCCGACCATGTGACCCCTCATTTTTTTAGCATCATTTAAAATTGTTTAAAACCAATTGGTATAAATTTAAATAAGATAATATAGTTTGTGACCTATATTTAAAAAAAAATTAATGGTTTTTTTATATTAATTTTAAATTAAATAGATCTTGAAAACTAAAAAAATGGATAGTTGACTGTGCAACCTTGCTAACTACCTCAAAAAAATAGAAAGTGGGTTTTTTGAATGTGTATATAATTAGGCCTAATTTATGACCATCTATATATATTTTTCATTTTGATCAATGAAATATATATATATATATATATATATATATATATATATATATATATATATATATATAATTGTGGCATATAGTGGCCTAACACAGACATACTTAGAATTCAACATAGATGGAAACCTTCAAATAATCAAAAAATTACAAAAATCATATATTTGGAAAGAAGAGTGTATGCTCGATGTCATAGTAATGGTTTTACAAAATGTATTTACGAAATTCATAGTGTTTATGATGGAAAAAGTTGGATTTTATTATATTTATTAAAAAACATAGATTCAAATATGTGTTTGTAGGTCTACACCTTAGGCTTGGAATCCAAGCCATTTTTGAGCTAAAAGGCATGTTTTTAAAAATATACATATTGAAGCACGTACATTATATAACATGTATGTGGAATAATGTGTACACACTATTAAGCATACATGTTTCTAAGAGATGAAAGTATAAAACCTCAGAATGCAAAAAGGTGAGCAATTAAAAGGTTTAGGGGGTGGCTTACTAAAATAATTGTGAAGTATTTTAGTAAATATAAGAAATTAGGGTTACTATGCATATTCTAGAATTGGTCTCATAGATGAATGGCTTATAATTTTGGATGTGGTTTTTCAAAATCTAATCTGGTTAGTACTTAGTCATTTTCAGGGTTTCAATATTAAACCTAGAGATTTCAGGGCATAAATTTTTTAATTGAAGTCCATTTTAGGTAAACATATAGTCATTTTTTAGGTTTTGAGGCTTTATAAATTACTTTTTGGCATTTATAAGAGTTCTCAATTTGTCATAATTAAAGTTTAAAAACTAACACACACCCAACCAATATTTTATGTCGATTTTACTTATAATTAGGTCCCTTATAGGCTAAAAAGTGACACAACAACACCATAATCATTTACGACTAGGCTAAATATGGATAATTTAAGGCACATTTAGGCATGGTCACTCTAATTAAATTTGAATTCATCCCAATGTGGTGTGCTTGGGGAACATAGGTTGCATTAGTGATCCATGCACACATAACCACCACTTCATATTGATTTTACTTATAATTAAGTCCCTTATAGGTCAAAAATGACACAAAAACACCATATCCACTTACGACCAAGGTAAATGTAAAGAATTTTAGGCACATTTTTGCATAACCACCCCATTTCTCTTCAAATTCAAGAAAAAAATATGTCATTGTGAAAAAGTAAGTCACATTATGACCGTTACACATCTAACCAATAATTTATGTTGATTGTAATTGTGATTAACTCCATTATTTGTAAAAGTGACACAACAACACTATATCCACTTGTGACCATAGAAATGTGAATATTTTATGGCACATGTATGTGTGATCATACTAATTCACTTTGAATTCAAGCAAAAGTGGTGTGATTGGGGAAATGTAGGTCACATTGATGATCCACACACATAGAAACACCACTTTAGGTAATTTTTACTTATATTTCAAGGGTTTATAAGAAAAAATAAACACAACACCACCTTATCCACTTTTGACGAGGGAAAATTCAGATAATTTAGGACATAATCATGCATGATCAACTCAATTTAATGTGAAGTGAGGCCAAATTGGTGTGATTGGGATAATGTTGGTCCCATTGGTGATTAAAACACATTAAACCACTCCTTTGTGCTGATTTTAATTAAAATTAGGTCACTTATAAGCTAAAAGTAACATAACAACATCATATCATGTGGCTAGGGTCAATATAAATAATATTGGGCACATTTGTGTATGATCACCCCAGTCCACTTTGAATCTAGGCCAACATGGTGTAATTGGGGAAGTATAGGCTTCATTAGTGACCTTCACACACCTAACCACCTTGTTATGATAATTTTAATTTTTATTAAGTCCCTTAGAGGCCAAAAGTGACACACCAAAACTATATCCACTTGTGACCAAAGAAAATGGAGAAAATTTTAAATAAATTTGTATATGATCACCCTAATTAACTTCAAATTTAGGACAAAGTGGTATGAATGGGGTAATATAGGTTTTGGTTTTGTCTATGTAGGTCACCAATGTAATTAAGTCCCTCATGCTAAAATCCACAAAACATCACCACATCCATTGATGACCAAGAAAAATGCAAATGATTTGGGGCACCTATATGTGTGATCACCCAAACTCACTTTGAAATCATGCTAAAGTGGTATGATTGAGGCAATGTGGGTCACATTGGTGACCTATGCATATACAACCACCCTTTTGTCATTTTTACTTGAGATTATGTAGATTATAGGTTAAAATCAACATAATAGTTTTGTAGATTAGGAATCCAAGAGAGGTTAGTCAATTGTTAATGAATAAAATAAAAAATAAATTAAATGCATAACATCTCAATCCTAATCCCTATGTTTAACTATATGGGAAAAAATCAAAAAATACAATTAGAAGATAAAGAACCATGTTTTTACCTCCCTTGAATATTTGCTTATGAACTAGTCTAAAGATATTGAGCTTGTGGATCTAGGAATTTGGCTCAAGAGAGGATGGTTAGTATGGTGTTAGTTTCAAAATAAAAACAAAATGAAAGAAACACACTAACTAGCATAACATCTCTAGGCCTAGACACTAGGGAGAGCTTAGTTACAAAATATGAATAAAACACACAATTAAAATGCAAAAGAAATCCTTTTTTACCTTCCTTGGATGCTCCAAAATGCTTGTTATAGTGGCTTGCTCGGCTTGTGCTCATGAAGTCCTTGGCAATGGAAGCTTGGCTACCTCCATCTCTCCTTGGCACCTTTGGCTCATGGCTTGAAATAAATTTGGCATAGTAACACTAATTTCTTGAAGATTTTGGAACCATTTGTGCATTATAACTTTGCATTATTAAGACTTAGAAATGATGTTCATGGCCTCTCTATTTATAGATTTTTGAGAATGTCTAAAATCAACCTGAACCATCCATCCTGAGATTGAGATGTGTGGTTGAGGATTAATTTAATTTTTGTAATTAAGTTTATAATTATCCTCATCATGAAATTGGAAGAAGGGGAAAGTAAGAGGCATGGAGGGCATCATGGAAGGCATTGATTGGACATGAATCCTAATATTTGTGGCATTTATGGTCTAGGGATGTCTTCTAAAGAAATGAGGTCACCTGATGATGCAAATATTTAATATTCATTTATAAAATAAAGTATTTAATAATTTTCTATGGAATTATTGATTAGGCTCTAATTTGGATTAATTAGATCTTAAGTATGTTTAAGCACTTTGTGTACAAATTACTCAAATTGATCAGAATGCCTTGTTATTGGTCCAAAATTTGACTAGATTAGAATTGGAAGGTTATGTTAGATGCATTAGATCTGTTATCCCATTTAGGATGTTATTGATAACAAATAACAAAGGCACATACATCATGTGTAAGATATTTCATAGGAAAGAGCAATCCAAAGCACTTAGGTGCAAAATTAGCATTTTAAATTGAAATGATCTGATCAAAGTTAGCTGGCCCAAAAATTGTATTGCCCCATTTAGTGATACCCTGGCTAAAATTGGCACTTGAATATGTCAATTTCAATTCATTTAGTGAATTTTAGTGTTTTTAGGCCAAATTATGCATTTTGGGTAGAAATTATCCAAAAGCTTGATTGGAGGTTATCTATGGCTAGATTTAGGTGTCTACAGTTTGCCCCAGTTTGGGAAGATCTTACAAACTATAGGTGAAGCAATGTCTTGTCAAATAATGAGAGATGGCTTGTATGCCAAAAATAAGATGATGGTTGAAGAACAAAGCTCCAAATGGTTTTGGGAAGATGTGATGATGCCCCCTTGAGGGAGTGGCCATTACATTTTTTGATGGATGGTCCCTCAAAAAGAAATAAGAAGAAATGTGGAATTAACCTGTAGTTGAGATTAATCCAAACAAGAAAATGCTTGCATGCATTGATAAAAAAGATATTGATTTTCCCAAAGGTGATTATAATTTGGATTAAAATTCAAAATAATGATTTTCCCATATGTAGTTATAATCATTAAGAGGACCTAAATTGGCTAAAGATGATTGTGCCCCAGTTAGGGCTAATTAGCAAGCATAACTCAAGGATATAACCTGAATGCAGATTAAAGATGAGTGGGTGCAAAGTGATTAAAGAGATGGATAGAAGAATAATATTTATCAGTGTGAATGATTCAATTATACCTAATAATGAGGATAAGCTCATCCTAATTAATAATGATACAACTATAATGGTTAAAAGAATTAATTTGATCAAGGGTGGGATGAGAAGATTTGACAAGGTGCCAAGGAGAAACTTCTATAGATCCATTGATTGTAGACCTTCTTAAAGCTAATTTTTACTGTAGCATGTGATGGTAGGAATCATGATAGAACACCATGAAGACTTGGCCAAAAAATGCATAAGGACTGACTCTCGATATCCAATAAACACTCAAAAATAATGCACCAATGACAAAAACCATGATGATAATGTTAATGGATGAATATGGATGGACTCAAGAATAATGTGCTCAAGGAATCACCCAATGAACACATATAGACTAAGTTGAGGCAACAATGCTGAAAGCAAACAAATAGGTAAGTGAATAAAAAAATAAACAAATAGAAAAACAAACAAACAAATAACCCAAAATAAACAAACAAATAGAAAGCCTGAAAACAAAAGCAAAAAAAAAGAATCTTAACAATGACAATGCCCTAGTAAGGCAGATCAAGGATAACTGACTACTCTTAGATATGACATATCTTTTTGGATTTTTGAAATATTATGAATGTTTTTGGCATTTTGAGGTATCTTAACTTGTTAGAGAATGATACGATACCTGCTCATAAAATAGTGAGAATGTTTGGCTTAGGTTTCTCACAAAATGATGAGAGCATATGGAAAGGGGGACTAAGGTGACCTCAACATGAATTGAACATGACCAACTTAGTCTTGAAATGACCTCAAATCATAGTATTTCTGTCCACACAAAAGGTAGGGAAAAATCAACTAGGTCCCAATAAGTTCTCAAATCTGACAAATGGCCAGTTAAATGAAAATAATAATGGCAAGGTGATGCAACAATGCATGATAAACAAGTGTTGCCCCTAGTTTTGCCATAGGTGGTTATAACTAGGATACAATGAAATAGGTCAATGATACTAATTTGACCATAAGCAGTTATAATTAGTAGCAAGACTAGTGAGACACTAATTTTCCCATAGGCAGTTATAATCAGGCTCACATAAACAAACGTGGATATAGGATGAAATATATCTTGCCAGATCAACTATGACACTAATTTCATAGATTGTCATTGTAAACATAGATTAGATTGATTGTTAAAACTTGATCAAAA
Source organism: Torreya grandis (assembly GCA_037957365.1). Taxonomy (NCBI): domain Eukaryota; kingdom Viridiplantae; phylum Streptophyta; class Pinopsida; order Cupressales; family Taxaceae; genus Torreya; species Torreya grandis. The sequence goes on from JARHVA010001330.1 coordinate 3,020,192, forward strand.
TCCCCCACAAAAAGGTATGGGAAGAACCAAATGATCTAGAGTTCAGTTTAGAAAAAGGTCCCAAGTCATGATGAAACCTCTTGCATGCAAAAGATCTCATCGAGAGATTTTTGGTGCTTCTTCTAGATTACAAAATAGAGTCCAGATACCTAAGTTATAGGCTACTAAATTTATTTTGTGATAGGAAAAATAAGGAGGTGTCGTAATGTGTGGCATAATTTGAATGCGACCAGTGGACCAATCACCCATTGACACGTGGTAGTCTATTTTTGTATGATCATGAAAAAATATGGTTTGGTGTTTTGGTTTGGTTTTAGCCTCTAGTCTTTGATAGGTGGCCATACGGATAACCATGGGCCCTATAATTGGCTCGCTAGGAGCCCTCAGTGAGGCTTGACACACTTGGTTAAGGAGGGGTGCCTTGGCCTCCATTTTATATTGTAATGTATTTGACTTTGCTTTTAAACCTATATTTTGTGCCTATCGAATGCATGTGGGATAATTCAATAATATGTTTTAAATAGCTTGCTAATATTTTGTAATTATCATTAACCCATTAAGCCACATGGGAGAACTAGCAGTTGCCATGCCACATCTAACTACATTGCCGAGTCAAGATCAAGATTATATGCCAGTTTGGAGACCGTGAGAAATGCCAAGTCATATGTCGAGCCATAGACCTCAAGAATAGGACATGCTGATTAGTGTATAGGCTAAGTTGGTACACCAACCAATGAACTATGCCAAGTTTGGTTCCTCGAGCCCACCAAAAGGGGCATCAAAATTGTTTAAGGTGGCTACCAACCTTTAAAAAGACACAAAACTGATTAAGAGTTACCAATGTGGGATTAAAAAGATAAGCCCAAGTGCCCAAAAAGGGTGACCGAAGACTTGAACCTTACACCTATCGTGCAAAATGGATAAGCCTTGACTGACTATGCTATGAGCTGGCAAACAACTTAAAAGGAATGAACTTATATTTGAATGTAAGCTTCTACGAGATTGTGTATTTTTATTTTTAAAAGGCTGAGAGCTAGATTGAAGCTTAGAGATAGCTATAAAATGGATTTTGATCCATTATTCGACCTGATAAATAGAGATTACACCTTTTTAATTATGTTTTGTAATTGAAAAGAGAAGTTAGATTAATTTTTATTATAAATTAGATAGACCAATATTTAAGTGGAAGGAATTATGTGCCTTCAGAAGGGGGTTGAAGATTGAAGAAGGATTCCATATTGCCGAGCTTGAGTATATCAGTGAAGGTGGAGTTATTTTATAGAGATCAAACCTGAGGGAGTTGTGAAACATTTTAAAGAATTGTATCACCTTTTATTACAATAATTAATAAAATGGTCCTCACTATTGGGTAGACCCAAAGACGTAGGCAAGAGATGCCAAACTCTGTTATCAATGTCATATGGTAAAATTGTCTTTTAATTACATGTTTTTAATTTAGTTATAACTTTTAATTAATCAAGAATACATGCAAAGTTTAAAATTTGACATTTTACGACATTTAAAAAAAATAAACCTGTTAAATTGGTGAATGGAAGTGAAAAGTCTTTCGATAATTCCATTTCAATTCAATAACTGAGAACACTTAATTGCCAAACAATTTTCTAGTTCTTTTGAGTATTTCAAGAATTTGATAAGTTTGATAAATTTAGTATCCATATTTTAAACTTTACTTTGAGTTTATTAGTGTAGTTTATGGATCAAATTGGTAACAGAGCAGTTATAAAGTAGGGTTAGCTTCTGATTGTGTGATTTGACAGTTGCTTTTAGTTTATTGGTTATCAATATCACTTGATTAGATTGCAGTGTGCAGTTGTGGAATCAGTGTATTTGTAAGAAATCATGGGCAAGTTGTCACATAAAGCTAAGATGGAAGAGCTTGAAACCATCAATACCCATATTCAAGATGAGAATGCATTCTTGAGATGCAAGCTCTTAGATCTTGAAGAGCAAGTTGCAATTTTGAAATTAGAGCTTGAATCTAAGGATGAGCTCTTGCTCAAATTGTTGTGTGGTTAACCAAAGAAGACAATACATTCTACTTCAGATGTAGAGACTATGACTAAGTGCATTGTAAGTTATTTACCAAGTAATTCATCTTCTTCTTCCCATTTAGATTTAGATTCAAATAATAATGCTTTTGGTAGTTTTGAACTACACACTAAGGGTATAGGTTCCAAATTGTTGAAGAAAATGGGCTTTAATGGAAGAGGTATTGGTTGAAAATGCTTGTATGATCTTCATTGGTCATTGATTTTGATTCTTTCAAACATTGAGACAAGGTATCTTTATAGCCTCTGCAAAGGAAAGTGTGACCATGGATGGTAAATAGGGACAAATAATGGATGGTAGGTGTTTCTATACGATTTTCGCTTTCACATTCAAGAAGGAAATGAGAAACTAAAAGAAATGGTCGTAGGCTTGTATGTACCTGGATGAAGTCTGCGCACCGTAATCTAGACGTTGTGAGAACTCCTCTTTGGTTGTGGAGGATGACACCTGTGGAAGAAAGAGACTAAAACAAAGAAGGCGTTAGATGAGGAGATGGTGGGCTGCCAAGCAAAAGCTTGATCCCAAAAGCAAAAAATTGAAGGATGTCAACCCACTGATTGATAAAAATAATCTCTGATAAAAGGCAGAATGATAAAAGACTGAAATGATTCAAAACTGAAAAGGAAATGGAAGTAAATGCTTACCTGAATGCTACTGTCGACCTGGTCACAATCACCGGCGTCGATGGTTCTACCGGCGTCGGTTGGTCAAGGTCTGCCGATGTCGGTTAGTATGCCGACATCGGTGGGGGGATTGGTCTCTGCGGCCAGCATCGGTTAGTATGCTGATGTTAGTGGGGGAAGTGGTCTCTGCGGCCAGCGTCAGTTGGGGCAGTAGTCTTTGGATGAGGTCTGGTCAAGTTTTTGGTCTGTGGACGGGTCTGAGATGGAGTTTAGGCCTTGTTAATGGTCTGTGCAAGGGTCTGGGCAGAGTTACAGGGACAATGGATAGAGTGTATGGTCTAAAAAAGGGCTAGATAGAAGATAGAGGTAGTAGGGAGACAGGGAGATAAGGATTTGGGTCTGGTCTACTGATAGGATAGCTTAGAAGCAATAAACAAAAAATTGATTACAGAGACATTATAAGCTATTGAAAATGACATAATAGAAGAGTACGCACCTCTTACCTGCTGAAGAAGAAGTGTAGGAGGTCAGGCTGCTGATGTACCTATTGTTGATGCAAAAGACTGTTACAAGGTGGAGCTTCTGATACCTGTTGTAATTACTGGTGTAGAAGCCTGCTGTGTGTACCTGAGAGAGAGAGTGAGAGGTCTGATGGAAAGATTGGCCGATTGATTGATCCGATTGTAAGATTTAAGAGTCAGATGAAGAGCAGGGGCAAAGGGAGGATAATGGACGCAGAAAACCATTATGAAGGAAACTGACGTCTACAATATCGCCGACGTCGATCGACGGTTGACCGACGTCGGTGGCTAGAAGGTAGGAAAAAGGCTAAAAATAGCCTTTCATCCATTTTCCCAACTGTCGGGTTTAAGTGGCAGGGTAAGAAACGGTTGAGAAGGGTTAAATGGGTGCGAGGATGAGGAATAGGTCATAAATGGGTCATGGGGGGATGAAGGGAATCCAAAGAAGGGCATCCTAGGGTGGTGAGGTGGCAAGGGAGAGAGAATTATTAACTTAAAATAAGATAATTATTTCAAATTAATAAGACATAGGTTAGGAGTGGTTAAGAGGACCAAGGGGGAGAGAAGGGGAGGACGACCAAGGGAGTAGACACGATTTCGGTGTTTACATTTGCCCTTTTTTGTCTTGTTGGTTGTTCTAGATGAACTGCAAGACAAAAATAGGAGTTGATTGCCCCAGGTATGGGATAAGGTTGATTTCATCTTGTTGGTTGGTTAAGTGAACTGCAAGACAAAAATAAGAGGGTTGGTTGCCCTGATTATGGATGAGGCCAGAATGTTTCTATATGATTTTTGCTTTCACATTCAAGAAGGAAATGAGAAACTAAAAGAAATGGTCTAAGGCTTGTATGTACCTAGATGAAGTCATGCGCACCGTAATCCAGACGTTGTGAGAACTCCTCTTTGGTTGTGGAGGATGACACCTGAAAAAGAAAGAGACTAAAACATGAAAAGGTGTTAGATGAGGAGATGGTGGGATGCTAAGCGAAATCTTGATCCCAGAAGTATAATGACTTCCTTAAGGGATGTCAACCCACTGATTGATAAAAATAATGTTTGATAAAAAGTAGAATGATAAAAGACTAAAATGATTAAAGACTGAAAAGGAAATGGAAGCAAATGCTTACCTGAATGCTGCTGTCAGCCTGGTCACAGTCACTGGCGTCAGTGGTTCTATCGGCATCGATTGGTCAAGGTCTGCCGACGTCGGTTAGTATGCCGACGTCGGTGGGGGAAGTGGTCTCTGTGGTCAGCGTCGGTCGGGGTAGTAGTCTTTGGATGAGGTCTGGTCGAGTTTTTAGTTTGTAGATGGGTCTGAGATGGAGTTTTGGCCTTGTTAATGGTCTATACAAGGGTCTGGGCAGAGTTGCAGGGACAATGCATAGAGTGTATGGTCTTAAAAAGGGCCAGATAGAAGACAGAGGTAGTAGGGAGATGGGGAGATAAGGATTTAGGTCTGGTCTGGTGATAGTATGGCTTAGAAGCAATAAACAAAAAACTGATTACAGAGACATTCTAAGCTATTGAAAATGACATAACAGAAGAGTACGTACCTCTTGCCTGCTGAAGAAGAAGTGTAGGAGGTTAAGCTACTGATGTACCTATTATTGATGCAGAAGACTATTGCAAGGTGGGGCTTCTGATACCTATTGTAATTGCTGGTGTAGAAGCCTGCTGTGTGTACCTAAGAGAGAGAGTGAGAGGTCTGATGGAAAGATTGGCTGATTGATTGATCTGATTATAAGATTCAAGAGTCGGATGAAGAGTAGGGGTGAAGGGAGGATAACGGACATAGAAAATTGTTATGAAGGAAATCGACGCCGACAATATCACCAACGTCGGTTGATGGTTGACTGACGTCGGTGATTGGAAGGCAGGAAAAAGGCTAAAAATAGCCTTTCGTCTATTTTCCCAACTGCCGGGTTTAAGTGGCGGGGTAAGAAATGGTCGAGAAGGGTTAAATGGGTGCGAGGATGAGGAATAGGTCATAAATGGGTCATGGGGGGATGAAGGGAATCCAAAGAAGGGCATCCTAGGGTGGTGAGGTGGCAAGGGAGAGAGAATTATTAACTTAAAATAAGATAATTATTTCAAATTAATGAGACATAGGTTAGGAGTGGTTAAGAGGACCAAGGGGGAGAGAAGGGGAGGATGACCAAGGGAGTAGACACGATTTTGGTGTCTACATTTGCCCCTTTTTGTCTTGTTGGTTGTTCTGGACGAACTACAAGACAAAAATAGGAGTTGATTGCCCCAGGTATGGGATAAGGTTGATTTCATCTTGTTGGTTGTTCAAGTGAACTGCAAGACAAAAACAAGAGGGTTGGTTGCCCCGATTATGGATGAGGTATTCCTCCTCAAAGCAGGAGTCGAGGGAAGGGAACCTAAATTTGGGTGCTGATTTGATAGAAAGTGGATGAAAAATAGTGAGTGTGAACGCTGCAATAGTTGTGATTACACGTATACCACTGCACGAGATGGTCAGGTCAAAGTGTCGCAGGTCAAGGGTTGAAGAGTGCTAATTTTGAAGTAATCAGGCCCCAGCATTAGTCATAGCTGATCGGGTTATTCAATATAAGCTGAAGCTCCAATGGTCATCGTGGTCTAGGTATCTCAGGCTGAAGAAGTGCTCCTGAAAACACGAAAATGTCACAAGTAGTGGGGATCAACCGGCTTGCGATCCTATACTTGTGAGGGTCAAAAATAGTCTGCGCACAATTTTGCTAACTATTCGTGAGGTAGCATACATGCAAAAACAACCAAAGCAACGTTTGTCTTGGAAGTGGTCAGGGTCAGAGGAGATAAGCATGATCTCCAAAGTGGTTGGTTGAGATGGATGGATGGACGAAAGAATGTGGCCGAGCTAACCTCAAAACACTGAGTGCTACCTACATAGCCCCGGTCTTAGGGCCTCAGGCCAATGTAGTTCTCCCTAAAAGGGAGGAAGAGGGTCAAAGGTATGGATTGGTCTTGGTCGAGGTCAAGGTCATGGTCAAAGGTCAAAGGATTGGTCAAAGGAAAGAATGGTTTTTCCATCAAGGAGATAAACAAATGAGGGTGGTTGAGCTAACCCCAGAGGACGTCGTGTCAACTGAGTGCTACCTACATAGCCCTGGTCTTAGGGCCTCAGACTAATGTAGTTCAGATGAATGGGCAAAATGGTTGATGATTGGTCTTGGTCATGTGTTGAAATGATGAGGAGAAGATGATGTTGCAGCCTTTTCCATATTGTGTGATGGTGTATTCTGCAACATTGGTCAAGGGGTCTTTCATCCCTAGCAATTTTCCATATTTGTGATGGATGTATGCTAAAAATGAATTGAGGCTATTTATGCTTCAGCAAGTATTGGTTTATGCTTAACATAAATTGTGTCAGGTCGATAGTTTCCATGTGTATTGGTGTCCATAGAAACTATGTGAAATGGACTAGGTCATGTCGTTGGTCTGAAAATGTTTTGGTTGGTTTGGTTTGGTTTTGGTTGGATAGATAATGATTTGGTTGGATGCGTGACCAAGATGTGTCAAAAGTGAAAGGCGAATTGCTCTTTCATTGACAAGGACCAGAATGATGACATAGGTAAGGGGTTGTTTAGAAACAAAAGACCCGTTTATGCATTGCATCGTTGACCAGTGGTTGTGTTAGAGAAGCAATCGAGTCACTTGACGTTAAGTGAGCTCAAAATCCCTTGAGTATGATAGGATTGATGTGATATGGAAGGAAGGGGGAACCCTTTTTGGTAGGAACAACTTTTCCCCTTTTATAGGTGACCCCGAGAACGACTATAGACAAGTCCATGACTTTAAAGGTTGTCAGTCAGTTTTTTTTTTGAGGGTGCAGACTGATCGATGCAAGAAGCCTATGAGGGGATGTTGTCTTGCTTTGTGGTCATGTCATGAAGCTAATCGATGCAGGAAGCTTCAGAGATAGTGTTTTGTATGTAGCAAAATTTAGGAATAGCCATCCTTCGAGGGAGTGGTCTATATTCTACTTTTTATGTTTTTGATGTGACTTTGGCCTAGCTGTCCTTCAAGGGAGCAGTCTAGTAAATATAGTAATGATGATGTAGCTATCCTTCAAGGGAGCAGTTTACATTTATAATTTTATGACCTTGGAATATGTATCCCATTTTTATAGTTTTGTTGACTGAACTTTTGGTCATGGACTTGACTATAGAGGTTTAGAGGGTTTCCTTTTTATTAGGACGAAGTGTTCATGCTTGACAAAAGGGTTAGGATTGAGGGTTGAAGGAAATAGGAATGACAGTGACAGGGATTGCTCAAGGGATCAAGCTCAAGTTAAATGTCAAGTGAATAATTACTTGACCAATAGTGGACTGGTCGAAGATGCAAGGCATAAAGGGGCTCAAGTTTTGACAAAGTCTTGACCCATGATTGTGTTATGATGCAAGGTCCGAATCAATTGGGAGCAAACTTGCCCCACTTGCTTCATTCCAAATTAGTCACATGTTGATTGATGTTGAAGGAGTTGGTCAATGTTTGGTCGAAGTTTGGGGTCAATGCTGAAGAAGTTGGTTGATATTTGATCAAGGTTTGATTGAGGTCGGTTTGAACGTTTGGTCAAAGATAGGTTGAATGTTTGGTCGAGGTCGGGTCGACGGTCTGGTTGAGATCGGGTTGAATGTTTGGTCAAGGTTGGGTTAATGCTTGGTTGAGGCCTGGTCGAGGTTTAGGATTAAAAGAGTGATTGATATTTGGTCGAGATTGGGTTGAAAGGTTGGTCGAGGCTTGGATGAAAGTTGAATTCTGCCAGTGGCTAGGGAGAATGTTTGATAGATTGGTCAAGGTCGGTTGAGGCTTGGTGGCCAGATTGATTGTGTTGATGTCAAATAAGGGGGTTAAAGGCAGTGAAGGGACCATAGTCTAGCATGGAAAATCCCAATTTAAGTGATGAGGTTTGAGAAGCATGGGTCAGTGTTGATGATTTGTCAAAGGGGTGGTCAAGAGGATCCTTGATGAGAAGGGAATCCTTTTTCTGGTGTTGACGAATGATAGCTTTGAGAGCGCAACAATGCTCAGTGTCATGTCCTAGAGTGTGGTGATAATGACATAATTTAGAGTTGTCAAACCAAGATGGTCTTGATCTGAGAGTTGATGAGTGGGGCGGTGTTGAAGGTTTGCTGACAATGTGGTCAAGAAGAAGGGTGTCTTTCTCCAAGCATTGGTGAATGACAACCTTGAGGGCACAACAATGCTTAGTGTCGTGCCCAGGCGTGCAATGATACGCACAAATCTGAGTGTCATCGAACCAGGGTGGTTTTGGTCTGAGGGATTGATATGGTTTAAGAGGCAGGAGATTGATGCAAGAAGACTACAACAAGTGTCGTAACAGCAGGGCATAAGAACCTGCTAATGGGTCTGGATGTTTTTTTGCAGTGGGGGTTGATGACTTTGGTTTGAGAGGCGTAAGAGGCGTTGGTCATACCATCATTTTCGTGGTTGGTGTAACCACACGTGGAGATGGCACTTTGGTGGTGATAGGTGTTGGATGTTTTGGAGAAAATATATGTCTGATGGGTTGAGAGAGTAATGGAGGCGACTTGCCTCTATGAGGTATGGGAGTAGGAAGCACCCCTATTAAAGTGGATGGATGCGGGCCCAAAATTGAAGGTAATGATGAAGGTGGGGGAGGAATCCTCCGATGTGGTTTAATGGCCTTCATTGGTTTGGGGCGAGGGCCATTATTGTACGAGGTGAGGTTAGATACGGGTTTGGGTTCGGATGTGGACAGAGGCGAGTGAGATGTAGCAATCTCAGGCAAAAGACAAGAGGAAACCGTGACTGGGTCTTCCTCGGTCGAAATGGGTGAAAAGATTGGTTCTTCTCTTGGTGGAGAAGAAATAGGAGAGTGCGGCTCCTCAAGAGGGTAGAGGGCAGGGATGATTGTGCCTTCAGCTTGTGGTTGAGGAGTAGGCAAAGTAGGGTCCTCCATTGGTGGGAGGAAGGATGAGTGTGGGCTTAATGGTGTTGGTGTGGTCAAGGCATCCTCTAGTATAAGAGAGGTGGATGGAGGACTAATAGGAGAAGGGGATTCTTCTACCTATGGAAGAGGTTGGTCAGGGATCAGAGAAGAGATAATGTCGACCGTGTGTATATTATGGTCTTGAGGGTCATTGGTCATGGTCTGGACATTGTTTTGAGTAGGCGGGTGATTAGGAAAGGGTTGTTTGAAGATGTCGATGTGTTGGTTGGGTGGGGCATTTGGGTTGTCCAAGATGAGATCCCCCTTGTCTAGCATGTCTTGGATGATGTTTTTGACGGTTTGATAGTTGTCTGTGTCATGGCCTTTGACACGGTGATAGTTACAAAAGTCATTTTCCCTGTACCATGTAGGGATAGGTGTTGAGGGGTCAAATTGAAGTGGTCAGATTGAAGGGAGATTGAGGACCCCCTGCTTGACAAGTTTATCCAAGATAGAGGCATATGACTCTCCAATTGGAGTGTATTGACATTGTATGGATCGTCGTTGGAAGTGTCTATTTATGTAGTCTAATGTTGAAAATTGAGGTCAGTTGGTTATTTTTGAAGATGATGGTCTAAAGATGACAGTGTTTGCCGACCCCTTGGACTGGGAGTGGGTAGAAGAAGGTTTGGATGAAGAAGGGCCATTAGATTTTGTGTTGTCATTACGCAATTTGACCTTATTTTCATCGATGGCACAGAGTTCAAGCTTTCTTGCCATGGTGAAAGCTTCATCGAAAGTGTAGAATGTTTGAATCTGCAAGGTAGAAGAGATGTGCCTAGCACATGCTCGAGAAAAGAGCTCAATGAGCTCAGGTTGAGGCAAGGAGAAGGAGAGCTGGTTGATCAGGCCTCTCCAACGGGCGACAAAATTGACTATGGATTCGTCGTCAAATTCCCTGATGGAGTAGAGGTCTGTGATTGAGACTTGTTTGGTGATATTGATATAAAAATGGTCGAGAAATAATTTGGCGAGTTGAGTGAATGAAAAGATAGAATGTTTGGTAAGAGAGCTATACCAGTCAAGGGTGGGGCCAAAAAGCGACATGGGGAATGTGTGTAGAAGTAACGCATCATCATGGGCTATAAGATAACAAAGCATGTCTGAATGCTCGTAGATGTTGTTGCGGGTCTTCCTTACTCTGAAAGTGAGTAAATTTAGGAAGCTCCCACTGGTTGGGGTATGGTCGGATAGGGATGGAGGGATGAATGGGTTCATTGCAAATTTGCTCATATGAGAGGGCATTGCGTGAATTAGAGATAGAGGTCTCGAGACTAGTTATTTTGTCCATCAGCATTTTGATGAGATCAACTGACGAATTGGCAGACGGGGCACCCCCTAGGTTATAGGGTACCTAGAAGGTGGTCAAAGAGGTGTATGATGTACTTGGTTGCACTTGTGTAGGTGCAACACAAAGGTAGTGCATCATAGGGATAGATGTCGTAGTCAAAGGGGCTCGTGCCATGAAGTTGGAGGACACAAGTTGACTAGATACCACCAGAGGTGGTTGAGTGGCGGCACTGGTAAAAGGATAGGTTGTCACTCCCACATGTATAGGTGCAAGAGGGGGCAAGGTCGAGACAACCAAGTTCTGGTATGGTGTAGAACTTGGTTGAATTGTGTGTGGTTGAGGGGGCAATGACACCCCGATGGAGGTAGGTTTGAAAATAAATGGGGAGCCCAAACTTTGCGTATTGGCCATGGTCGAGTGACTAGTCGAGACAATAGACTGAGTCATGATGGGTTGAGTAGCGGGTGACGTCGATGTCATTGCCGCTGCACCTGAAAGGTCCTGCATTTGGTTTCTTGCGAGATAGTTTTGGAGGGCTTTGACATTGAGGTCCAAGAATCTTTTGAAATCTTGGTCCCCTTCAGGGACGATGGGAGTCTGGGTCAGAGTTGGTCGAGTAGGAGTTCTTTCAGTCTTTGAGTGGAACTCCATTATAGGACTGGTTATGGACGGGGAAGATGGAAGTGGTTGATGCCTCACGTGGTCAAGAAAAGCCTTGGTTTGACTGCGTGTCAAAACCATTCAAGGCAAAAGGTTCAGGTTTTAGAAACTATATTTTTTTAGTTTTAGAAACTCAGAATGTGGTTTTTTGCAGAAAAAGGGGTGGGTTTTAGGCTGCTATTTTGAAAAAAGACTATGACAGTGACCGACGTCAGTTGAAAAATTGATGTCAGTGAGAAAAGATGGCCGACGTCGGTCAGATAACTGATGCCGGCAAGGAAGGTTTGCCGACGTCAGTGGTAAAATCGATGCCGGTGACTGTGTTTTCCAGAAACCCAAAAAATTTGAAGATTCTTGGAAAAAAGAAGAAGAACATCTTCACTAGCTCAAACAACCAGATAGGAACAGAAAAATAGATGGAGACAGGCAGACCCTAAGCGTTAAATCCTAAGAATCAACTTTTAGAATCTTGTGGCTTATGCCTTAAAGTGATGTTTGGGAAGATTGGCTTTTGAGACGGGTCCTAGAAGAGGTAGTCTATGGATGGTTTCAAGTTTGTTTAGGCACTCAAGAGTTTGGGTTAGGTTCGGTACGTGGCCTGGTGCTAAGGAGCAAGCTCCCCTCACTTCACGAGCCCAGTGATAAGCTGGTCTCGCTTAGCCAAAATATACCTTCCCTAGAGATTATCCTCTGCCAGAGAACAGAGTGGGCTTTCCCCTTGGTGATGAAATCCAAGTGAGATTGCCAGGGAGGGGTAAGGTATCTACTGGGGGATGAAATCCCAGTCGGGCCTTGTCTCAAGTAAGTTTGATGTTTGATTTGTGCAAGTGATTTGGTTGTGTAACATAAGTGTGATTAATTCATGATGTGGTCTAATTACTAGATGTGGACTAAGAAATGCAAGCAAGCAGAAATGAAATGCAGTGTGTTTTAAGCCCAAGTCAAAATGTTAGTTCGTATGAAGACAAATGGAGAAAGGGGTGAAGAGTATGACTTTTGACTAGTCTAAGATGCAAGAAAAGAAAGAAGAGTTCTTTTTAATCCTGCTTATGATGTCTTTTGGAAGATAAAAGAAAGAGATGAAAAGGAGAATCCTAATGCACCCTATATGAACAAAAATAAAAGAACCCAAGGAAGACCCTAGGATCCCACTGGGCGTGCCAGAATGTTTCTATATGATTTTCGATTTCACATTCAAGAAGGAAATATGAAACTAAAAGAAATGGTCTTAGGCTTGTATGTACCTGGATGAAGTCTACGCACCGTAATCTAGACGTTGTGAGAACTCCTCTTTGGTTGTGGAGGATGACACCTGTGGAAGAAAGAGACTAAAACAAAGAAGGCATTAGATGAGGAGATGGTGGGCTGCCAAGCAAAAGCTTGATCCCAAAAGCAAAAGCTTGAGGGATGTCAACCCACTGATTGATAAAAATAATGTCTGATAAAAGGCAGAATGATAAAAGACTGAAATGATTAAAAATTGAAAAGGAAATGGAAGCAAATGCTTACCTGAATGCTGCTATCGGCCTAGTCACAGTCACCGGCATCAGTGGTTCTATCGGCGTCGGTTGGCCAAGGTCTGCCGACATTGGTTAGTATCTCGATGTCGGTGGGGGAAGTGGTCTTTGCGGCCGACGTTGATTGGGGCAGTAGTCTTTGGACGAGGTCTGGTTGAGTTTTTGGTCTGTGGATGGGTCTGAGATAGAGTTTGGGCCTTGTTAATGGTCTGTGCAAGGGTCTAGGCAGAGTTGTAGGGACAATGGACAGAGTGTATGGTCTGAAAAAGGGCTAGACAGAAGACAGAGGTAGTAGGGAGACAAGGAGATAAGGATTCGGGTCTGGTCTGGTGATAGTATGGCTTAGAAGCAATAAACAAAAAATTGATTACAGAGACATTCTAAGCTATTGAAAATGACATAACAAAATAGTACGTACCTCTTGCCTGCTGAAGAAGAAGTGTAGGAGGTCAGGCTGTTGATGTACCTATTATTAATGTAGAAGACTGTTGCAAGGTGGGGCTTCTAATACTTGTTGTAATTGCTGGTGTAGAAGCCTGCTGTGTGTACCTGAGAGAGAGAGTGAGAGGTCTGATAGAAAGATTGGCCGATTGTAAGATTCAAGAGTCAGATGAAGAGCAGGGGCGAAGGGAGGATAACGGATGTAGAAAACTGTTATGAAGGAAATTGACGCTGGTAATATTGTCGACGTCAATCAATGGTTAACCGACGTCGGCAGCTGGAAGGTAGGAAAAAGGCTAAAAATAGCCTTTCGTCTATTTTCCCAACTACCAGGTTTAAGTGGTGGGGTAAGAAACGGTCGAGAAGGGTTAAATGGGTGCGAGGATGAGGAATAGGTCATAAATGGGTCATGGGGGGATGAAGGGAATCTAAAGAAGGGCATCCTAGGGTGGTGAGGTGGCAAGGGAGAGAGAATTATTAACTTAAAATAAGATAATCATTTCAAATTAATAAGACATAGGTTAGGAGTGGTTAAGAGGACCAAGGGGGAGAGAAGGGGAGGACGACCAAGGGAGTAGACATGATTCGGTGTCTACAGTAGGTTTGATTGTGAAATGGAATGGTAGATGATAATGGAATGTATAATGGTGTGGAAACAAATAAAGATAGGACTTTTAGTCACATGTAATATTGTTGATGCTGGATTTAACATAATTTTGGTTGTGGTAGGGCTAATGACTTATTCTTTTGATAGGACCACCAAATTTTTTTGTTGTTTGATCTTGAGAGTAGTTACAACCTGATTAGGTTGTAGATATGAAGTTATTTTGATTTGATCTTCATCCAATAGTGAAGAACTTTTTTGCTTAGCTATTGGTGCCTGAATGAGGTTTTCACCAATGAAGTTTCATTTTTGTCTTGTAGTGCCTGTAAAAAGGTTTCACTAAGAAATGTTGACTTTTGAATTTGATTATCTTCTAGCACTTCCAAGAAAGTTTCACTAGAAGATGCTGAGTTTTGACTTTGATTGTAACCTAGTGCCTCCAAAAAGGTTTCACTAGGAGAGTGTTCTTATGCTATATGAATGTGGTCTTGACCTCCTTTCCCTTCTTCAAATGATATGTCACCATGGATGAATTTCAACAAAGTGTGATTCTATTGATCCTAATCGACACTGGTGGGAGATGGAATGTCAATGATATGGCTATTTTGGTTGATGGCAATGGCCTGTGGAATGGTAATGGAATGGGGAGAGGCTACACAATCCTTGTAGAAGATACTAGAATAAATTATGTCAAAACTGAAGTACTCATCCTCAAGAATCATAGAAGGATAAAAAATGTATTCATATTGATCTACAAGGCATGTGTAACTATGTTGTAACAACCATGAACATATTCTTTTTTGAATCTAATTCTAACTCAAGGGATTCTGAATTTAATGTTGATTTAGATTCTTATGGTAAATCTGATGTTGGTTCAAGAATAGAACTTGACTCTAACTCTGATTGTTCATCTAATGGGTACTCTATTACAATTATGTCTTGCTAAATATTTAGTATTGGACAAGTAATAGCCTATGATGGCATAATGGGCTCTATAAAAAATGGTTTTTTAGAGTGAGACTCTTCTAGGATGGGAAATAGGTCAAGAGATAACTCCTCAGAGACTGGCTTGTCAATAGGATATTCTTGAAAAATAGGCACATGGTTGAGGTAATGATTTTCCCAAAGGTGGTTATAATCATTAAGAAGTGACTCAGTAAAGATTGGCAATTCAGAGTGAAACTCCTCGATAACTAGTATAAGATCAATAGGCAATTTATCATAGGTTAACTTATCACAAATGGTTGATTAAATAGAAACATCTTCGATTGGTTAGTTCTCTTGGCCTTGGTTTCCAATGAGGTGAAAAATACTAGTTTTGAACATAGCTTGGTCTTCAACTGATTGGATCAGTTGAGGTTTGGTTGGGATTGGTACTAGACGAGGAATGACTTGCAGTTGGATAATGGTAGGGCATTGGGGAGTATGATTTCTCACATGAGCCAAAGGATGAAGTCTTGAATTGGTTATGATAGGGCGTTGTGGGGATTAATTGCTTACACAAGTCAAAGGACTAGGTCCTAGGAAGATTAAGGGGGATTATGGAGCTTGATTGCTCACACAAACCAAAGGATGATGTCCTGGTATAGAAATGGTTGGGCATTATGGAGCTTGGTTACTCACACAAACCAAAGGATGAGGTCTTGGTATGGGAATGGTGTGATATTATGGTCTTGGAATATAAATGGTATGATGTGGTGGATCTTGATTACTTGCATAAGCCAAAGCATCCAAGTCTTCCTCATAAACCATATCATCCTAGTTGTGAGTTGGCTCATAAGCTGGTTCTTGACTGTGTTCCATGATTATTGCAAGAGGGTATGGATCTGTATCCCAAATAAAATTATCTATAGTTGATTTTTCAAAGTCTTCCTTATAAGCCTTTTCATACCAATCAAGGTCTCGAGTTGGATCATAAGTTGTTTCATGACTTTGTTCCCATGAATGATTAATATGAGGTGGATAGAAATCTATCTCACAAACCATATTAGCATCATTGGGGTCTTGACTAAATCCATAATTTTTTTTTGTGGCCATTCTATTATAAGTTAGATTTTAAGTGACTCGACCATAAGTGTAGTGAGACATATTCATGTAAATGATGAAAGATTCAAAAATAAAAAGGCCGAGTTTTACAAACTCTAAAAAATGACTGAAAGGATAAATATTTCAAACTTGGTCCAACTTGGTTGAATGGGTGGAGTTGTATTTCCCATATGGTCTCAAAGTGGAGATGTATCTTCAAGATGATTTATGCTAAGACTTGGCATAAAACAACCTAACATCAAATGTCTAATGTCAAATGTCATATGCACAAAAGGTTAAGTTTTTGAATAAAAACTGACATGTTAAAGGTCTAGGTCAAAGTGTTCCAAACAAGGTCTAAACTAGGAAAGGGAAAATTTGAGTTACTAGGTATTTTGTCCAAACATGAAGTCAAAATCTAGGGTCAAATAAATAGGCATTTTCTAGGAATTTTGTCCAAATGACGCCAAAATCTAGAATTGAAACAAAGGTTGGTGTGATTTGATTTAATCTAATAAGTTTGGAAACAACTTTGACATAGATCCGACACATAGAATCAAACATAAACATGAACAGTTGGCATAAGGCATAAGATAAAAGGCTCTTTGAAGAAAGCCTGTGTTTTCCTAGATAAAGGCATAAACAATGATGAGGATAGGCATTAAACAAACAAACCATCAATAGTTTTCAAATTTGGGTAATCGATTAACCAAAGTTATGCAACCCAAAATGGAAATATCTATGTATCAACCCCATGAATTGAGGCCTAAACAAAAATCAATCAATGTTTGAATCAAAACTTGACAAGGCTAATTACAAACTCAACTTTAAAAATTAGGATTTGACCAAACAAGCTAGACAAGATTGGACATCATGAAGGAACAAGATAGAGGTCCAAATGGTATACACAAAATGGTTTGAAACAAATGGTTTTTGATAAAAGGTGAAATAAGTCTTGAAACAAATTGAGTAACTTAATGGCGTAAACATGCTTGAATGATGTGATCTATGTTATTCTTCAAAAGACTCAAAGGAAAAATGGTTTTAACATGATTTTGGTAGCATAACACTACCCTCTACAACTCAAATTACATACATAAATAGGTTTAACAAAATTTTCAAGGCACAAGTGTGGTGTAAAATGACCATCATAACACCTCTTTAGACAAAAGAGTGATGTATAGACAAATTAGGTTTGACTTGGCTTATATAAAAACAAACAATTTTTAGTCTCAAAACATACTAAATGAGAAAATGATCCAAAAATACACTAAGTATAATCGTCTAAATCCTAGCAAGGGTATGGCAAAATGGGGTTGACTAAAACTAATTTATTTTTTGATCATTCTAGGGGAATGAATTGCACAATGAATTTCTTGTCAAAAAATAAAAAAGACAAGCACAAAAATTAGGTGACCACGGCATTGGCTAGTTGTAAAAAGGTCTAGTCCTTTTTACAACTACTACATCCTGCTATTCACTCAGTGTAGTGCGATGTCCAAATATAGATACGTCCTATGTGAAACTCAAAAGGAGTAAGTGAAGTCAATTCTAGGAGATAAAACCCCGAGTCAAAGCTTCCCTAAAGAACCCATGGGAGGTAATGATGCCCCCCTCGCAAGCCAAGTTTGCATGAAAATAAAAGACTAAGAGAAATACTTTAGGGTTATTTTCAAGGTCACCCAAACTTTGATGAGTTTTTGGGGAGTAATTTAGATGACTTTATTTCTAAGCCTTGTACTAGGATACTTGAAATAGGAATGGTGCTTCTGATTCCAAGGGTTTCTTAAAGGGGATAAATGAAAAAGCATACATGCAACATCCCTCTTTTTACCAAACAAAAATTTAATCTAAATAACTAAGTAAATACAAAAAGCTTTGAAAAGGTGAGTTCATTTTTAAGCCCAAATGGAAAATGAGGTGGTGTTCATTTGACCCCTTATTCTTAGTTTCAAACTTTGAAAACATTCACCATAAACAACTAATTTTTTTGTTCAACACCAAAACAAGGTTCCTAATTGATTTTTAAGCATGCAAAAGGTGTTCTAAACATGTTTTTAGCAAATTTCAAGCTTGGTCCCACAATAAAAATGTTAGGATGTCCTTTAGCCTTGAATCTATTTTAGGTTTGAAATAATGAACTTTAAAAAAAGAGCTCTCGAGTCTATGTTTTAAGAAAAAACATAGTGATCAACATTGGTTATATAATTGATGATGGTTCATTTTTCTAACTGATGATGGTTATCTAACCAACATCGGTTATACCAATGTGACCAATGATAGGTATACAACTAATGTCAGTTTTAATAACTGATGTTAGCTAATCTATCCAACTGATGTTAATTTTATTAGCTGATGTTGGTTACTGTGTAAACCCATAGTAAACAAAAACAAAAAAATAAAGTAAAAAAATCAATTTGTAAGAGTTTTAATGGTCCAAATGAATATTTTAAAGCTAAAAAATGATCTTCTTCATGTGTGGGATGCATCTAGTCCCACTAAGTGTGCCATATGTGGATCTCAAAATTTGGCTTAAGAGAGGATGGTTAGTATGGTGTTAGTTTCAAAATGAAAAAAAAATGAAAGAAACACACTAACTAACATAACATCTCTAAGTATAGACACTGAGAGATTAGTTAACAAACATGAATAAAACACACAACTAAAATGCAAAATAAATCCTCTTTTACCTTCCTTGGATGCTCCAAAATGCTTATTATAGTGGCTTGCTTAGCTTGTGCTCATGAAATCCTTAACAATAGAAGCTTGGCTACCTCCATCTCTCCTTGGCATATTTGGCTTGTGGCTTGGCTTGGATTGAAATCAATTTGGCATGGTAAAACTAATTTTTTGAAGCTTTTAGAACCATTTGTGCATTATAACTTTTCATTATCAAGACTTAGAAATGATGTTCATGGCCTCTCTATTTATAGATTTTTGAGAATGTCTAGAATCAACCTGAACTGTCCATCTTGAGATTGAGATGTGTGGTTGAGGATTAATTCAATTTTTTTAATTAAGTTTATAATTATATTCATCATGACATTGGAAGAAGGGGTAATTAAGAGGCATGGAGGGCATCATAGAAGGCATTGATGAGGCATGGAGGGCATGAATCTTGATATTTGTGGCATTTATGGCCTAGGAATGTCTTCCTAAGAAATGAGGTCAATTGATAATGAAGATATTTAATATTAACTTCCAAACAAACTATTCAATAAGTTTCCATGGAATTCTCGATTAGGCTCTAATTTGGATTAATTAGCTCTTAAGCATGTTTAAGCACTTTGTGCACAAATTAATCAAATTTATCAGAACACCTTGTTATTGGTCCAAAATTTGATTGGATTAGAATTAGAAGGTGATGTTAGATGAATTAGATCCATTATCCCATTTAGGGTGTTACTGATAACAAATAAAAAATGCATACATCCTGTACAGGAGATTTGATAGGAAAGAGCATTCCAAAGTACCTAGGTGCAAAATTAGCATTTTGGCTCAAAATGATCTGATCAAAGTTAGCTGGCCCATAAATTGCATTGCCCCATTTAGTGATACCCTAGCCAAAATTGGCACTTGAATATGTCACTTTCAATTTATTTAGCATGTTTTAGTGTTTTTAGGCCAAATTGTGCATTTTCGGTGGAAATTGGCCAAAATGCTGATTGGAGGTTAACGGTGGCCAGATTTAGGTGTCCACAAAGCTTAGCTTATAGATGTAAAAGTATTTATCAACACTTAAGTCCTTGTGTGGGAATAATCTCTCTTTATCTACACTTGATGTTAGATTTTTTCTTATCATGAGAGTGTTGAAGCTCCTTGTATAATTTGTCAATGTAAATTTGCATGGAGAAGCTTCTTTAAATGAGAGGGTGAGGTTCTTATTTATAGATTTCCTCAATAATTATGAAATGTTCATATCAACTCAAAATGGAGGGTTGATAAAAAATCCTTAAATCTATGATTACACGCATGGAGTGTGTAAGAGATTCCATTTAAAGCCTTTTGGAGTATGGAAGGCATGTTGGAAGAAAAGTGTAGTCATTGGTCCTCTTGGAGTGTCTACGAGGGGTTTAAGAGGAAGAGTGTATAAGAACTTGTCTTGAGTGTGTAATTAAAATTTAATACATGTCATAAACTTTTACTTTCTTACACACTTTGTTTGATGATGTCATCCATTTATGAGGGAATATTCTAAGTTTGAATTTAGGAAAATAAGATAATTTCAAATCCATGGATTTTCCTATTAGAGGAATGATTAGGCTTGATTTAATGGTATTAATAAAAAATTAGAAGAATGGTGATTTTTAAAATGTTTAAATTTGTCTATCAATTATTCACTTAATTGCCTTGTGAAGACATTTATAAAGGATTGATTTAATTCAATATGCACTAGATAGGATTAATGATGCAAAACTATCCATTCCCCTAATTAGGGATGTGTCATTATGATTTAGGTACAAAATGATAGTTGTGAAGGTAAATTAGGTCCAATAGTGATTTCTAGTTAAACATTCATGCTATTAAAAAAAAATTCTCTTGATTTTATTTTAGACATGAAAGTGATTAAAATGAAATGTCTACATTTTACCTCTATTTGAGAAAGGCGTGGTGAGACACTAGGCATAATAACATGTTTTCAAAAAAAAGTCTTCAATAATAAATTTAATAATGCTTAAAAATGATGTCTTTACTCTTATTTTTTTGAAAATTTATGAGTTGGTAAACTCATATTAATGCTCCAAAGGGTACTATATTATCCCTGGATGCCCCATCAAGGGGACAGTTGGGGAATAAGTTGAAATAGATGGGCCCTTAGAAAAGAGATGAAGAAGTAATAATGGGAAAAAAACATAGGATTTGAATTGCAAGAAATAAAAAATGATGGACATGGCCCCAAAAAGGGTGGTCTTAATTGATCACAATAATGTGCCCTAGGAGGGTAGATTTGATCATTGATTCATGGAGCTACCCTAGTAGGGTGAATTTGATTATTGATCGATCTCAATGGTTTGCCCCAGTAGGGCTGATTTTATTTTTGAGAAATTATGATTAGGCATTCGATGAATTGGTTTAAGGAGAGTAGAAAAGGAGATATTTTTTTTGCAACATTAACAATTAGACTTCTAAAACTTGATTTTTGATATAAGACTGAATGATATGCACCATGATATAAAATATCATGATAACCAAGATATAATGTACATAAGGACTGACCCCTGATCCAATAGACAAATGTCAATAATGAACAATGATAAAAACCATGATGATAATGTTGTCATATGACAATGGAAGGACTCAAATACAACTGCATGATAGGATTCACCATGATGATGACTCTACTATCACAATAGATTGAGTTGAGATGATAATAGAAAAAGGAAACAAGCAAGAAAAAAACACAAACTAAAATTAAAAGAAACATAAATCATCTAGTTTCTCAAGAGAGAAAGCAAAGAAATACACTAAGAACAATAAAAAATCATCATCATTGATAAAAAAACACACCATAAAATAAGTAATTAGTGAATCATTTGTGCATGTGTGAAAATAAGGCATTACTCTTGGAGATTTTTCCCTTAAGCTCTAGAGGGCAACTGACAGGACAAGAAAACATCCTAGATGGAAGGGGGGAATAAAAGAAAATGGAAGGGGTGGTCGAGATAACTCTAAATTTCCCATGAAAGTGGACATTTCGTACATAGTCACATGCACTTCAATTCAAATGTAGTTCTCCCAGGGATGCAGGAAAGAAGAAAAATGATGATAGGTAAGAGACTCGATTATAGAAGAAGAATAGGAAAATACACTCATAAAATAGTTAGAGAATTTGAGGTAAATAAAAAAAATGGAATGGAAACAAGATTAATCGAACTGACCCAAGATGCCCCGTGCATCTAAGTGTTAATTACATAGTCCATGTGGACTCAGGTTGAAGCAGTTCTCTTAGGGATGGGATGGATAAATGAAGGAATGGTTATGGTAATTGGAAATGTTCATGGTTGGATAAGGGGTTCCCACCCAAAAAAATAGTAAACCATGCCATCCAGAATAGATCTAAAGGCCACTGGTGAACAAGATGACAAAATAAGAATTTATTTTTTGGCTTAATATCTCTTGTGGAGATTTAAATCCCTTTTTGGATTTTTTTAAATTTTTATGTTATTTTGGGGATTTTTAAAATTTTAGGGTTTTTGGATTGTTTTGATTATTTTTGGATTTTTGGCATCTCAACTCAATGGAGAATTAGAAGATGTAGAATGTGTTAAATCATAAAATGGTGAGAGCATGGCTTAAATTACTCTTAAAATAATGAGAGCATGGCTTAGATTGCTTGAAAAATTATGAGAGTGTGGCTTAGGTTACTCATAAAATCATGAGAGTGTGGCTTAGGTTGCTTTCAAAATGGTGAGAGAATGGATTAGGTTTCTTGAAAAATGGAGAGAGTGTGGCTTAGGTTGATCATTAAATGATGAGAGTGTGGCTTAGGTTTATCATAAAATGGAGAGTGTCTAGAAAAGGGGTGATTGAGTTGACCTAAGAAACTGAGTGTTGCCTACATAGTCCAAATGGACCTTAGATCAATAGTTCAACCTTAGTAGAAGCTACTACAAATCAACATCAAGGTTGAAAATAAGAATGGCATGTGAATAGAACAAATGGTACAAGATTTAACAATAATAAAAGATGCATTACAAAGACCATCATACATGAAATCATGTGTAAGTTACTCTGAGATACCACCTATCTTGGATGTGTTGATCGTGACCAAATATGAATAATTTGATTGAAATATTTTATGAATGCTAACATCTAGAATCATCTATTATACTAGTAAATTCAAATCAAGATCAAGATTGGTAATAGGATGAGGGAATAAGATCAAAATTGACCAATTCAATTCAAAAGTGGGATAAAGGGAAGGGTGTTTTTATGTCATGCCCCCAAGCAGTGGTCCTCATAGACAATGTTCAAGACAAGTGTAAAAACACTTGAGATGTGTTGTTCCCAAAGTCTGTCACTTATTTTTGGGACAACACATAAACTATTTTTGGTCCTACATGTAGACACCTAAATAGTGTCTAACCCTTGGTGACTTTCCCCCTTAACCCATTCCTAACAATTACTAATTTAAAATAATTATCTTATTTTGAATTAACCCCCCTCCTTGGACACATCACCCATGACACCTCACCTAGGACACTCACCTTGGACTAATTCTCATCTTATGACTCACCCAAGACCTATTCCTACTTCTCTCTAACCCCCTAACAAACTCTCGTGCGTATTTAGCCCAACCCTCGGCATTCTGCAATGGATAGTGCACTTGGCGGATGAAAAACGGGCTTAGTGGCTCTTTTTGCCCGTTCTAACCCCACCGATGTCGGTCAAGTGTCGGCCGACGCCGGCGGAATTGACGACGTCGATTATACTTAATCGCTATTCTGACCTCTTTTCGGCTAATCACATTTTTCTAATCACGCGTCTAATCAAAGATCCGAATCAGAAATCAGTGAATCCCTGGAAGCAACTGACAAATCCTAATCTTCGACCATCTGTCAATCTGTGAAATCTCTCAATCAAGCCTCTCACTCTCTCCCTCAGGTGTAGTAACAAATTCAAGGTTCTCCATCAGCAACAGGTTCTCCACACAGGCTACATCAACAACATGTACAGGAATCATCAGTAGCACACCTTCAACAAGGCATAAGTAAGTACATTGTCTGTGTTTTCTTTGTGTTTTCTAGTCATTTGCTTCTAAGTATTATGAATTAGATTCAGCATTCCCTCTCCCTAGACTAGACTATTAATCAAGGTAGACCCGAATCTTGACTTATTCACCTCCCTGTTTCCTTTGTCCTCTATCGGACCATACACTCTGCCCATTCAACCAAACTCTCAGACCCAGACCCCAGACCATTTAACCAAGCCCAAAACTTTGTCTCAAGACTGTTAACAAACCCAGACCCTTCCTTGGCCTTGGCTACAGACCCAGACCCTGACCAGACTTTGTCCACAGACCAAAGACCAACCCAGACCTCAACCAAAGATCTTTGCCCCGACCGACGCCAGTCACTACCCCAACCGACATCGCCATATTAACCGACGTTGACACCTTTACCAACCGACGCCGGCGAATGTAACCAGTTCGATAGCTTCTTTCAAGTAAGTCCTTGCTTCTCTTTTTCATTCCATTTCTTTATCATTTCAGTTCTTTATCATTCAGTTGTTTATCAGACAATTCTTTTTATTGACTAGTGGGTTTATATCCCTTAAGGAAGTTTTCATACTTCTGGGATCAAGCTTTCGCTTGACAACCCACCATCTGTCCATTTAACGCCTTCTTTTGTCCAAGCTTCTTTTCTTTGCAGGTGTCATTCCTCCACAGGCAAAGAGGAGTACTCACAACGTCTGGATTACAGTGCACAGACTATATCCAGGTACACATCAAGCCTTGACCATTCCTTCTTAAGTTTCTCTCCTTTGAAATTGAAAGCAAAATTTGAATAGAAACACTACAAGCCATAAATTTCTCTCTTCCCTTCTCAAAAATTATTATGAGCCTTCAAATTCTCCATTTTTCAAACTTTTTTAGCTAAGGGACCCTGCAGATACATTTCTATGGACTCCGCAGGCTTAAATCTATAGACTCTACATGATGATTTCTATGGACTCATATCTACGGACTCCATAGGAAGGAAACTATGGACTCTATAGATACATTTCCATGGACTCCATAAGCTAGATTTATACAGACTCTTTCAAGGTTAGAGAAAACTTAGAGAAAACTATGGACTCAATTCTATGGACTCTGTAGACTTAGTTTCTATGGACTCTACATGACTGGATTCTATGGACTCTGTAGGTTCATTTCTACGAACTCAATTTCTATGGACTTCAAGGCTTGAAACCTACAAACTCTATAGACTTCATTTCTATGGACTCCACCAATTCTATGAACTCGTATCTATGGACTTTGTAGGTTGGTTTCTATGGACTCTATAGGAAAGAAATAAGCTCTCAACACTTAGCCATTTTTCAAAGGCGATTTCAATCAAGAAGTTCAAAGGAGTCTTCTGAAAGCCCGAAGAGTACCCTTGCAGAGGGCACTTAGCTACCAAAAAGACCTTCGTAACTTTTTTGAAAGGCAATCTTGAAGGACAAGTGCCCTTGCGGAGGGCACTTGGGTGCCAAAGTTGACCCTTGCAACTTTTTTGAAAGGCAACCTTGGAGATTAGACAGCCCTTTTAGAGGGTAGGTGGGGAGTAGGTGAACCATTTCAAAGGCTGAAGGAACAAAGGAATTCCTTCAGGAGGATTTTTAGTGGAAAAATGACTAAGGCAAAATCCTTCAGACAAAAGTTCAAAGGAATTCCTTCAGAATTTTGTTTGAAGGAATTCATCCGAAAGACAAAGGCCCGACGCCCAACGAAAAAAGACAAAGTGAAGGAAAGATTTCCTTTAGACAAATTGTCTGAAGGAAAAGTCTGAAGGAAATTAGATGAAACAAAGAAAATAATTCCTTTGGACATTTTGTCTGAAGGAATAAACCTGAGGACTCTCTGAGAGAAAGAAGCCTGAAGGCCATCTAAAGACTGCCCAAAGGGCAGGAACCCTTGCGCGGGGTTCTCACCAAGAAAAATGGACCCTTCTCAAGACTCTAAAGGGCAGGTCCCCTCCAGAAAAGGACAAAACAAGAAATCTGAAGGAATTGCCAAGAAGGATGATGGGCCCACAAATGTCAACATTAAGCACCATGAACTAGCCATTAGCTTTCAAGCGATGACGGGCCCACATACATCAAATTTGTGACAAAAAAATAGCTGTTGATCTTTGCAAATTTAAGCACAGACCCAAATGCATTAAAAGACCTTATTTATAAGGCCAAAGGAAGAAACACGAAGAGAAAGAGCTGAAAGAGCCAGTAGAGCTGAGAAGATAGCCCGAGGGATCAAATTGTAGCAGAAAGAAGAAAAGGCCAAAATATCTATGCAGTAGTTATTCTAGTAGGTGGAATAGTCCACAAAGTATATTTTTGGGCCCTTAAACATTGAAGACATGACTTGTTTGTCTCCTTTGGAGTAAAGGCGAAGTAGACAGCTGTGCAGACAGACTAGATGACCCTGACCCAGGAGAAGACATATGAGATGAAGTGACACGCCACAGTTAAAGCTTGCTGCCCTATTCTAGCATGGTACTTTTAGACAAAACTAAAGATGCATTCAAAGCATTGAATGCAACATGGGTTGCTCCATGGAACAAAGTTCCAAACTTTTTTGGGCTACTATATATTTTAAATCTCTTCTTTTCACAAAAGAGATCTTTTTGGATTAAAGAAGCAAAACTCTACCAAAATTGAGAGGCTATCACTGAGACTTTGAGATCAAGTTGTTAATCATATTTCCTTATTTGAATGAGATAGAAAGTTACTTTCATACTTTGTTCTATCATAGCTTATGTCATTTAGGAGATTATTCCTATGTCTATCTTCTAAATATGTTCTTGTCCATTGGATGAAATAAGCAAAACTTGTGGAGATAATCAAGAAGGTGTCCTGAAGCCAAATGTAGGAAGACTTTGTCCTGCCTACAATTGCCTTTAGTGTGTTTAGCTATTTTCTATTTTCTATGTAAAGGACCTTGGGATGAATTTGTGCCCTCATTGTTCTTCGTATCTCACTCTTTGGGCAGATGAAGTGGATACTTTGTGCTACACTTCATTCTGCTGGTTACTGCACCCTGTTACCAGTCACTACCTGAAAGAACTTTTGCTATTTCCTGTAAGATGACTTCTAAAAAAAGAGAAGTGCCTTTAGTGTCTTTACCAAGATTTCTCCTTTTTTTTTGAGCATCATCTCTAAAAGAAGAGAGATGGATGGTGATACCCTACCCCTGAGTGTTATTTTCTATATATATCTATAGTATATAACCCATTCATACTTATAGGGAACCTCCCCTTGATGAGAGGAGAGATTTTCACCTTTTGATGTGGTAAAACTGCACACTTGGCCAACCAATCTTCCTTGCTATGGTTGATCAAACCTATTTTGCTCATCAGTTAGTTGATTGACAAAATATTCACCTAATAATTTTTTGGTGACTCCACTGGAGATTTGAACAAGAAGTTCCTATGCTTATCCATTATATACTCTGGTGACTCTCGTCTAGGTCTTACCCATTATCATTATAACCTTATCCATTTTTATTATATAATCTGGTCTACAAACTAGAGCCATTGGGGAAGAACAAACAGTTTGAAGCCTTAAGCTTCAAGCTAAAGCAGGACCAATTCTTTTCCATATTTATTCTTCAATCTAGCAAATCCATGCTATAATAGAAGTCAGAGAACCCAAGGTGTTGTTGACCTAGTCTTTGAATTGGTGCAACAAGGAAATTTTGATTTATTTTCTCCACAACCTCAAGTTTAATGATCTAGGAGTGTTCCTCCCATTTGTACCAGGTCACCAATACAAGGTAGAGCTTCTTTTTCTACTGTCACTAGAGCTTTACCTATACATATTCCACCTAGATTTGTTATCCTTACTTTCCATAATCCAATCATGGCAGTTCAAGGCCCTTGGGGTAACTCTTTTGGCCCACTCAATCTAACTCCACCCCTACATGAGCTTCCACACAGTTTAAGGAAGAATTTCCCTAAATTCTTTAGTGATGGGAGAATTCACCTTGATGAACACATTGCAGTCTTCAGCATAGCCTGTGGCATGATCAAGGTGGAATTTAAAGACATGATAGTCATGTTATTTGTGGAAACATTGCAAGGTGCTACTATAGATTGGTTCTTCCACCTATAGGCTTGATCAATAACTGATTGAAACACTCTTAAAGCTAAATTTGAAGCAAGGTTAAAGCCTATAGAAGATGCACATGCCTTGCTAGCTCAGCTCACACAGATGAAGAAAGAACCTCATGAACCCATGAGGGACTTCATTGCTAAGTTTGATAAGCTAAGGAATCAGATTCCTACCATTACTCAGCCTACACCTAAGAATCTCAAATGTTTCTTCATCAACTCACAACTGCTCAAAGTGAGTTTTCTTTTGAGACATACTGGCCACATAGACCTTGCTACTACTCAGGATTTGGCTACTGAGGTGGAAGATGACCTTATCTTAGCAAGAAAGATAAGGAGAAATCATAACAAAGGTAAATCCTCTTCATCTTTAGAATACTCACCTACAGGCACCACTGATCCAATGGTGCAAAAGTTGGCAAATGAGTTGCTTGCTCTCAGAAAGAAAATGACACAAGGGTTGTCATCTACTCCATGTAGAGATATACCAAGGAAGACATTCCCTAAATTAGGCATACTAAGGCAATGCTACTAGGAATCAAGGGCAAACAAATCATCTTCCTCCTTCATTATAGAATCTTGCCCTTGAAGAACCTCCAATCAACTCAATAGTTGTATATCTAGAAGTAGAACATGGTTCCTCTTTCTAATCTAAGCTTGCTCAAGAAAATGACGCTGATGTCTTCATGGAGGACCAAGAAGAATCAGCTAGCGACTCCAACATTAGTTTCTTAAATTATTAGGATGAGCCCAGAAGTGAAGGTAAAGTAGTTGAGGTATCATATGCTGTATTCGCATGGTCTAAGAACTAGTCAGCCTAACAAGATGATAAGGACAAAATAGGAGAGAAATATTAGCCTATAATTTCAATTGCTAAGTGGGGAACCACTCTACCTTTCCAGCCAAAGGACCCAGTGATTGCTAAAAAAGTAAGTACTCCAAACTTGCCTTCACCTTCAACTTCAAATTCATAGATCAATTCTCTTCCTCACAAAAACAAAAGGGATGAACTCCCTTCCCCTCTTCATAATTCATTTCAAACTTTTGACATAATTGACCATGTCAAGAAAACTAAGATCCAAATGTCTGAATTTGAATTTATACAATCCAAGCCTGAGTAGTTGGATAAGTTAGTGGAATGTGTGAGGAATAAAATTGTCCATACAAGACCAACTATTCCAAAGGTCACTCCCACATCCACCTGGAATAACCTTGTCATTACTCCTCCTCCTGCCCCTAGAAGGACTGAACTATTTGATGTCTCCCAGCTGATAAATGGACATTAGCTGAATAATTGCATCATAGACTCAGGTGCATTAGATAATGTCATGCTTACCAAAGTAGCTAAATCCCTTGGTCTCACATTAACCAAGACATTTGGGAGATGTTTCTCCATGGAGAATAAACAAGTGCCACTACTGGGACAAATTAAAGATGCCCAATTTGCATTTGTAGCTTTCCCAGAAAAGAGAATCGAGATGAGAGTCCTAGTAGCTGACATCCTAGCCTCCTACGACATTCTCTTTGGATGAAATTTATGTAAGGATGTTGGTGGTGAGTTAAGCATGGACTTGTCTAAATAAAGGATCCCAATCAAAGGCATTATGTAGAGATTGTTCCCTGAGAAGGAAGCAAAATATGTGGTCACTAAAACATCAGCACCTGAAGCTCAAATTTTTGTTGAGTCTTCAGGCATGGGTAATTATTTCTTGAACACAGAGGATTTTTATATTTTAGCTAATGAAACTCCTAAAAATGATAGTCTAAAAATTGATTCAGATGAAACAATAAAAGATAGGATAGAGCATGGTAAAAATGCAAAAGAATCTCCCATTCCAAGCAAGGAAAAATCTAAAAAAAAAATAGTCTCAAATGAGGTATGGATACTGAAATTTGATGGCAACTGTTCCTCTACCAATTTAGGAGATGGGATTGTGGTAATATCTCCTTAGGGAGATATTTTTCCTTCATCATACAAGTTGAAATTTAGCAACATCAACAACATAGCTGAGTATGAGTCTCTATTGCTTAGATTGAAGGTTGCTCATGACAAAGGTGTCAAGCTCCTTCATGATAAAGGAGATACTAAACTAATGGTTTGTCAGATGAGAAACTTGTATCAAACCAAGAATGAGAGACTGCACCACTACCACAATCTAGTCTAGGATTAACTTGAATGATTTGATACTTTCAACATCTCTGCCATATCCAGGGAATTCAATAACAGAGCTGATACATTGGCTGTTTCAACAACTCTTCTAGTTCCTCACTTAGACTTCAAAGGAGACAAATACACTATTGAGCTGGTCTTTCAACCAAGTGTACCTGATAATGCCAGTCATTGGTAGGTGTTTAACAATGACAACTAAATCATTGCCTTCTTAGAGCAAAAAGACAACTTTGAATGGCTACAATTTGAAGGCACTGAGCCTCAAAAGCTTGATTCAGTCCTTGAATCGAGTATAGATGTAGGTGAAGAGTTCCTGCAACTTAAAGGGAATAAAATCCCAAAAGGCTTGGTTTCCCTTGAGAAGCTATTTGACAAGCATGATAGATTCATCAAACAGTAGCAGACAAATTCAAGCTCCTCCCAAGAGTTTGATCAAGTAAATTTAAGCACCAAAGAAGATCCCAAGATGGTGAACATTAGAAAATGCTGCATTCCTGAGGAAAGATTCAAGTTCACTACTCTACTCAGCCAATACATGGATGTCCTAGCATACTCATATGATGATCTGAAGTCACTCAGACCTAAAGAAATTTTCCATGACATTCCTCTCAAAGTGATTCAGTGCCTTACAAACAAAAATCTAGATAGTACAATCCGAAGATATCAAGTACTATTCTGTTTGAAATACAAAAAATGTTGAATGCTAGGATAATCTTCCCAATCCATCATTCCACATGGATTGCCAACATAGTGCATGTAAGAAAGAAGAATGGCAAAATTCACCTCTGTGTGGATTTCAGGAATCTGAATTAGTCATCCTTAAATGATAAATATCCTTTATCCATCATGGATCAAGTGCTTCAGACAGTGACCGGTTTAGAGATGTTATCAATGCTAGATGGCTTCTTGAGATACAATCAAGTTGAAGTTGGTGAAGTAGACTGGCACAAGATTGCTTTCACCACACTATGGGGCACCTTTGCATATCAAAGAATGCCATTTGGCATGATAAATGCTGGTGCCACTTTCTAAAGAGCAATGAACCTTGCTTTTAAAGATGAAATGGGTAAGTTCATTGTGGTATATCTTGATGACTTGACCATGTTTTCTAAGCATCACCCTGATCATGTGCGGCATTTGCAACAAGTGCTGGAATGCTACTGCCAAAATGGCATTTCTCTTAACCCTAAGAAGTCTATCTTCAGAGTGATAGAAGGGAAGCTTCTCAGACACATTATATATAGAGAAGGCATAATGATTGACTCAAAAAGAGTCAAGTCCATCTAGGAGCTTACTCTACCCACGAGTAAGACTGTAGTTCACTCTTTCTTTGAAAAAGTAAATTTTTTATGAAGGTTCATCCCTGAGTTTGCTGAGAAGACTTGCCACATCATGAATATGATGAAGGGAAAGGCCACTTTTAGCTGGATTTAAGAAGGCAAATTAGCATTTTGGGACATCAAGATAGCCATTGCCCATGCCCTAATTCTAGTTTGTCTAGATTATACCAAGTATTTCATCATATATAGTTATGCTTCTGAACACACACTTTTAGCCATTCTAGTTCAAGAGAATGAAAGAGATGTGGAATCTCCCATATCTTTCATGAGCTATCCTCTCAAATCTCATGAGATGAAGTATTCAAACATGGAGAAACATGCTTATGTAGTGGTCAGGGCAGTGAAGCACTTTCATTTTTATATCTTCAACTCACGCACCACTGCCCTGGTTCCTGATACCATAGTTAAATCAGTACTAACTCAGCAAGAGTTTGGAACCAAAAGAGGGAATTGGATTGCTAAAATCCAAGAGTTTGATCTAGTCATCAAACTAATGAAATTGGTGCATGGAAAGGGTCTATGCCAATTGATTGCTGACAATAGACTAGAAAAAATAGGGCATGGAAAAGGAGAAGTAAAAGACATGCCAACAGTCCTCTTTGTCTCCATTATGAATGAGTGGTATTCAAATATTTCTCATTTACTTACTTACGATGAGTGTCCTACCCACCTGTCTCATAAATAAAGGAGGACTGTCAAATTGAAAGTTACCAATTTTGTCCTATGGGACAATGGCCTGTACAAGAGGAGCCTTGATGGAGTTTTATTTGCTGCATGGATAAAGAGCAACATAACCAACTTTTGAGGTCCTTCCACAATATGGCTTGTGGAGGACATTTTTATGCTCTTGTAACTTCCCAAAAGATTCTTAGAGCCAGGTATTACTAGCCTACTTTGTTTCAAGATGCATACAAATAGGTACAAAGGTGTGAACTGTGCCAACAGTTCGTTGGAAGACTCAAGTTAGCTGCCCTACCTCTCAAGTTAGTGGTGATAGAAGAGCCATTTTAGCAATGGAGAATTGATTTCATTGGTGCTGTAAACCCATCTTCAAGTGATGGACATGATTATGTCCTCACAATGACATATTACTTCACCAAATGGGTGGAAGCAATTCCAACCAAGCATGCTACTTCAGAAGTAGTATGCGATTTCCTCAAGGAGAACATCATTTCTAGGTTTTGGGGTCCCAACCAAGATTGTGATGGACAATGATACCTATTTCTCTTCTCACGAGATCACTCAATTTTATTTTTACTATGGGATGACCCTTTCCCACTCTTTTGATTATTTCCCACAAGGGAATGGCCAAACTAAATCAAGCAAGAAGAACCTGGTGACCATCATCAGGAAGCTGGTGGATGACAACCAATGAACATGGCATAAAGCATTGATTGATGCTTTATGGGTAGATAGAATTACACCCAAGAGGGTGATAGGTATGTCACCTTTCCAACTTTTGTATGGTCTCAATGTAGAGATACCAACCACCCTAAAATTTCTCACATTGAAATTGGCAAAGGCGGTCGAAGATCAGACATATGAAAGCTCCATTAACAAAAAGATCATGTACTTGACTGAGCTGGATGAGTAGTGAACTATGGTGGTGGAACAAATTGTTGTACACCAAAGTATGGTGAAGAAGCTCTTTGACTAGAAAGTAAAAAGCTAGGATTTCTAGATTGGAGATCAAGTCCTTTTATGGGACAAGAGAAGAGAACCAAAGGGAATGCATGGGAAATTTGATTCCCTATGGACAGGCTCATTTACTATCTATGAGCTCAATGATGAAAATAGTTTCCTATTGAAGTATCAAGATGACATGCTCTTTTCTCTACCTCACAACGAGCAGTATCTAAAGCACTTTAACTCTTACAGTATCAGATAAGATCATATGTACATATGTATATTATTTACTTTTATTTTGTGCTTTTCCTTTTCATTTTCATTTTTGGTGCCTTGCTTTCTTATTGGTTAGAATGACTCCATAGCCCAATGGCACACTTTAAGGCACTGGAGATTCTGGTCTCTACTCCTCTCAGTTGTTCCAAAATTTCAACTAAAGGAAGTTCCCCAACTGGAGCCAGCTATTGTTCCCAAAGTCTGTCACTCATTTTTGGGACAACAAATGAACTATTTTTGATCCTATAAGCCAAAAATTTCTCTCTTCCCTTCTCAAAAATTATTATGAGCCTTCAAATTCTCTATTTTTCAGCTAAGGGACCCTGGAAATACATTTCCACGGACTCCGCAGGCTTAAATCTATGGACTCTATAGGATGATTTCTATGGACTCATATCTATGGACTCCACAGGTAGGAAACTACAGACTCTACAGATACATTTCTATGGACTCCAAAAGCTAGATTTATATGGACTCTTTCAAGGTTAGAGAAAATTTATAGAAAACTATGGACTCAGTTCTACAGACTCTGTAGACTTAATTTCTATGGACTTTGCAAGAATGGATTCTTCAGACTCTGTAGGTTCATTTCTATGGACTCAATTTCTACAAAATTCAAGGCTTGAAAACCATGGACTTTATAGACTTCATTTCTATGGACTCTGCTAGTTCTATGAACTTATATCTATGGACTCTGCAGGTTGATTTCTACGAACTCTGCAAGAAAGAAACAAGCTCTCAACACTTAGCTATTTTTCAAAGGCAATTTCAATCGGGAAGTTCAAAGGAGTCTTTCAAAAGCTTGAAGAGTACCCTTGTGGAGGGAACTTGGCTACCAAAAAGACCTTCACAACTTTTCCAAAAGGCAATCTTGAAGGACAAGTGCCCTTGCAGAGGGCACTTGGGAGCCAAAGTCGACCCTTGCAACTTTTCTAAAAGGCAACTTTGGAGATCAAATAGCCCTTTTAGAGGGCAGCCAGGCAACAGGTGGACCATTTCAAAGGCCGAACGAATAAAGGAATTCCTTCAAGAGGATTTTTAATGGAAAAATGACTACGCCAAAATTCTTCAAAAAAAAATATGAAGGAATTCCTTTAGACTTTTGTCCAAAGGAATTTGCCTGAAAGACAAAGGCCTGACGCCCGACGGAAAAGGACAAAGTGAAGGAAAGATTTCCTTCGGACAAATTATCTAAAGGAATTCCTTTGGACTTTTTTCCAAAGGAAAAGTCTGAAGGAAAGTAGATGAAACAAAGAAAATAATTCCTTCAGACATTTTGTCTGAAGGAATAAACCTGAGGACTCTCTGAGAGAAAGAAGCCTGAAGGCCATTCGAAGACCGCCCGAAGGGCAGGAACCCTTGCGGGGGGTTCTCTCCAAGAAAAATGGACCCTTCTCAAGACCCCAAAGGATAGGTCCCCTCTAGAAAAGGACAAAACAAAAAAGTTGAAGGAATTACCAAGGAGGATGATGGGCTCATAGACGTCAACATTAAGTGCCACAAACTAGCCATTGGCTTTCAAGTGATGATGGGCCCATAGATGCCAAATTTGAGGCAATAAAATAACCATTGATCTTTGCATGTTTAAGCACATAACAGAATGTATTCAAAGACCTTATTACCAAGGCCAAAGGAAGAACCATGAAGAGAAAGAGCTGAAAGAGCCAGCAGAGCTGAGAAGATAGCTTGAGGGCTCAAATTGTAACAGAAAGAGGGAAAGGCCACAATATATATGCAATAGTTATTCTAGTAGGTGGAACAATCCACAAAGTAGATTTTTGGCCCCTTAAACATTAAAGACATGGCCTATTTGTCTCCTTTGGAGTAAAGGCAAAGTGGACAGCTGTGTAGACAGACCAAATGACCCAAACCCAGGAGAAGACATATGAGATGAAGTGAATGCCACAGTTAAAGCCTATCGCCCTGTTCCAGCATGGTGCTTTTGGACAGAACTGAAGACACATTCAAAGAATTGAATGTAACATGGTTTGATCCATGGAACAAAGTGCTAGACTTTTTTGGGCTACTATATATTGTAAATCTCTTCTTTTCACAAAAGAGATCTTTTTGGATTAAAGAAGCAAAACTCTACCAAAATTGAGAGGTTATCACTGAGACTTTGAGCTCAGGTTGTTAATCATATTTCCTTATTTGAATGAGAAAGCAAGTTTATTTTAGAATTTGTGCTATCATAGCTTGTATCATTTAGGATATTATTCCTATGTCTATCTTCTAAATGTGTTCTTGTCCATTAGATGAAATAAGTAGAACTTGTGGAGATAATCAGGAAGGTGTCCTGAAGCCAACTGTAGGAAGACTTTGTGCTACCTACAATTGCCTTTAGTGTGTTTAGATATTTTCTATTTTCTATGTAAGGGACCTTGAGATGACTTTGTGCCCTCATTGTTATTTGTATCTCACTCTTTGGGTAGTTGAAGTGGAGACTTTGTGCTACACTTCATTCTACTGGTTACTGCACCCTGTTACTAGTCACTTGTCATTACCTGAAAGAACTCTTGTTGTTTCCTGTTAGACCAATTCTAAAAAAAGAGAAGTGCCTTCAGTGTCTTTACCAATATTTCTCCTTTGTCTATGAGCATCATCTCTGAAAGAAGAGAGATGGATGGTGATACCCTACCCCTGAGTGTTATTTTTTGCATATATCTATAGTATATAGCCCCTTCATACTTATAGGGAACCTCTCCTTGATGAGAGGAGAGATTTGTCCCCTTTTGATGTGGTAAACTTGCACACTTGGCTGACCAATCTTCCTTGCTGTGGTTGATCAGACCTATTTTGCTCATCAGTTAGTTGATTGACAAAATATTCAGCCAACAAGATGCATAATATTCATGGGCTATTCTAGCTCTTCACCATCTAGTGTAGCTAATCTATATGCTCCAAATCCATAGTTTATTGTGATGATGAATGAGCCCAACTAATTAGGCTCAAAATTTCCCTTCTTTTCATGGGTAGTATTGGTATTATTTTTGTTTTATTTTAAGACTAATTCACCTAGTTCAAAATATCTATGTTTGATATGTTTGTTGTAGCTATGGTGCAACCTGCTCTAATAGGCCTAGAGATTTTTCAAAGTAGCTACCTATTTTTCATAAAGTACTTCTAATTATTTTAGCTAATAAACTCTATATTCTTCCTCATCAATGATATTGTATAATGAAATGCACAAGGAAGGCACATTGATCTCAATAGGGAGAATAAATTCAATGCCATAAACAAGGGAGTATGGTGTGGCTCCTATTAGGGTACATGTATTGGTATGGTAGCCCTAGAAGGTAGGAAATAATTATAAATGCTAATCACAACCAAAAACATTAATGGTATTTTTAAGGATTTGAATCAATATTTTGTTATATTCTTTGGCTTGGCTATTGCTTTGAGGAAAATAGGTAGTAGAAAAGTGTTATTTGATATAATTTTTTGGCACAGAGAGCTTTGACATCCTTATTTTTGAAGGATCCACCATTTTCATAAATAATATCAGAGGAAATGCTAAAGTGGAAAATGAGATGGTTGAGGATTAATTTTGAATTCTATTTCTTGATTACGTAAGTGAATAAATGGCTTCATGTACTTATTTAAGAATTAATTTGGACTCTTCCAAAGTTAAACAATGAATTAGAGTTCCATCATATCATCTATGATAGAGTTTGGTGGCAAGAATGATATTGAGAAGTGATACAAATGAAGGTTTTTTATTAGCTATGGGAAAGGTTGGAAAGGAGAATATTGTCATGAAGGTAGGCATATATATCAGATTACCAATGTGAGCTAGGACCAACAATATCACATACCATTTAAGATTTAGAACAATTTTGATTAGGTTTAAGAGATGTTCAACAAGGAACTGGTAATCTATAACATGATCTACAATTGCTATTAGTGAACCAATTATTACCATTGCATCGATAGTCCTATTGCTTTCTCTTAAAATTTGTTCAAATTGGATGCATTTAAAGCTTTGTTTAAGATGATCCACTATATTATTATAAGGAAATATTCTTGTCATATTTTGTATAGTATTGTTCTATCACCTAGTTAATAATCAGTTAAGAATCTCCATGAATATGTAATTTCTTAATATTCCATTGTACTTCTAGATGAAGCCTTGCAAGAAGTGCTTCATGCTCTGTGATATTTTTAGTACAATAAAAACCAATGTGAAATACTTTGGGAATGAGATTCCCTTATAGTGTTATGAATAAAATACTAGATCTTGATCCATGAGAAGTGTAGGAGTCATCAAAGTAAAGGGTCTACTGTTAAGGCTCAAAATAAATGTTATCTAGAGTCATGATTGAATCATCGATAAAATTGAAAATGAGTAGCTTAGTATCTAACAAGGGTGATTCAAAAATATTATCTATAAGTGCCTACTATTATATGGCCTTTTGATGTAGATATTAAATCTTAAATTCACTCAATAACATGATCTATTTGGCCATATGACCAATCAAGGCTACCTTGGAAAGTAGGTATGTTGAGTGTAGAATAGGGCTAGTTAAACTGCATAATATATTTGTTGGATAGGTGTGTTATTTGAAAACATTTTGTATTTTGTATAATATTTTTATATGTATTCGACCTATGTAAGCATAATGATAGATGAAAAAATATGAAGAGTCACTCCTTTTGGGAATATCAAAAGGCTAGAATATGAAGAGAAGCACTGGGTAAAACTCTACACATAGTGCTCAATTGTAATTGTATATGGTTCATATGTAATAGAGATTAATACATATTGTTATGAAATGGTTTTATCATTGTTATGTGTGTAGTGAGTAATTTTTTTGATTTAATATGTTAATTATATTAGTTTATACTAAATGTTAATATTCTAATGAACGTGTGTCTATTCACACATCTATCTATTTTATCTGGTTATTGATTATGGTATCAACTATGTACTTTTATTACTCCATGCATAAGATATCCTTGAATTAACATGTTTTTAAGGGTTTATAGGAAGCTCTACTAATAATGGTGTGGTGAATGTGGAATTTTTTGAAACATGTTGAGATGGTTGCTAGGACAAAGAGATATAGAGAGATGGATCAATGAAATTATTCATTTTTTTTCGAAGAGGAAGAAATAATAATAGGGAAAACTATGAATAAAATTATTGAGGAACATATCTATAATGAAACATATGAAATTTTCTAGTGCAAATTATCTTAGCTATTAACTTCTTGGCTATCTAGATTGGATTACTATTATTTTCAGCCATATAGGATAGAACTCATAAACTAATAGGAGGAAAATATAGAAAACTTAAGAAACTTAGACACTGATTGGACTTGTGTAGTAGACTACTGGACCAAGACTACCATTGATAGTTATATCATTGAATTTGTTGTACAAGGCTATTTATATTTTTAAATTACATAGGACTAGTTTACCAAGAGAATTTGTGGGAAGTTCCTTCAGTGACTATATACTCTGATTAAAATTTTGGTTGTGGAAAAGGCCATGGTACCTATTATTATCAACATGGAGTAGTAATTTTGGGTGTTATGGGTATGCATGCGATTTAGGAATGAATGATATAGAATTTAGTAGAGAAATTTGAACCTAAACCCATAATATGGAGGGTGAAAAGAGCTAGAGTGAGAAGAATATTTTGGGATTGGAAAGAGAACTATGATAACAAAGAAGATATAACAAATTTAATAATTCAAACTTAACTACAAGTAGGTGTAGAAATAAGGTAGAATACATTGAAGAAAGGGGAGCCAAGAGAGAGGCTTCCCAAGGTGTTAGAAGTAGAGTAGATGAAAAGTAGGAAAGAGAAGGGCCTAATGAGGAAGAAGACAAAGTTAAGATTAGTGAGGAGATGGAGAAGAGTGAATAAGATGAAGAAAGTAGAGAAAAAT
The DNA here is from genome assembly GCA_037957365.1 of Torreya grandis. Taxonomy (NCBI): domain Eukaryota; kingdom Viridiplantae; phylum Streptophyta; class Pinopsida; order Cupressales; family Taxaceae; genus Torreya; species Torreya grandis. The sequence goes on from JARHVA010001330.1 coordinate 3,059,040, forward strand.
TAGAAAAGTTAAAAGATATAAGTAGTTTGTAGTTAGGAGGAAAAGTGTTTGAAGTAGTGAAATAATATTCATAAGAAGAGATTATGTAGAAGCACATAAATATGATAAGTTTGATATCACAATCAAAAGAAGTTGAGGATAGAGATCATTAATTTCTTGAGTATGTACCCACCAGTCCAAATTTTATTTAGCAAAAACACCAAGTGAAAAGGAAGGGATGGGGAGAAGCTAGATTACATCATTTACAGATAAGTTTGAAAAATTTAGTATAGAGACAAAAAGTCTATATACAAGAAGAGGCTAGAAAATGTTGGATCTGATTTTGAGTCTAATTTTAAAACACCAATAAAAATTAGTGCACAAAAGCCTATAGTTGTAGTGACTAGTGTGCAATACCCTATATTCATAATCGTTATTATGCATCAATCAATATTAGCCATTTTAAGTAATCTAAATATGCAGTTCAATATAGGCATGTTTTTTGTGTTAACTTAATATGATGAGTGTAGAGAGGATTACATAGAATGATTAGTCAAATGTTAGTCCAATAAATCAAAGGAATAATGCATAAGAACAAACCAAATTAAGCATATCTATTCATGTAGGAATTACAAAGGATAACATGAAACAATTAAAAGAAATCAACATCATATTACCTTCCCAAATGGATTCACCATACTAATGAGGCTCAAAAACATGTTTTTCCTTGATCAAGCATCCTTGTCTTCATCAACAATGGTGGAAAATGTGATCTAGGAAATTGTTCAAGAGAGGATGGTTAGTATAGTGTTAGTTCTAAAATGAAAACAAAGTGAAATAAACACACTAACTAGCATAACATCTCTAGGCCTAGACACTAGGGAGAGCTTAGTTAACAAACATGAATAAAAAACACAACTAAAATGCATAAGAAACCTCTTTTACCTTCTTTGGATGCTCCAAAATTCTTGTTGTAGTGGCTTATTTGGCTTGTGCTCATGAAGTCCTTAGAAATGGAAGCTTGGCTACCTCCATCTCTCCTTGGCACCTTTGGCTTGTGGCTTGGCTTGGCTTGGCTTGGAATCAATTTGGCATGGTAACACTAGTTGTATGAAGCTTTTATAACCAATCTTGCATTATAAATTTTCATAAATTAAGCTTAGAAATGATGTTGTGAGGCCTCCTATATATAGATTTTTGGATTTGATCAGAATCAACCTCAACCATCTATTTCAAGATTGAGATGCGTGGTTGAGGATTAATTTAATTTTTAGAATAAAGTTTATAATTATCCTCATCATGACATTATAAGAAGGGGTAATTAAGATGCATGGAGGGCATCATGGAAGGCATTGATGAGGTATGGAGGGCATGCATCTTGATATTTGTGATGGCCTAGGAATGTCTTCCCAAGAAATGAGGTCATCTGATGATGCAGGTATTCAATAAGTTTCGATGGAATTATTGATTAGGCCTTGATTTGGGTTAATTAGCTCTTAAACATCATTAAGCACTTTATGCACAAATTACTCAAATTGATCATAATGCCTTGTTATTGGTCCTAAATTTGACTAGATTGGAATTGGAAGTCACTGTCAGATGCATTAGATGCATATTCTCATTTAAGATGTTACCAATAATAAATAACAAAGGCATAAGTCTTGTGCAAAATATTTGATAAGAAAGAGTAGTCCAGATCACATGGGTGCAAAATTAGCATTTTGACTCGAAATGATTTGATCAAAGTTAGCTAGCCCATAAATTGCATTGCCCTATTTAGGGATACCCTGGCCAAAATTGGCACTTGAATATATCATTTTCACATCATTTATCATGTTTTAGTGTTTTTAGGCCAAATTGTTCATTTTGAGTGGAAATTGGCCAAAACCCTAATTCAAGGTTATCGATGGCCAGTTTTAGGTGTCTACAATTTGCCCCTATTTGGGAAGGCATTGCAAGCTATAAGCATAGTAATGTCTTCTCAAAGAATGAAAAGGTCCTGCATGCCAAAAAGAAGATGATGGCTGAAGAACAAATCTCCGATTGGTTTTTGGGAAGCCTATGATGATGCCCCCTTGAGGGAGTGGCCATCACATTTGTTGATGGATGATCCCTAAAAAAGAAAAAGAAGAAAGGTGGAATTAACCCATGGTTGAGATTAATCCAAATAAGAAAATGCTTGCTTGCATTGATTTAAAAAGGATGTTGATTTTCCCAAAGGTGGTTATAATCAAGAATAAAAATCAAAATAATGATTTGCCCATAGGTGGTTATAATCATTAATAGGACCTAGATTAGCTAAAGATGATTGTGCCCTAGTTAGGGCTGATTAGCAAGCATAACTCAAGGATATAACCTAAAATATAGATTAATGATGAGTGGATGCACAATGATGAAAGAGATGGATAGAGGAATAAGATTGATCAAGGGTCCTTATTATAAATGATATAACTAGAATGGTCAAATGAGTTGATTTGATCAAGGGTGAGATGGAAGGATTTAGCAAGGTACTAAGGAGAAACTACTGTGGCTCCATTGATTGTAGAACTTCTTGAATCTAATTTTTTCTATAACATGTGATAGTAGGCTTCATGATAAAACAACATAAAGACTATCCCAAAATATGCATTATTATTGACTCCCAATATCCAATAAACACTTGAAAATAATGCACCAATGATAAAAACCATGATGACAATGTTGACGTATGAATATGGATAGACTCAAGAATAATGTGTGCAAGGAATCACCTAATGTATACATATAGACTAAGTTGAGTCAACAATGATGAAAGCAAAAAAACAAGAAAATGAATAAACAAACAAAAAAACAAACTAATAAACAAACAAACAACTTGAAATAAATAAACAAATAGGAAGCTTGAAAAAAAAGCAAAAGAAATCATCCTAACAATGACAATGCCCTAGTAGGGCGATTCTAAAGAAAACTAACTAGGCTTCGATAGGATAAATATTTTTGGTATTTTTGAAATATTATGAATGTTTTTAGAATTTTGAGGTAACTTAACTTTTTAGAGAATGACAAAATACCTGATCACAAAATGGTGAGAGCATTTGGCTTAGGTTGCTTACAAAATGGTGAGAGCATATGGAAAGGGGGACTGAGGTGACTTGAACATGAATTGAGCATGACCCATATAGTCCTAAAATGACCTCAAGTCATAATAATTTCATCCACACAAAAGGTGAGGAAAAACCAACTAGGTCTCAACAAGTTCTCAAATCTAGCAAATAGCTAGTCAAATGAAAATAATGATGGCAAGGTGATGTAGTAATGCATGATAAACAAGTGTTGCCCCTAGTTTTTCCATAGGTGATTATAAATAGGATACAATGGTATAGGAAAATGATAATAATTTGCCCATAGGTGGTTATAATTAGTATAAAGACTAGTGAAACACTGATTTGCCCATAGGTAGTTATAATTAAGCTGACATAAACAAGATTTATAGGATGAAAGATATCTTGCCAGATCAACTGCCACACTACTTTCATAAATTGTCATTGAAACATAGATTGGATTGATTATTGAAACTTGATCAAAATACCATCACAAAAGGTGTGGGAAGAACCAAAGTAACCAAGATCAAAATATGATTGGGTAGGATGACTAGAAAAAGGCTTTGGTCTAGATAGGAATGGAATGATAGGATGGTATGGTCTTGTGAAGGATAATGATGGTTTTTGATATATTGGATAAAATGGTAAGAGGATTGATCCCAGGTGATGGGGTGAATGGCTAGATATGTTATAATGGAAAATAGGCATATATAACAATGGTAATGCCATGGCAATGAAATGGTATGGTACATGTTTTTGTCTTGGGTATGGTTTTTGATTCTATTATTCCTATTGATGGGGAGATGCACATCCTTATCAACAAATGATAAAAATAGAATACTCAATAATGTTAATTTCTAGCCCATGCCTTGTCTAAATAACTACTCTGTCAAGAATGGGTTACAAATTTGGTTGCTGAGAATGCTTTTATGATCTTCATTGGTCATTGATTCTAATTCCTTCATGTATCAAGACAAGGTATCTTTGTAGCCTCTGCAAAACAAAGTGTGACCATGGATGGTAAATAGGGATAAATAATGGATGGTGGGTTTGATTGTGAAATAGAATAGTAGATGATAATGGAATGTATAATGGTGGGTAAATAAATGAAGATTAAGACTTTTAGTCACACATAATGTTGTTAATGCTAGATTTGACATAATTTTGGTTGTGGTAGGGCCGAAGACTTGTTCTCTCAATAGGACCACTAGAATTTTTTGTTGTTTGATCTTGAGAGTGAAAGAATGAGTAGGAGATACATAGGATCCATAGGATCAATCCAGGAGAAAAAACCCACAATAAATAACCTGTAAATAATATCAGAGAATAAAATAAATTTCTCACACCTAAAAATAGGTGATAATCCTATAAATTCTCTATATTCTATCATTAATCTCTCATTATTTTCTCATAGATTGTAAAGTATTTATAATACAAATAGTTTGTTTTATGACAACAAACTATTTGTTGTGATTACAAAATAGAGAAAACAAACTATTTGTTTTCACATACTACGAACACATATATTGTTGAGAGATTCTCAACAATAAAACAAATTAACCTAGGTAAATAAATTTAACCCTAGTTAATAAATAACTTACCCTATTAACCTTAGGTAAGCTTAAATATTCATTATTCTAACACCCTCCCTTAAGTGAAACATAGGGAGAATGACAAACAAATATGGGTCCTGGCTACTAGGCCTGATAAGGTACCCATGTACAAACCAATCAAAATATATGAAAAATAAAGGAAGGACTTCATGGGAAATCCCCCCAAGGACAAATTAATTCACCCCAAGCATCACTCAAAACTAAATATAATGAGGAGAAGCCAAAGCTTTAGTGAAGATGTCTGTAATTTACTCAACTATAGGCACAAACTCCAAAGAAAGAACTCCATCCTAAATAAGATGTCGAATGAAGTGCATGTGAATCTCAATGTGTTTTTTCCACTGATGCTCAATAGGATTGCATGAAATAGCAATCATACGTTGGTTGTCACACCAAAGAGTAGTAATACCTTGCTGTGTGAAGCCAAACTCTCCAAGTAACTGTTGAAGCCAAAGTGTCTCCTGACTAGCTTTGACAACACCTCAATACTCAGCCTCAGTAGAGGACAATGCAATAGTAGTCTACTTTTTGCATGCCCAAGCAACTAGACTTGAACCAAGTGTGAAATCAAATCCGTAAGTGGACTTACGAGTGTCAACATCACCAGCCCAATCAGAGTCAGTGTATCCAACAAGTTGTGTAGAACTCTGTGGTGTGTAATGTATACTAGAGTGAGTGGTGCCTCGAATGTAGTGCAAAATATGCTTGGCTACTTGCCAATGACTCTTATGAGGCTCATGTGAGAACCAAGAGACAAGGTTCATAGCAAATGTGATGTCAGGACAGGTATGAGTCAGGTATAAAAGACTACCTACAAGTTGCCTATACAAAGTTGGATCAACAAGAGGAGTCATACAAGTGGTAGACAACACAAACCTAACTGATATGGAATGGGGGCAAGCTTACAATCAGCCATGCTAAATTGATGAAGAAGATTTATCACATACTTCTACTGTCCAATAGAGATGCCCTCAGAAGACTGAAAAACTTGAAGACCAAGAAAATAATGTAGAAGTCCCAGATTTGTCATATCAAACCTATCTGCCAACTTGTCCTTGATGTCATGTATCAAGGAATCTGAACTGCTAGTGAGGATGAGATCATCAACATAGAAAACCAATATGACAAGCTCCTCACCTTGCTTTAGGATGTATACATTGTGATCTGACTCACAATGAATAAAACCATAACTCAAAAGAAAACTATCCATCTTCTCATACCAAGCTCTAGGAGCTTGTTTGAGGCCATAAAGAGAATGATGGAGTCTACAAACCAATGATGAGTCTTGTACAAATCCTAGAGGCTACTCCATATAGATCTCCTCATGGAGATCACCATGTAGGAAATCACTCTTCACATCCATCTAAAAAATAGACCAAGAATGTGAAGCAGCAAGAGAGAGTACAAACCGAATATAATCCATCTTAGCTATAAGGGAAAAAGTCTCAAAGTAATCAACCCCTTCAACTTGTGAAAAACCCTTAACTACTAATCTAGCTTTGTACTTATTTGCTGATCCATCTACAACATATTTGGTCCTATAGACCCATTTACATTTTACAAGTTTTCTTCCCTTAGGAAGAGGGACAAGATCCCAAGTATCATTCTTCATCAATGAAGAATACTCATCATACATAGCAACATCCCACTCAGGTATACCAATGGCCTTAGAAAACAACACTAGATCATTTGTACAAGCTTGTCCTACAAGATCAACACCAAATGTCTGTGAGTGAGTGTAATGAGAATCAGATGGATCACCAATGAAAAAACTAGCTGCCTGTAGAGTGCTCTTTGCCGACTTGGGCAAAGGTGGTGAAGAAGATGGCTTTGGTGGCTGAACAAGTGCAACATCATCATCATCAACAATAGAAAGCAAATCCTCACTATCCTCGGTAGAAGGAGGGGGAGAAGAAGAACTAGATGTAAACTCCTGTGGAGTGGGTAGCTCATCACCCTGAACATCCTGTCAAAACAACACATCATGTGTGACAGGATCAAAAATACAGTAGGCTTTTACATCTTCACAATAACCAAAAAAAATGAGTGATTGGATTTTCTTCTCCAATGCTTTACGTTTGGCATCAGGAACAAATGCCCATGCTTGACTCCCAAAGATGTGAAAATCTAAAATATCAGGATTGATCCCAGACCAAGCTTCTTCTAGTGTCATATTTTGCATAGCTTTGTGAGGCATACGGTTTTGAATGTAGTTTGCACAATTTATAGCTTCAGCCCAATATTGTGGACCCAAATTTTTAGAGTGAATCATACAATTATCCATCTCTTTCAATGTTTGATTCTTCCTCTCTACTATACCATTTTGTTGAGGAGTGTGTGGTATAGTGAACTGGTGTTGTATCCCATGCTCAATACAAAAAACATAAAAAGCATTAATGTCATATTCCCCCCATTGTCAGTGCGTATCTTCTTAAGAGGAAGAGATGATTGTTTTTCAATAAATGTTTTGAAAGCCTTACAAGTCTCAAAAACTTCACTTTTCAACTTGAGAAAATATACCCAAGTTTTACGAGTGAAATCATCAATGAATGTGAGTGCATATTTAGCCCCTGAAAAAGAACAAGTTGGAAAAGTCATAAAATCACTATGAACCAACCCTAAGGGTGCATTTTCACGTGTGGCCTTACCAATTAGAAATGGATCCTGGTGCTATTTACCAACTAGACAACCAGGACACACCCCATCAATACATGAGACATTAGGAAGGCCTTTTACAAGATGTTTTGTACTCATTTGTTACATATATCCATAACTAAAATGTCATAATCTCTCATGCCACAATTTGTTGAGATTATTACCATGTGATATAAGTGAAGAACCAGAAGACATAAAAGACTCAAACTTATCAAAAGTATAGAGTCATACAGTATGGTCTATTGTACTTGTAGCAACTATCTCACTAGGATCATTACATTCTCTTATTACATCATGTGAAGTAAACTCCACAATTTTACCAGTACCAAAATTACATATTTTATATACAGAGAGAAGATTAGAAGAGATTTGGGGTACAAGTAATACATTGTTAAAACATCCATCTTGTTTATCAATAGTACCAGATCCTGAAACTTCAATCTGTGAGGAGTTACCCATAACAATATGTGATGTGTTGCAATCTGTAAGAGAAGAAAATAGATCCTTAGAATGTGTGAGATGGTGAGAAGCACCTGAGTCAAAAATCCACTGATCATGACATGAAGATATAGCCCTGGCTAAAAGTGCTTTCCCTTTTCCTGTAGGAGAAGTAGAAAGAGATGGAGACGAAATGGAAATTTTGTGTTGTCTGACCGCTACCTCTAATGCTTCCATCTTCTTAAAACATCTACTTTCATCATGATTAGGACCACCACAAAAATTACATGGACCAAAGGTTTTCTTATTTTGCTTAAAGGACTTTTTGGTCTTAGTAGATTTAGAATGGTGTGATGTTTGGGTGGTGGACTCTGGAGGGTTATTTGAAGGTGCTTGCTTTTGTTTAGACTTAGGTGAAGGTTTTACTTTAGAAGAATTAACAACTAGAGCATGACTAGAACCAAGTAGAGCATCTAAGGCCATTAATTTTGTTTGCTCCCTAGTCAATCTTTCACCAAAAACTTCAAAGGAAGGCCATTTGAATTCATCACCTAATGTATCCATCATAGTATAAAAAGCAGAGGAAAAAACACTATATGGACTTTCAACTTTGACAAAATCATGAAAATGCACTCCTAATCACTTTTATCCTTGTCACCAGCTTTCAACTATGACCTTATAAATTTGAATTTTGCCAAGAATTCATCTATTGAAGGGAAATTTGATGGAGAGAGAGTACTCAATTCTGCATCTAATTGCAAAATTTTAAACTCATTAACTTTGCCAAATATGTTTTTAAATTTTTCCCATACCTCTTTTGGCATAGTAGCATTTGCAATGTGAAATTAAAGATTATCTAAGACGTTGAGGTAAATCAATCCAAGAGCCTCATCCTGCTTACAACCATATGCATATTTGTCTTTTTCAGTGGTGAATGCTGCAGGTGTTGTTTTAGAAAAAATTCTCCATAAGCCCTTTGATTGAAGAAGTTGTTGCATTTTTGGCTTCCAAACATGGTAATTTGTAGAATGTAGGGGTTCAAACAATCAGGATTCCATTCCTGAGGAAGATGATGAAGTTGACAAGAACAACCTAGACACTCATTTTTCCTCAAAACACCCCTCTCGTTACAATTTAATGTCTCCCGACGATTTTTTTTTTTAGCCTTAGCTTATAAAAAATTAAAAAAAATGGATTTATGCAAAACAAATGTAGGGGTATTTGACCCCAAGACTTCCTCCATACAATTTTTTAACAAAATACCTCTAGCCACTTTAGCAAAGTCAAATTTGTACTTTTAGAGCTATAGACTTGCATTTAAACCACTAAAATTAAGAAATTAATAAAAAATAAGACAAAATGACTCACACATGTGAGATAAATGCTGAATAATCTTTGGATTTATCATAATTAATCTCTTGTTCCAGCAAGGCATGGTGATCAGGGAAATTTTTGAGAAATTTGTAAACACAGGCCAAGGAAAACACCTCTCAGCAAATGCAGAATTGGCTCCACTAGATCTGCCCAAAGGACTGTAAAGCCTAGTCCAAATCCATCCTTCTCAGTTGGAAATGAAAGCTTGAGAAGTATTATAACACATAAAATTATTAGATTTTGATTTTATGCAGTATAAGGCGTTTAAAATGGATGAAACCGTATGGTTATGTTGTAAACTAAAAATAGTTTTTTAAATTCCTATTGTAACCTTTCAAAACACTATACGGCCTAGTTCAAATCCATACTAATTTATATGGAATGAAATTTAGCACAGTCAGCTTTCACAAATAGGTCTCATATTTCAACAAAAAGTTGACCGTATGGTCTGTCACATCAGGAAAATGTACAGGCACTGCAGTCTGCCAAAAGGAACTAATCAGCCAATTTTTGAATAAAAGAGCTGTATGGTTAGCATGAAATGAAAAAATTTAAGTTGAAATGGATTCTTGAATTGATTTTCTACGCCCCTATGAAAAAAAAATTCTGATTTTGGAAATCTATATGGTCATTAATGAGCATAAAGTACAAAATTTTCCAAAAAAAACTTGTAAACAAGAACCTGAATTTGAGAGAATAAAAAATATCTGTAACACATCAATAAAATAATGTTTTTTAATGTGTTAATAGATGAAAAATGATGAAAAATTTTTAGGGAAGAGGATCTTCAACTGGAACTCCAAGCTCTGATACCATGAAAGAATGAGCAGGAGATACACAAGATCCACAGGATCAATCCAGGAGAAAGAACCCACAACAAATAACCTACAAATAATATCAGAGAATAAAATAAATTTCTCACACCTAAAAAATAGGTGATAATCCTATAAATTCTCTATATTCTCTCATTAATCTCTCATTATTTTCTCATAGATTGTAAAGTATTTATAATACAAATAGTGTGTTTTATGACAATAAACTATTTGTTGTGATTACAAAATAGAGAAAACAAACTATTTGTTTTCACATACTATGAACAAATATATTGATGAGAGATTCTCAATAATACAAAAAATTAACCTAGGTAAATAAAAATAACCCTAGGTAATAAATAACTTACCCTATTAACCTTATGTAAGCTTAAATATTCATTATTCTAACAGAGAGTAGCTACCATCTGATTAGGTTGTAGATTAGAAGCTATTTTGATTTGATATTTGATTTTGTCTTCATCAGGTAGTGAAGAAATTTTATGCTTAGCTATTGGTGGCTCAATGAGGTTTTCACGAATGAAGTTGTCTTGATTGTCCTGTAGCACCTTCGAGAAGGTTTCACTAAAGAATGTGGACTTTTGACTTTGATTGTCTTTTAGCACTTTTAAAAAAGTGTCACTAGGAGAGTGTTCTTCCACTACATGAATGTTGTCTTAGACTCCTTGCTCTTCTTCAATTGCTATGTTGCCATGGATGCAGTTCAACAAAGTGTGATTCTATCAATCCTAATCAACACTTGTGGGAGATGGAATGTCAATGATATGTCTATTTTAGTTAATGGTAATGGCCTATGGAATGGTAATGAAATGGGGAGAGGCTGCACAATCCTCATAGAATATACTAGGATAACCTATGTTAAAGCTGAAATAATCATCCTCAAAAATCATAGAAGGATCACAAATGTATTTAAATTAATCTATGAGGCATGCGTAACCACTGCTATAACAACTATGAACATATTCTTCATCTGAATCTGATTCTAACTCAAGGGACTTTGAATCTGATGTTAATTCAGATTTTGATTTTGATGCTAAATTTTATGTCAATCTAAGAGTAAAAATTGATTCTAACTATGATTCTTCATCTAATGGGTAATTTATTATAATGATGTCTTGTTGAATATTTGGTATTAGATAAGTAACAACTTGTAATAGCATGACGGGCTCCACAAAGATTGGTTTGTCAAACTGAGACTCTTTTAGGATGGGAAAAAGGTCAAGAGATGAATCCTTAGAGATTGACTTGTCAATAGGACTTTATTGAAAAATATACACATGGTCAAGGTAATGATTTTCCCAAAGGTGGTTATAATCATTAATAAGTGACTCAGTAAAGATTGGCTCATCAGAGTGAGACTCTTCAACAACTAGTATAGGATCAATAGGCAATTTATCACATTCTAACTTATAAAAAATGGTTGATTCAATAAAATCATCTTAGATTGGTTTTTTCTCTTGGTATTTGTTTCCAATGAGTTGTAAAATACCAGTTCTAAACACAACTTGGTCTTCAAATGATTAGATCAGTTGAGGTTTGGTTGGGATTGGTACTGGATGAGGAATTACTTGTAGTTGGATAATGGTAGGGCCTTGGGAAGCATGATTGCTTGTATGAGCCAAAAGATAAAGTCTTAAGATGGTAACGATAGGGAATTGTGGGGCTTGATTACTCACACAAGCTAAAGGACTAGGTCTTGGAATGATGAAGGGGTGTTGTGAAGCTTGATGGCTCATATAATCCAAAGGAGGGTTAGGGGTAGTCGATGATTGGATAGAAAAAGGACATCATAAAACTTGATTGCTTGATTCAGCAAAAGAATCCAAGTATTTCTCATAAACCATATCATCCCAATCATGAGTTGGATCATAAGCTAGTTCTTGACTATGTTCCATTTACTGATTATTTCAAAGAGGGTATGGATATGTATCCGAAAAAACATTATCTGTAGTTGGATTTTAAAAGTCTTCCTCACAAGCCTCTTCATACCAATCAAGGTCTTGAGTTAGATCATAAGTTTATTTGTGACTTTGTTTCCATGAATGATTAATATGAGGCGGATAGAAATATGTCTCACAAACCATATTAGTATCATTAGGGTATTGACAAAAACCATAAAAGTCATTTTGTGTAGCCATTCTATCATAAGTCAGATTGTAAGTGACTCCACCATAAGTGTAGCAAGACATATTCGTGTAAATGATGAAAGCTCCAAAAACAAAAAGGCTTAGAGTTCTAAAAACTCTAAAAAACTATGTCAAAAGGACAAATGGTTCAAACTTGGTCTAACTTGGTCGAAGGGGTGGAGATGCATCTTTAATATGGTCTGAAAGTGGAGCTGTATCTCCAAAATGATTTGTGCTAAGACTTGGCATAATATAGCCTAACATCAAATGTCACACACATAAATGGTCAAGTGTTTGAATAAAAATTGGCATGTCAAAGGTCTAGGTCAAAGTGTTCCAAATAAGGACTAAATTAGGAAAGGAAAAAGTTGAGTTACTAGGTGTTTTATCCAAACATAGAGTCAAAAACTGTCTCAAATAAACAAACATGTGCTAGGAATTTTGGCCAAATGGCATCAAAAGCTAGACTTGAAACAAAGGCTATTGTGATTTGATTTAATCTAACAAGTTTGGAAACAACTTTGACATAAACCTGGCACATGAAATCAAACATAAACATGATTAGTTGGTAGAAGGAATAGGACAAAAGGCTCTTTGAGAAAGGTTGTGTTCTCCCAAATAAAGACATAAATAATGATGAGGATAGGATTTAAACAAATAAACCATCAATAGTTTTTAAATTTGGGTAATTGATTAACCAAAGTTATGCAACCCAAAAGAGAAAGATCTATGTATCAGCCCCATGAATCAAGGCCTAAATAAAAATCAATCAATGTTTGAATCCAAACTTGACAAGGCTAATTGAAAACTCAACAGTGAAAACTAGGATTTGACCAAACAAGCTAGATAAGATCAGATAGCATGTGGCACAAAACAAAGGTCTAAATGGTATATACATGACATGGTTTGAAATAATGATTTTTGGTACAAGGTAAACTAGTCTTGAAACAAAATGAGCAGCCTAACGGTGCAAGCATGCTCGAATGATGTGGTCAATACTATGTTTCAAAGATTCAAAGGCAAAATGGTTTGACTTGATTTGGGTAGCATATCACTACCCTTTGCAATTCAAATGACACACACACAAACAAGTTTAGCAAAAATTTCAAGGCACAAGTGTGGTGTAAAATGACTAGCGTAACACCTCTTTAGACAAAAGAGTGACATATAGACAAATTGGTTTTGACATGAATTTATGAACAAAAAATAAGTTTTAGTCTCAAAACATACTAAATAAGAAAAAGATCCAAAAATATACTAAGTATAATAGTGCAAATCCTAGTAAGGGTATGTCATGTGGGGTTGACTAAACTATCTAGTTTTAAATGTTTCTAGGGGAATCAATTGCACAATAACTTTCATGCCAAATAATATAAAAGAAAAGCATAGGTTTTGGGTCCATATCACCTATCTTGTTGTAAAAAGGTCTAGTCCTTTTTTTAACCACTACATCTTACTATTTGCTCAGTTTAGTGTGATGTCCAAAGTGCCACTACATCCCGTGTGCAACTCCAAAGGAGCCAAATGAAGTCAATGATGGGAGGTGAAACCTTCGGTTAAAAATTCTATAAATAAATTTTGGGAGGTCATGAATTCCCCCTCACAATCCAAGATGCATAAAAACAAAGAAAGCATGAAAATAGAAATACTTTAGGGTTGTTTTCAAGGTCATCCAAACTTTGATGAGTTTTTAGGGAGTGCTTTAGATGACATTCTTTCTAAGCCTTGGACTAGGCTACTTGTAATAGGAATGGTGATTTTGATTCTAAGGGTTCTGTATAGGGTAAAAATGGAAGAGCATATATGCAACAATCCTCTTTTTGCCAAGCAAAATCCAACTAAACAACTATTACAAAAAAATTGACAAGTGTGTCTAATTTTAAACCCAAATAAAATGTTTGGTGGTGTTCATTTGACCCCTTGGTCTTAGTTTTAACTTTAAAAAACATTCACCAAAAACACCTAAATTCTTTATTAAACACCAAAACAAATTTCTTAATCATATTTTTGGCATGCCAAAGTGATTTAAACATGTTTTGAGCAAATTTCTTGCTTGGTCTTGTAGCAAAATTATTAACATGTCCTTTAGCTTTGAAGCTATTTTGAGTTTGAAACACTAAACTTTGGAAAAGTAGCTCTTGATTTTCTGTTCTAGGAAAAACACAGTGACTGACATCAATTATTACCACCGACATTAGTTATGGCCAATCAAGATCTAACTGATGTCGGTTCTACTGACTGACATTGTTTAAACTAGGTAATCGATGTTGATATTTTTACTGATGTCAGTTAATCGATGTTGATATTTTTACTGTGTAAAAACTATGGTAAGCAAAAATGACAAAATAAAGTTAGAAAATCAATTGTCAAGAGTTTTAAAGGCTTAAATAAATATTTTATATTTATAAAAAGGATCTCCTTCATGTGTGGGATGCGTCTAGTCCCATTGGGTGTGCCATTATGTGATCTAGGAATTTGAGTCAAGAGAGGATGGTTAGTATAGTATTAGTTCCAAAATGAAAACAAAGTGAAATAAACACACTAACTAGCATAAAATCTCTAGGCCTAGACACTAGGGAGAGCTTAGTTAATAAAGATGAATAAAACACACCACTAAAATACAAAAGAAACCTCTTTTGCCTTCCTTAGATGCTCTAAAATGCTTGTTGTAGTGGCTTGCTCGGCTTGTACTCATGAAGCCCTTAGCAATGGAAGCTTGGATACCTCCATCTCTCCTTGGCACCTTTGACTTGTGGCTTAGCTTGGCTTAGAATCAATTTGGCATGGTAACACTAGTTGCATGAAGCTTTTGGAACCAATCCTACATTATACCTTTGCATAAATCAAGCTTAGAAATGATGTTGTAAGGCCTCCTATTTATAAATATTTGGATTTGATTAGAATCAACCTCAACCATCCATCTAAAGATTCAAATGTGTGGTTGAGTATTAATCCAATTTTTAAAATTAAGTTTGTAATTATCCTCATCATGATATTGGAAGAAGGGGTAATTAAGAGGCATGGAGGGCATTGATGAGGCATGGAGGACATGAATCTTGATATTTGTGGCATTTATGGCCTAGGGATGTCTTCCTAAGAAATGAGGTCACCTGATGATGTAGATATTCAATATTCATTTCCAAAACAAAGTATTCAACAAGTTTCCATGGAATTTTTGATTAGGCCTTGATTTGAGTTAATTAGCTCTTAAACATCATTAAGCACTTTATGCACAAATTACTCAAATTGATCAAAATGCCTTATTATTGGTCCTAAATTTGATTGGATTAGAATTGGAAGTCATTGTCAGATGCATTGGATGTGTATTCCCATTTAGGATGTTTCCAACAACAAATAACAAAGGCATGAGTCTTGTGTAAAAGATTTGATAGGAAAGAGTAGTCCAAAGCACGTGGGTTCAAAATTAGCATTTTGACTCAAAATGATCTGATTAAAGTTAGCTAGCCCATAAATTGCATTTCCCCATTTAGGGATACTCTAGCCAAAATTGGCACTTGAATATATCATTTTCACATCATTTATCATGTTTTAGTGTTTTTAGGCCAAATTTTGCATTTTGAGTGGAAATTAGCCAAAACCCTGATTGGAGGTTTTTGGTGGCCAATTTTAAGTGTCTACAACAAACTCCTTCAATGTCTCAAGAATACTCCACAAAACCTAGGCTCACGATACATAACTATCTAATTTTTCTATCAATGAATCTTGCAACTAAAATTAATAATCAAATACAAAGGATTGTGGAAACAATTTTACATTATAACTTTGCACAAATCAAGCTTAAAAATGATGTTCATGGCCTCTCTATTTATAGATTTTTGAGATTGATCAGGATCAACCATGACCGTGCATCTCAATATTGAGATGTGTGGCCATGAATTAATCTAATTATATAATTAAATCCATAAATATTTGGGATAGAGGGGCATTTAAGAGGCATGGAGGGTCTTAATGAGGCATGGGAGACCCATAATCTTTATATTTTATGTATTTATGGCTTATGGATACCACCCCATATGATGATGTCATTAGGTGATGTAGTTAATAGAAATTAATTTACAAAAATAAATATTTAACAAATCTCATGGAAAATCCACTTAAGCTCTTGATTTGGATTAATTAGCCGTAAAAAAAGTTAATCAACATTTATGCAATTATTTGGAAATTGGCCCTCAATTAATCAAAATGGTTAGAAAGTCATATTACTGGGTTGTAAATTGAATAAAAAAGAATTAGAAGGTGATTTTAGATGCATTAGAACTGTATTCCCATTTAGGATGTTTCCAACATAAAATAACAAAGGTACGTGATGTGTACTGATGAAGTAGAAGAAAAGAGTGATCCAAAGCACAAAAGACAAAATCATCATTTTGACTCAAAATGAATTGATCAAAGTTAGCTACTTCATAAATTACATTTCCCCATTTTATGATACAATAGCCTAAATCAACACTTGCAAATGACAAGTTCAAACCATTTAGCATGTTTTATGAATTTTGACCTAACATGCGTATTTGAGTGTAATTGGAGTAAGATTGACAATTTCAACATGAATGGTGTTAGGAATTGGATATATACATTTTGACCCTATTTGAGAAGGTGTAGCGATAAATTTAGGTGAAGTAACATTTTTTCGAAGAAAAGAGTTATTAAGAAGAGATTGGAACAAACCTAGATACCCCCTTGAGAGGACATACTAGGATGGAAGAGAAGGATGGACCCTTGAAAAGAGAGAGAAAGTGAGAAATTAACCCATGGAAAATATCACATCTAGATGAGCTAATGCTTGCACACATGATTACCATAAATGATAAAAATATAATTAGAGGTATAATAGGCCCCAATAAACAAGGGGAATGGGAAAGATACAATCCATAAATGTAAGGGAAACACTTTAAACATACCTAATTTGAGAGTACAAGTTGCGTACTTATGACATTGATCAATCTTGAGACAAGTTACACACTAAATATTGCCATCATGAGCATTAATGTGGAATGCCTAGAATTAGAGAAAAAAAGATAATGTTATATTTTAGGAAGAGAAGCACCAATAGAATGGGGTCTCCAAAGAGAAGCTAATAACAAGTTCCCTAGTAAAGCAAATGTGATAATGAGAAAATAGTTTTGTCCTAGTAAGGCTAATTTTGATCATTGATAAAGAATAAATAATGGTTTACCCCTGTAGTGTTGATTTGATTCTGACATTGTTCAGATGTTTCACCCTAGCATGGATAATTGGCAAGAAAAATATCTCAAGGATATAACCCAAAATATAGGTTAAAGTGAGTGGCACAAACTTACATGAAATGGTGTAATGGCTTAGAAAGCTACATAAAACCTAGCATATGAGAAGGCACAAAGTGATGAAAGAGATGAAAAGAATGAAAGATAGCTGAGATAACTCCAAATGTGCTAGACAAGTGGATGTTGCCTACATAGTTACATGGACTCATGTTTAGAAATGAACTTTAGGCCAATGTAATTCACCCAAGTTTGGGAGAGAATGAAATGAGGAATGATGAAAACTGACCAAGAATTGATTAGAATCATAATGTATGCAAATATATGCACATATAAGCATAGAGTCAAGTGCTAAAATGCATGATACCTAGATGCCTAATTTCATATCATAAGCCTAGATTATGTAAAGTGTTATTGATAACTATTCATCATAGTTGATGTTGATGTTAAGACTTTGAGACCTGAGCACAAGGTGCTTACTATAGTAAAATAAATTAAGCATCATAAGTATGAATAACTTAGAATGACATAATATTCCAATTGCACAGAGTTGGTTCAAATGTGAATACCTCTAACTAAGTATAATGGTAAAATAATGACCAAAATTAGAGTTACAACTATTTACATTTAAACAAAAAATCAAAGAAAAAAAATAAAACAAGACATCTTAACAACATGAGATAAAGATATGAATAATCGAGATCTATGTGGACCATCAAGATGTACTTGGAAAATAAAATAAAGAAGCAATACCAAATAGGAAAATAAAATTCCATCATAACAAAAAATAATCAAATAAACACACACAAAATGTTTTTTTAGTTTTTAAATGTTTTTGGAATTTTGTAAGTATTTCAACTCAATTGAAAATTAAGAGATACAGAATGACCTAGCTTATGAAATGGTGAGAGTGCACTAACTTAAGATGATAACAATACGGTGAGAGCGTATGATAAGTTGACCTTGACATGAATCAAGAATGGCCTATATAACCCCAAAATAATCCCAAGTCACAGTAATTCTGCCCACACAAAAGTCAATGAAAAATTGACTAGGTCACAATAAGTTTGCAAAAAAAGGTGAATGACAAGACAAATGATAATAGTAATGACTAGATGATGTAATAATGCATGACAAAAAGGTGTTATTCCTAATTTTCCCATATGTGGTTATAATTAGGAGATAATGTCATAATTATAATTTGTCCAAAGGTAGTTATAATTAGGGGTACTAAAACAATACTGATTTGCCTATAGGTTGTTATAATCAGTGATACCAAATAAGATAATAAAAAAAAGACAACTTGCCAGATCAATTATCATAGTACTTCCATAGACTACCATTAAACACAAAATTCTAAAATTGTTGAAATTGGATCAGAATCCCCCCCACAGAAAGTGTGGGATGAACCAAAGTAACCAAGATCAAAATGAGATCGGTAAGATGACTAAAATCAAGCCTTAGTCAATAGTGAAGAAATGGTTTAATGAAATGATTAGAAGATAATTAGATATAGTGGCAACAAAGTTACCCCCAAGAAATGATTAGATTAAATTGATTACAAAATGATGAGAGCATAGGCTTAGGTTTCTCACAAAATAATGAGAGCATTCAAACTTAGAAGAATTGCTCATAAATGGTGAGAGCATAAAGAAGGTGACCAACCTGACCTCAATAGAACTTGAACACTACCTACATAGTCCCAAAGGACCTCAAGTCAATTTAGTTTAAATGACATGGTTCATAGATTACAATGGTATAATGATGCCTCAAAAGGGTCTATAAGGTTGCCCCCAAGATATGAGACATGGTAATGGCAAATGGTAACTTGAACAGTGAAAAATGGTTATGTTGCTCTTGATTGCATGTCCTAGTCAATATGTGAGACAACAAAGATGATCAGTTATAAAATTTGTTATCCAATTCTCTTTCAAAAAAATTACTCTATCAAGAACTTGTTGTCGATTTGGATATCAATAATGTGTTTGTGATATTTATAAATCATTGCTTTTACTTCCTTCAAATGTCAAGATATGATATCCTTATAACCTTGACAAAGGAAAGTGCTGCTAGTGATGGTAAATAATGTTAGGATAAATGAGATAAGTGGGTAATAAATAGGTGGGTGATAATGGATTGTATAATGAATGGGAAACAAATGAAGATCAAGACTTTCAATCACATATAATATTTTTGATGTTAGATTCAACATAATTTTGGTTGTGGTGGGGCCAAAGACCTTTGAAGATGCTCATGATAGGATCACTAGATTATTCTATTGCTTGATCTTGAGAGTAGATACCATCTGATTATGCTTTAGATTAGAATCTATTTTGATTTGATCTTGAATAATATCTTTATTAAATAGTGAAGAAATTTTGTGGTTAGATATTGGTGCCTCAATGAGGTTTTTACCAACGAATTTATTTTGATCATCCCGTAGTACTTATGAGAAGGTTTCATGAAGAAATGATAACATTTGACTTTGATTATGTTCTAGTGCCTATAAAAAGGTTTCACTAGAAGATTTTGAGATTGAACTTTGATCATCCCCTAGCACATTCAAAAATATTTCACTAGGATATTATTCTTCTTCTACATGAATTTGGCATTCACACCACTAACATTATACAAATGATATGTTACCATGGATGTAGTTCAATAAAGTGTGATTCTATCAGTCCCAATCAACATTTGTGGGAGCTAGAATGTCAATATAATGGCTATGTTGGGTGGGAATAATGGCGGGATGATGAAAGGCAACACAATCCTCATAGAAAATACTAGAACTTGTGTCGATGCTGAAGTAATCATCCTCAAAAATAATAGAAGGATCATAAATATATTCAAATTGATCCACAAGGCAATTGTAACCAATGTTTTAACAATCATGACTATAATATTCTGAATCTAATTCCAAAGTAAGGGACTATGAATACAATGTCACAATTGATGTTTATTCTTAACATGTTAGTTTAAAAATAGAACCTGAATCTAATTATGATTCTTCATATGATATGGTTGTTTTGATAATGTTCCATTGAATGTTGAATGTTTCACAAGTAATGTAATTTGATGGCATAATGGGTTCAATAAAAATTGATTCATCTTGGAAGGGTTCAATATAGATTGGCTCATCTAAGTGAAGCCCCTAAAAGAGAAGGAACCACTCAAGGGACATCTCGATAAAATCATGTCTGTCAATGTGAGACTCCTCTATGAGTGGGAAAAGATCAAGAGACAACTCTACCGAGACTAGATTATCAAAGAGATGAGGCTATTTAAAGATAGGTAACATATAAATAGGTAACTTATCATAGGCTAAATTATCACAAATGGGTGTTTCAATAATAACATTTTGGTTTTGGTTCATAATTATTTGTAAAATATCAGTTTTAAACACATTTTGATCCTCATAAGATGGCTCTTGAAGAGGTAATGGTTCTTGTTTTGGCTCAAAGATCAACACATAATTTTTAGAGTGGGGAACATTTAATTTAGTAGGAAAAATGTTTTATCATTCAATAATGGACTCTCCAAAAATTAGACTATTGAAGAAGGGATCAAACACAACTAGTTCATCAAATGGAGGTTCTTCAACAATAGGTTCATCAAAAATTGGAGATGGGATAAGAATGGTTACAAACAAATGCTTCTTAGTTTGGTTACTTGTGTAAACCAAAGGAGGAGGTCCTAAAATGGTAATGATTGGATGATTCTTAGTTTGGTTGCTTGTGAAAACCAAAGGAGGAGGTCCTAAAATGGTAACGACTAGATACTTCTTAGTTTGGTTGTTTGTGCAAACCAAAGGAAGACATCCTAAAATAGTAATTACTAGATGTTTCTTAGTTTAGTTTTTTATGCAAACCAAAGGAGGTCCTAAAATGGTAACAAATAGATGCTTCTTAGTTTGGTTTCTTATGAAAACCAAAGGAGGAGGTCTTAAAATGGTAATGAATGGATGCTTCTTAGTTTGGTTTCTTATGCAAACCAAAGGAGGAGGTCCTAAAATGGTAACCTTTGCACGTTGCAGAGCTTGATTACTCATAAAAGATAAATGAGAATAAGGATACCCCAAAAAAGTAACCTTTAAGCATATATCACAAATTAAAGGGGAAGGATGAGGATGATGTATGATAACTAGCATGGATGTGATTGGTTTTCAATAGTTAGGTGCAAAGAGAGAAACATCCTCAAACAATATGGAGTGCTCATGTACATCATAAAAATGATCTACCTTATAACTAGGGACATAATAAACCCTATTTCAAGTGTACCTTAGTGGCATCATTTAAAAAGAGTGTTATTAACATTTGACAAGATTTGGATAATGTTTTGTAAACATTTAAACAAGGTATGTTTTGGTTCTCTTCACACAAATGACTAAGGTACCAAAGAGACTATAAAAAGGTTGGCTTGGAACACACAATTATAAGATTTGATTCATGAATTTACTCAACTTTTGGTAAAGCTATAATCATATATATTGGAAGAGGGTAAGGTAAATCAAAGTCCTAAGGAAAACACTATTACACCAAAGCCTAGATATTTGTGATACACCTATACCATAAAAGCTAGTTTCAACTTTGATGAGTTGACCCTATAAAATCAGAGAAAAGCTCTCTAGATTATGAAGAAGATAATATGAACTGAGTAACTCAAGATGTAATAAAATACATGAATCACTAAGTATAAATCTAGGAAAAAATGGGCAACACAACATCACCACATGGCTTTAATAGGATAGAATATGTTCTAGGACTCAAAGCGTAAGTGATACATAAGATGAACTGAGTCCAACAAGATGATAATGTGATTTTAAATCTAATAAATGGCCCTCAATCCAAGTGGAAAATTGAACCCAAGTTAGAACAAGTTTAGTGTGCAAATGGTGAACCCAATTTGACACACCAACCCTTAAAACTTAAATTTTTTTGAATGTGAATTATAAATGAGGGACTTAAAAAAATTGGGTAAAAGGTTTGCACTCAATTGGATATCATGACTATGCCAAAGTGGATGACATAACACAAAATTTTTGATAGAAATTTGTACAAGAAAGATAGATTTTCTAATTGGATAGCGTAATGCCTCCCTTACTCAAGAATTTTGAGGACAATTTGTTTTAGTTAAGTTCATTGAGTTAAAATGTAGTTTTAGACACAAATAAAGATGAAGTAACTAATGAAAAAAAACAATCATCTTAGGTCTAAACTGACAAGGTATGGAAAAGTGGGGTTAAGTAAACTAGCAAGTTTTTGATCATTCTAAATGGATCAATTGCATAATGACTTTCATGCCAAACAATGAAAAATAAATGCACTTTATTTGGGTGTCTGCAACACTTATCTTGTTGCAAAAAGGTCTTGCCCTTTTTACAACCACTATATCCATCGATTGCTTAGTGTAGTGCAATATCCAAAGTGTAGATACATTTTAGTGCTTTAACCCTAGAGAACTTATGGGAGGTGATGAAATCCCCCTCACAAGCCAAGTTTGCATAAAATAAAAAACATAATATAAAGACTTTATGGTCACCTCAAGATCACCAATACTATTACAAGTTTTTAGGGAGTGCTTTAAGTGACATTCTTTCTATGCCTTGGAATAGGCATGCTTGAAATAACGATGATGTTTTTGATTCCAAAAGTTCCTTAAAGGGGATGGATGGAAGAGCATACACATAACATCCCTCTTTTTTCCAATCAATTAATGAATCACCTATTGCATACAAACTTGACAAATGAGTTCAATTTTATGCACCAAATAAAATATTAGGTGATGTTATTTTTGGACCATGGCCTTAATTGCTAAAATGGTAAAAGATTGCACAAAAAAGGCCACATGAAGCAATAAAGACCTAAGTTCATTTTAAGCCCAAATTGAAGATTCAAGACTTAGCCTAGATTCATGATTAAAACACCAAATTTCAAATGTTTCAATAGTTATGATGTGTTTTAAGGACTAAATGAAATTTATCTAAGACTTATCCAAATTTTAGGTTCATTTTAAGCACTAATTCAAATGTGTGAAATCAAGCGTGTTCATTTTAAACCCAAATGAAAATATGTTTGGCTAGTCAAAAGCATTCAAACCAACTTCAAAACTACCCCTTTAACCTATAAAAACATAATTATAAGGGCCTTATTTGAAGTAATTAAGAGTTTAAGCAAATGACATTAAGAATTTAGCTCTTGATTTGATAGTTGAGTTGGGTTGATAGGCGAGTTGGGTTGATAAGCGAGTTGGGTTGACAATAAAGTTAGTTTGACAGGTGAGTTGGGTTGATAGGTGAGTTGGGTTAATATTCCAATTAGTTTGACATGTGATTTATATTGATATGTGAGTTGGTTTAATAGGTGAGTTTGGCTAGACAAGCAAGTTGGGGTGAGTTGAGGTGAGCTAAAACCAAGTAACGATGATCTAGAGCTGAGTTAGACTAAACCAGAGTTAAGTCAGGGCAATCCAGAGTCATGTTGGGTTGAGCAAGAGCTAAGTTAGGGTGAGCCAGAGGTGAGTTGGGCTAAGCCAGAGCTAAGTTAGGTCAAGACATAGCCGAGTTGAAGTGATCCAGAGCCAAGTCAGGGTGATCTAGAGCTGAGTCAAGCTGATCCAAAGTTGAGTTAGGGTGAGATAAAACCGAGTTAGGTTGAGCCAAAGCTAAGTTACGCTGAGCTAGAGTTGAGTTAGGCTGAGCTAGAGCTAAGTCAAGGTGAGCTAGAGTTGTGTTGATAGTCTCGAGAACAAAATTGTGGTTTATAAAAATGGACTTTTTTTCTCATTTTTTTGCCTTCTTTACTTTCATACCCCAAGATCCTACATGACAATGGTTAGTAAGTTTCTTGTAGAGGCTTTGTGAGTAAATTTATGGGTTGTGGTCCCATCAGGTATGCCAAAATGTAAAGAGGATTACATAACACAATTATTCAAACATTAGTCCAATAAATCAAAGGAAGAATGCATAAAAATAAACCAAATTAATCCTATCTATTCATTCAAGAATTGTTAATGACAGTGAAAGATAAATGAAAGAAAACAAGAAACCTATACCTTCTCAAATGAATCCATCCTCCAAGAGTGACTCAAAAACTTGTTCTCCCTTTATCAAACATCCTTATCTTCATCAATAATGGTGGTAAATTCCTCTAATGTCTCAAGAACACTCCACAAAACCTAGGATCATGATATGTAACTATCTAATTTGCCTATCAATGAAGCTTTTAACTAAAATCAATAATCAAATGCAAAGGATTGTGGAAACAATTTTGCATTATAACTTTGTACAAATCAAGATTAAAAATGATATTCATGCCCTCTCTATTTATAAATTTTTGAGATTGATCAAGGTCAACCATGACCATCCATCTCAAGATTGAGATGTGTGGTCATGGATTAATCTAATTATATAATTCAAATCCATAAATATCCATCATAATTATTTTGGAAGAAGGGGCATTTAAGAGGCATGGAGGGTCTTAATTAGGCATGAGAGGCCATGATTTAGATACTTTATGCATGTATGGCCTAGGGATTCCTTCCTAATAAATGATGTCATTAGGCGATGTAGTTAATAGAAATCAATTTCCAAAAATAAATATTCAAAAACTCTCATGGATAATCCACTTAAGCTCTTGATTTGGATCAATTAGCCTTAAACAATGTTAATCAACCTTTATGCAATTATTTAGAAATTAGCTCTCAAATAATCAAAATGGTCAGAATGTCCTATTATTGGCTTGAAATTTGACTCAAGAAGAATTAAAATGCAATGTTAGATGTGTTGAAACCATATTCCCATTTAGGATGTTACCAACACAAAATAACAGAGGTATGTGATGTATACCAATGAATTATAAGAAAAGAGTGATCCAAAGCACAAAAAGGTGAAATCATCATTTTGACTCAAAATTAATTGATCAAAGTTAACTAGCCCATAAAATGCATTGCCCCATTTAGGGATACATTAGCCTAAATTGGCACTTGTAAATGACAAGCTTTAACCATTTAGCATGTTTTATGGATTTTGACCTAAAATGTGTTTGAGTGCAATTCAAGTAAGATTGATAATTTCAACATAAATGATGTTAGGAATTATATGTCTACAATGGGTCTATGGACTATGATTAGTATCTATTAACCTGTGACATGAAATGGTAGGTTAGGGGAATAACTTTTGATGATGTAAATAAGTGTGAGATCATAAGAGATTACCAAGTTACACTTTGGAATTCATTTGTTTGAGATATTTTAATATTTTAGATCTCCAAAAAGTTAAAGTGAAACTAATGGTAGAATTTAAAATGAAAAAGTGCACAAGCCAGACTATTCAAGACCTAAAGGAGATCCAACAATGGATGGAGAATCTATGTGGGATTATAATCATAGATTTTTAGATGTGATGAATAAAATTAATTTTATCATGGAGGATAAGGATAAACTTGCTTGGTTTATAGAAGGACTATGATTAATAATTAAATTTACTATTTCATAGTCCTAGTTCTTGATAAAGGTCGAGGCTTGATCATTTGCCCTATAAGTGGAATAAATTAAAGATTATGGAGATGCTCCAGTCATTAGATCCAGAGTAGAAGAAAAAATAGATGCTTTCATGAAGAGGATAGATGAGATACATGGAAGAGATAAACCTAAACTAGGATTATGGTGCATATAGTGTGTAAGAGGACATCATATGAATGTTTGTCCTAAACTCAATCCAAAATTCTATGAACTTTGTAGAGTAGTAGGGCACGCAATTAAAAAATGTCATCTATTACAATAGTTCATTCAAAAATTTCAAAGTTTGTATTGATTTTTTTAAAAATTGACCAAACATGATGAAAATATCTATTGAGCCTTGTAGTAATTAAAAGAAGATATTATCAAGAATGTCTTTGCAATTGCAGTGCAATAGTTACCCACTACAAAGCAAGGAATTCTAGGCCTAGAAATAGAAATGATGAATGTAGCATAAGTTAGTCTCGAATGGATACCTTTGTTTCCTCAATATGAATTCAACCCTAGGGTCTAGGCAATTAGACACCATCATCACCATAATACTAATATCAATCTTCATTGAATAATTTAATCCCATAATATCAACAATCAAATTGTGATCCAACATCACCTCAACATTAGTATGGCAGATACAATGTACATCAACAATAGAAAGAAAAATTCGATGGACAAAATTCACATGATTAGGGATTTTAGTAAAATATATGAGGATACCAAGGAGGATATCAAGGTGGTCAAAATAATGATAATTGATAAGCTCAATAACACATCCAATACTATTTGTGTGGTGAGTATAGTCATTTTGCATGAAATTATCCCACTAATCCTTAGAGACAAGTATATTACATGTATTGTAGAGTGGAAGGACAATTAAAATGAAATATTGTAAGATATTTGAGAATCAAATAATAAAAAAAAAAGTGCACAATGTGAACATGATTAATGCACATCCTAAAGAAAATACATTTACACAAGCAATTATCAGGCAATAATATGCATATAAAGGACTACCTGACACATCCTAAAGAAAATATATTTACACAAGAAGTTATTAGGAAATAATGAACATAGAAAGTAATAATTGCATTATTAATTTAATATTATTAGGGAATTAGGAAGGTGTAACAAGATAAATATCCTAATCTTATGATAGATAAGGGCTTGATATATCAAGCTGCATAAGTCCTATTATCCAATTTTGACCTCTAGGTCAAAATAAATTCCTTATAGTCAAAAAAATTGAAACCGTAGGTGATTTATAAGATCATATTTGAGTCTAAAATACCTTATTATCATTTATTAAGGTAAATTTGGAAAAATTAAGGTAAGTCTATTTTATGTGTTTTGGTTTATTTGAGTCTCCTATGTTAAAAAAAGGTAAAAAGGGTCATTTTTGGTCCCTTAAAAAATGTGTAAAAGGTCAAGTGAGATCAATAAAGGTATTAAAATATGTAATGATATGGAAAAAGGATTTTCAAGCCAATAAAAGTCAGTTATGGATAAGAAATGTCAAATTTAGAGGCTTCCCAAGCAAGTACAATATGGGAGGAGAGAGAATATGTGGATAAATCAGGTTTTCATCATGTTAAAGTTTTTTTGGTATATAAAAATTATTATCTAGTAGTTATAAGGTAAGAGGAAGTCAAAAACATCATATCTCTCCTATCAACTCCTTCACAAGCTTACATAGGCAAAAATAGTTTGAATGGTACAACTAGGAGAGAGAAGGTGGGAGATTGAAACTTTGGGCATTGATTGTAGTATTGGTTAAATTCAAACTTCAAGAATTGGTTCTCAAATTATTTTCCTTATTTTTATGAATAATTGATAAGAAGTTAAGGGTCTAAAATCTACTAGTCAACCATGATAGGGGTCTTTCTTGAGCTTTCCAGGTAGAATGGTGAAATATTTTATGAAGGAGAAAGTTTGTATGAGTATTAAAAAATCATATCAAGTATACTTAAGTATTTTTAAATATTTACATGAATTTATAGGTCATTTAATTAATTGAAATCTCCATGCAAGAGAGGTTTTCAAGTTGGAATTATAGGTCTGCATTTAACCTATAAAGGTTTACATTCAAAACATGTTAGAATGTAATTTCATGGTATTTACAAATATTTTTCATCTCTATAAAAATTAAACAAGTTTTATACCATGGATAACCATTTAATTATCTAATGGATTAGTTGAAGAGGCCTAATTCAAACCTCACACAGTCAATTTCCTAAGCCAATCATATAAAGAATTTTGTGCATAGGTAGTGGATTAAAGAAGATTGAAGATGTTTTTATATTATTTTTAAAACTTATAATGAAGTATTATAAACTGTACATAAGTTGAAATACCTTGCATAATATAATGAGAAAATGTCTACTCAAGCTAAACAGTCAAGTCCTCTTGATAGTCACCTATAAGGCTGTAGGTGTAAGTTGACAGTAAGAGTAGAGTTTGTGAAATTCTTTGAGATATTATGATCTTGGTAATCCAATAAAATTGAAATATTTATGATGATGTGGTTACCATAAGATACCAATGAAAAAATGAGAAAGGCCTAATTCAAGAGTAGATAGCCAAATTCCTAAGAAAGACCTAAAGGACTAATGTGTGGAAATAATGAAATGCAAAGGAGGTTGAAGGTGTTTTAAGAAAATATATGAAATGGTAATCAATGGAAAAGAGATATAAAATTATAAATAACCACTTATATACATTATGATGTGATTTGAAAAGATAACTCAGACCAATCAATAGTCAAACTCCTAAGAGAGACCTACATGAGTGTGAATGAACAGTGAAACACAAAAGATGTTTGTGATGTTTTAGGGATTCAAGGATATGAAAAGGTATTAAGGAAAAAAACACATATAAATTATAGGGAATATTTTTAGGATTGGTATTAAAGATGGTCTTGGATACTTAAAATATTTCAAACTCAAACCAATATACAGTCAACTATCTAAAAAGTCACCTATAACTAGTTAAATAATTAGCATTGAAAAGAAGAAATAGTGAAATGAACAAAAGTTCAAGTATTTGAATAAGGTATTGGATCATAAAATAAATTACAAAGGTTTTAATGGGTTAAATGTTAAATATAGGGTTCTAAAACAATAAGAAAGGACTAATCATAGTCAATTATCTAAGAACAATCACCTACAGCTAGTTGAGATTTTATTTTTACACAATAATATTTGATAGAGAAATGCAAGGGTTTTATGAATTTTTAAAAGGTTTAAAGTTATCAATATACATATAAGGAATCATGTAAATATTTTATATTTGGTCTTGGAAACCTAAAAGGCTATGGAAACCTCATTCACACTTAGACCTTCTTATTTTGCACTTACAGTTGACTATTGAGAGTTTGTCTTGAGATAGAGGTTTGTATAAGTGTTTGAAAGTTAGGAAAATATTTTAGGTTTATAAATAATTTTAAATAAAAAATGGTAACATATTCATGTTTCAAATACATAGTCATGAGTTGTTCAGTTGAAGTAGTCCAAGTCACAAACATTATCCTATTAGGCAGATAACTAGGGTGATGAAGGAGATGCTAGTTGAAGTGAAGTTAAAAAATTGAAGCCCTAAGAAAATGGTAAATGAAAAATACATTTTAATACATTAAATACTAATAATTATAAATATAACAACATAATATACCCTGTTTAATCTCAAATAAGCCAAATGCATATTAGGTAGTTTTGAAGAGAGCAAAGATAGTCAGTTGAAGAGATGATTGTCAAGTGAGTTAGAGATATGTTATACATTTGAGAAACTTTAATATATGGTTAAAGGAATTTAAAAACACCACATTAATATTTTAAACCCAAATAATGATGAAACAAGTGAAAGCTAGTAGTTAGGGTAGGATTGATAATTTGTCTCAAGAACCCTAACCTTGAGCAAATGAAGTGGTTAGATAGTTGGGTGAAATAAGTTGATAATATAAAAATTGGAATAGGTCAAGGAGGAATTAAAATATGTCATTAAGGTCATTATAACTTATAACTAACTAAAGATAACCGCATACATACTACAATCTTGCTTAGACCCCCTAAAATGCTTGTTTTCAACCTAAGAGGTTAGTTTGCTTTGTTTGGTATGGTCAAGAGGATTTTCATGGGATATTGTGATCCTAGGGGAATTTATCCACCATAATTTACTTAAATTTTGTGGAATTGGTTGGAGGATTAATACATCCAAATTTATGAATCATCCTTAAGAACCTAAACCACTTTCAGGCTGCCTAAGAGGTTATATTGACCAATTTGTAGACATGGACTTATAAAGAATTCATAATACCATTTTTTTCTCCTAAAATATCTTGGATTTTGTTATAGACTCCAATTTTCTCATCCACATGTACTTTAACTATACAGATTGTGATACATATTTCCATAAATGCATTATTTTATGTGTTTTTAAATGTTTTATAGGGATTTTGAAGATAAGAACACTTAAAAATAATTGGAAGAGGTCCCATGAGACTTATTTAATCTACTAAAATCAAAAAATTTGATCAGGAACCTTTGAAAATGACTAAATCAACTCTATTTTGCAAGGCAATCCAAACAGGGTTGTGAAGGGCTTATTTTTGGCCATTTCATGGTTTGGTTATAAGCATAATGTTATAGAAGCCCAAACTTGACATGGAGGTTGGTATTGGAATGGGTAAATTTAATCAAAAACTTCCCATAGGTTTCATAATTTCAAGAGAAGTTTAGAGTGAAAATCCCCTTTATAGGCCTAATTAGGCCTAATTGATAAAAGAGAGGCAAAAAAAAGTAGACTTTCACTTGGCTTCAAGTCATGAAATTTGGTATGGAACTGTAATGACATAGATGGTCCTGTAATATGAATTTATTTTGGTAATATCATATATACAACTCCCACACAAGGAGATTTATAGAAAAAAATGCTACAAGGAATGAGGCCTAATTGAGGATTTTGATATAAAGTGACTTGTTGGGGCTAGTTTGAGAGCTAAAAATGTATTGTTTTAGGTATAATATGAGTCAAATAATCCATCCATTAAGTTTTGATGATCTAGATTACCTAAAACCAAATTTTGACACTTGTGTACAAAATGACCTAAGGAGATGAAGAGCCTTCTAGACAACTTACGAGAGAAAGATGTGATGTGTCAAAGAGAAACTATTAGGGTCAGATGAGACATGTCAAAAGAAGAGAAAAAATGTAGGAGAAACTAATCTGACCACTAAGAAGGCCATTTTTCCTTAAACATGTCAAGAAGAATGGAGGTTTTCAAGAACTAGTCAAGGTGTCAAACAAGATTTTCAACTCCCACACCACTTGGAGAACTAGAGAATATAAAGAGGAGAAAAAAATGGTGTCTTAGACCTATTTAATCTATTCCATAACTCCACTTATTATTTTAACTTACATGACACTTGTCTACCTTCTCTCTCTTACACTCTTCTTCTCTTCTCTCACACTTGTTCTATATATTGATACACTTTGTCTTTGAAATGTATCCTTCACCTGAGTATAGAAAAGACCTACTCATTTGTTATACCTTTGATAAATAAAAAATATGATGTTTTACCCCATTTTATGATTACATGTCATGATAAATCTCTAAATGGCTGATCTTATTAAGTGTAGATGTATATCACCTTTTTTGTGTCTTATTTATCTTGCCTCATGTGATTGCTTCTCTATTGTTGGTTTTAGTTGGTGTCATCAAGGGTATCTTGTGGGTTTTGAAATGGAACTATTCTTCTCTCTTAGCCTTACAATTCCTTACCCTTCTATAAAGCATTAATATAATAGGTTCATTCTAGGATGTGTATATGTTCATGTTATCTTGTAGGTCTTAGTGTATTGTGTAATGTGTGGTAGTGGTCAACAAAGTTTCATGCATCACCACTATAGTTAGTGTTGGTAGTCTAGATTGCACCCTAGTTGAGTAGAATATTGTTCAAGTATTTTACTCAAATCTAGTCCATTATGGGACTAATCTTAGGCTATGGGTATCTCAATAATATATTAGACCTCTGGAGAAGGTCAGCTTCCTTCTGGATCTATCACCTATACTAAATATTTCAATCAAATTTTTCTATTATCCAGAAGAAGGTAGTAAAACTAAAAATATCGGTTGTGGTAGGAATACCTATTTGTTTATGCGTACGTTGAATCAGAAGACTATGAAGAGCTCCTCTCTGGCTTGGGAGGAAGACTTGTAGATAAGAAAACATTAAAGCAAACTTGTTTGTTAGACATATATTTGGGTGGATTTCTTAGAGATAGCTAGATCCTAGAAGTGAGAGCTTCCTTAGGGGCTATCAATCCACAAGCTTTAAGTAATTAAGTTTATAAAATCGAGTAGAAGGTACTTGCATCAATTAAAGAATATTATTGAAACTGATTAAACAAGAAGTGCTTGTTTAAAAAAAGTATGATATATTGTAGGATATAGCAAAAGGTAGGTCAATACCTATGAGAAATGATTGGGGTCTATTCCAAGAAATTAGGAAGGGGTCGATGAATAGGCAAGAACATAGAAAATTAGATTTGGTTGGGTGTAGATAGGTGAGAGGAGCTTGCTAAATTTTTTATTGATAGTGAACCATCAGTGGTCAAGGTGACCATCGCCAATTGGGAGAATCTTCATCTGTTTTCTTTCACCAATTAAGACTAACCATCATCAGTTAAGGCTAACTATCACTGGTTACCTATTAGTAGAACTAGGTTGGTGTTGTTGATCGATGGGATTTGGAAGCTAAGTTCTAAGAGGTGAGTAAGGGCTAAACTGATTTTGAAATGAAAATACAATAAGTGAATGCAAAAAAAAAACTTATTTTAATAGAATTTGGTTGGGTGGATGGTTGAGATGGATTGCTCATTGTAGGAGTTGGCCATGATTCCAGTAGAATAACAATATTTAGAGAGCTTGATGGAGAAATGGTGGTAAGCTAGATCTTTAGTATGGCTACTAGATTGTTAAAGTACTTGAAGATATTGACTTGAAAAAAGATATTCTAGATACACAAAGCTCATGATAACAATTGTGGATGGATTTGGCCTCCCAGGCCTCTCTCTCTTATAGGCACAAAAAAGAGGTGGATGTGAAGGTGTAACTAGGCCATCTAAATATAAATTATCCATGTAAAGGCTCACAACAAGATTTATAAAAGTTATTTTTAGAAAATCAAAGTGGTGGTTTGCATGTGACTTATAGCTAAAAGTCCAGGTGGTGTAACCTAACTGTCATCGATTAGGGTGACTGTCACCAATCAACTTGACTATTACTGATCTTGGCTGAAGGTAAAAAGGTGGCTAGGCTAGGTTAGGTCAAACTAACTATGGGTTGGGTTTGGTTAGGGGTTGAAAGGTGAATTATCCCAAGGGGGCCTAAGATGGTAAAGAGGATTATGACCTTCAAAATTTGTAGTGTGTGGATTTTTCATGTCTACATTTTCCCCTTTTTGTGATGTGGCTTGAATCAACAAGTTGAAAAACACACAAAAACAAATAATCTAGTCAAAGGTATTGTTGCCACAATTATAGGAAGAAGTACTCCCCCTCAAATTGGGAATGATGAGGTAAAGTAGAATCAGGTCAGGGTTTGATCATGGGTAGATGGTGGGTCACGAGTTAGGTGATAAAAGAATGGTTGGTTTGTTGAAACACAAAGACATGCAAAAAATGAAACTAAGTATGATAGTCATGATCATGTAAAGACTAAAGTTTCCAATGTTGGTAAAAATAAGTTTTAGTGATAAGAAGACAAGTGACCAGTATATTACATGATCACATTTAGGTGTGGTAGTTGGATATACTTGTTAGTCTCCTGAGGTAAGGTTAGTATTGCCATGGGTATCCAGGGCAAGAAGTGATCCTAGTAAAAACACCAATAGGTCAAGTGTCATAGGTATCTAAGGTAAGACGTGCTCCCAAAAAGACACTAATGATCTAGTTGTGTGCTAGGTGGTGTAAAAATGAATAGTCAATAAGGCAAGGTTGGTCTGCATGGACAAAAGTACCAAGCATGGTTAGCATAAAATATGCAATTGGGTTGGGTCAAAAATGACCAATGTCAAGGTGGATGTAGCCAAAAGGGAGGGGTTGTCTGGAGGGGGTGGCCGAGTTGACTCCATGTGCACTAGGTAAGTGAATGCTACTTACATAGTTCTATGGACATGGTATCTAATAAAAACTTTAGGCCAAATGTAGTTCTTCCCATCTAGGTAGAGAAAAATTTGAGTATCAAAGTGGGATGCTTAGAAAGTTTAAAAAAGGAAAGGGAGGTCACCTTGACTAATGATAGTTAGGGGTTTCCCCACGGGTTGATCAGAGCTAGTCACCCTAAATGTTGATGGTCAGGATAAAAACCCTAAAAATTTGAAAGGTTAAAAGTGAAAGGTAAATTTGATTTAAAAGTGTTTGTTTAAAAGATTTTAAGATTGGAAATTGTAGTTGATGAGGATATATTTTTGAGGATAGTTGTTTATTGAGTCAATGATGACCTTAACTAATGACTGTGTGATAAGTGTTGGGAGTATAGGGGATAAAATAGGTGTGGTTTTGACAAAAAAGGATATGAGGGGGGAGGGTTGAATAGAGGCATAAGGTTATGTGGGAAAAATGTATGTAGGATATATGTAATGGGGTGAATCATAATAGGTTAAAATAAAGGTGTAAGTTAGTACTTAGATTTAGGTAGAAAATAAAGTATGTATTTTGGGTGTATGTTATGCTTGTAGGCTCATGAGTAGATTCAATTGAGGGACTAGGTTCCCACACTCTTTGTATAGGTTTAGGATTTTATGACTACTGATGAGTGGAGGCATATGGAGGTCATTGGATTAGGTATGATGTGACACTATCAACACCTACCCTGAGATCTTGTGATGATCATTGTGCTCATCAAGATATGGGATCCTACAATGAACACTTTTTTTCTATCGACTAGAGAGATCACCAGCCTCTCAGAGGATGTGTATAAGATCACATGATTGCCGATTCAAGGATATCTAGTCTACCACATAAAGAGTAATGAGTTAAACTATTTCATAGATCTGATATATGGTGCAGATTAGGTTCATGTGTATTTTCACATAGGTAGATTCAGTTATGGTCTATTATACTAGAGGGTTCATGAGGATAGATGCTTATTCATGATGATGATGATGGATTTGATGAGTTTCATGATGCTTGATTCAGTTAGAGGGTACTTTCCACATATATTACTTGGTGTTGTAGTTGAGATGTTACTAGGGAGGACTGTATTTAGATGGGCCCCAGTTTTACTAGTGTAGATTTACTGGGAGCTCTAGGGATTTTGAGCACATAGGAAGTACGAGATAAGTGTTGGCTTCATACTTCACTACTGGGAATTCAAGCATATTTGGGTTTTGAGACCCTTGGGGTTATTGGTGGAGGGTTATCTATCGACTATTTACCTAGTGGGCTTCTTATGTTGGAGGAAAGGTGGTGCCATGATAGGGATACGTGGAGGATCTAGAGATATTGAGTGGTTCTAGGATGCATTAAAGGGTCTAGTGGTCAAAGACATTACATAGAGACCATATGTTGGGTGGCCTCAGTGGATAGGACTTAGATATCATATGGTAGGTATTCAAAGCTGGTAGTGGATATATGACCATTGAGATAATGAGGATAAGCTCATCCTTTTTTATTATGTGCAAATATAGTTTGATTTGGCACAGGGGATCCTACCTAACTTTTTGAGGTATCAAATTGAGGAGGCTAAGTTTATGTTACTTGAGCCAAAATTTCAAGATGTTATGCTTGATTATGAGGAACTACCAGTTAGAGCTCTCATTGATGATGTAGGGGTTACTGATGGATATGTAGCCTAGTATTAGGGTAGATATGTCATAATGAACTTTGGATGGGGTAATGGGGGCTAGTAAGCCATGGACATAGATCTAATAGGGGCATAGGTATACGGGGATGGTCAAGTGGCAACAACACTCACTATAGCATAAGCCCAAATGATCACATTATAGGGGTAGGTGGCCATACTACAAAAGAAGTTGGTGGATATGATAGTGGAGTAGGATTAGGCATATGCATAAATCACCATAGGAAAGGGATAGGATTTCATGATACAAGGTTAGGTGGATACCTTGCAAGGGTAGGTTTATGTGATTATGATTGAGAGGAAATAAGCACAAACATCCCTTAGGGAAGTCATGTAGGAGAGAGATGCTCTTAGATAGAGGGTAACAATAGGAGGGGGACTAGCACCGATAATTAGAGGACCATCAAACATAATTTCGAGGCTTTGACACTTAGCCACCATTGAGGAAATTAGGTAGAAATGGTGCTAGATCAACTACCATAGGTGATGAGATATGGGGAGTACATATCTAGTTTTTATAGTAGACCATCTATAGCTACCCAATGATAGTGGGCTTCCGTAGTGGGATATGCAGGGATACCAGGGGGGCCACCACTAGATGGGAGTACAGGGGTAGGTGGTAGTGGTGTAGGTGATCTAGGGGCATGATTTACATATGTGATAATATGTTGGTATAGATAGGTGTACATTATTTTTGATACCAACCTATGTGCTGATGCAATGAGATGTACATGTTTTGAGAGAGAGTTCATACACTGTTATATGTATTTATGATGACATGATGTATATGATGATGATGCATAGTTTATGATGTTATATATAATGTATGTTTATGGTTCATGGTTGATATGATTAATGTGGTTAGTCATGTTTATGCTAATGGTTGATGGTCTATGTTTTCCTGCATATGCTTTATGAGAGGTTTGACTCAGTAGCTTAAGCATGTGATGTTTGAAATATAGTTATGATGCTTTGATTTTGTTCATGGATATGATAGGATGTGTTATGGATGTATAAATGGTATATGATGATGTAATCATTAATGGATTTAGTTATGGTTATGATGATGTGGTTTGCATGAGATGTATTATGGTAATGTTATGGATAGATTGGTAGATGACATTTGATATTGTTCATGATGCTCTAATTATTGATTTTGTTTATGCTCATGAGAATGAATTAGGATCTAATATATGTTGACATGATGCTTTGATGGTAGATGAATATGATTATGTTTATGGCATGACGTGATATGATGTGCTTTTCATAGTTTTTTGATCATAGATATGTAGGTAATGTGGTCCATGGACATAGTTCATAATTTTATGCTTTTGATTTTATATTTGTTGCTTATGATTATGAAGATAAAATATGGATATGGTCGAAGATGTGATGAGAATACATAAGTAGATAAAAAACAAAATAAATGTTTAGGATGGTGAGAGGTATCATGAGAGGTACGTTTACATGAAACAATAAAAGATAAGAAAAGAAACATGATGCCTCTTCATTGGTAAGGACAAAAAATGAAACCCAGAGTTGGATTGGCTTAGTGA
Organism: Torreya grandis; assembly: GCA_037957365.1. NCBI lineage: Eukaryota > Viridiplantae > Streptophyta > Pinopsida > Cupressales > Taxaceae > Torreya > Torreya grandis. Next base: position 3,096,319 of record JARHVA010001330.1, read on the forward strand.
AAATAAGCCTTTCAAATGCTTTGAATTAGCATGTTTTGGTTGGTAAATGGGTATCTTGATCAGATTGTGTCGAGTAAGCTCATAATCCTGTGCATATGATATATGGAGGGAGGATGGGTGAGACTGGAACCATCATGTGAGACTAGCATGCCTCTTCTATAGGCTTCCTTTAGGATAGTGTAAACAAGTCTATGCTCATATATAAAGTTTAGACTAATTGATGTAAGAAGTCTATTGAGGAGATGCAATTATAGATTTCCAAGATTTATTACCTTTATGAGGGTTGATTATAGATTTCAAAATTCTTTCATTGTTGTTTATGCATTTTTGCTTATTTTAATTTTTCTTATGGTTGGGGAAGTTGATTGATGTAAGAAGATTCCAAGAAATTGCTATATTTTGACAAGTGCATTATTTATCCATCCTTCAAGGGGGTGGTCTAAGTTTACATGCCTAGTTCAAATTATTGTGATAGTTTTCCTTTAAGGGAGTAATCCATCTTACATTTTTGAAATTTTGAATAAGTTTTCAACAACCATCCTTCAAGGGAGTGGTCTACGAATGCTAAGAATGACCTAGGATTTGTTTTTTTTTGACTTTTGATATTGCTTGTGTTTTTGTTTGATTTTGCTTGACATAGACCTACTTATACATGCTCAAGGGTTACCTTTATGAAGGCAAGACTAAGAGCACAAGAAGGTTCAGTAGGTGAAAAGAGGTATAGGTGACAATGACCATAAGAACCAATATCAAAGAGATGGGAAGTACCATGAGAATCATGCCATAGGTAGAGTCATGGTACCCATATTTTAAGCTTAAGCTATGACTATGATGGATAATCACATGATTCAGTTATAGTCAGTTGCCCCTAAAAAGAGGGAAATGAATGTGTTTATATGGGATGATCTTAAGTTAAACCAATGATGATTATGACCCCTATTTAATAATAGAAAGGATGTAAATGCAAAGCATTAAGAGGCTCAGGTTATGGTTTGCCTTCGAGGAAGGATAAATGATAAGCTTATGATCCATACTTATGGGTTATGATGTAGGGTCCAAGCTAATTGAAAGCAAAATTTCCCCTTTTGCTCTTCTCCTTATTAGTTACATGTTGATTTTCTTTGAGGATGAGATCTCCAATATTGAATTCTTACACATTCAGGTATTTGTTATAAGCATGCTTGATTCATTTTTGATAGACACGAAGATGGGAAAGAATGGCCAAATGATAGTAGTCAAGTAGCTCAAGTTGGGATAAATGTTCTTGAAGGTAATCATATTTTTAAATAGGGTCACGTAAAGATATGTGAAGAGAGCATATTTAGACCTCGAGAGGCAACACAAATTCAACTCCAAACATGAGGGAAAAGGTGTAGCACCTGTAGGGGTTTGGATGCTAGTATGATATGCCCATAAGGTGAAAGGGATGTGTGGGTGCCAATCCTAACCTTAGGCATTGACCACTTTGGTAAGAATGTTGTTAAGGGTTTTGTTAGAGGCCTCTACTTATCTGTTTGCTTATGGATGATAGGGTGATGAAAAACTAAGTTTTATACCAAATACATCACAAAGGCCTTGAAATTGTTTGTTTTTGATGGATTTTTCATTATCAATGATGATATTATGGGGAACACCAAAGCGATAGATGATATGATGGGTGATAAATTTGATAATATTTTTAGCTTTTATAGAGACAAGAATAATAGCCTCCACCCATTTGGTGAAATATTCAGTTGTAATGATGATAGAATGATGTCATTATAAAGCATGGGGGTTAATTTCACCAATAAGTTCTAGACCCCATTATGAAAAATGCTAGAAGTCAGTGGAAAATTGAAGGCTATGACTGGATGCATGATGAAAATTAGCATGTTGTTAACATTTAACACACTTTTTCACATAATCACAATAGTCTTGGTTAAGGGTAGGTCAGTAATAGCCTAGGCAGAGGATGCACTTAGCCATAACGAGTCCACTAAAGTGACCCTAATAGATACCATCATGTGTTTCCTTGATGGTGTGAGAGGCTTCTAAACCACAGAGGCAATGGAATAAGAGGCTATCAAAATCATGTTTATAGAGGATGCCTCCCATAATGGTATAATAGGAGGTTCTCTGAATAAATGCCTAATGAGCATTCCTAGATAGGCTAGATAGAACTATGCTAAGGTTCAGGTGGTCGAAGGTGCTTTGATACCAAAGGTCAAGCTATATCTCCTCCAAACTAAAGATCGTTAGAGTGTCTAACTTGATGTAGGAAGGTTCAGTGAGGTAATGGATAATGACTAATAGCTTAAAGTCAAATGGTGCTAGTGGGATCTGGGAAGTAAGAGAAGCCATGGTGTTAGAAAACTTGTTGGTAGATTATGGGGTGGTTTGAATATGGTAGTATTCAAATGATGTCAAGAGTTTCATGAATAACTATCTGTATATTTGTAAAATCTCATTCTTACATTGGTAGATGCCATTAACTTGATTGACCAAAAGTTGGGAGTCACCAAAGATATTGATTATTTTGAATCCTAAGCTTAATACGGTTTAGAGACCTATTACTAGGGCTTTATATTTTTCCACATTATTGGTACATTCAAGGTCGAGTTTAAAAGATAAAATAAGTGGTTCACTAACAAAGGGGATAAAGATGATATCATTTCCCCCACCACATTAACATTTGGAACCATCGAAGAACATGGTTATGTGATCAGTGAAATCTACTTGGGATAGGCCTACGATGGACTCATCTAGAAATTTAATGGGAGGAGGTTAATTACTTGGTAGGGGTACATCGTTAAAATGGTTAGTAATGACTTTCCCCTTAATGGACTTCTTATAGAGGAATTCAAGGTCAAACTTAGCTAAAATCATAAGCCACTTGGCCATACACTAGTTTTGGTATGGCTTGGAGTGCATGTACTTGAGTAGGTTGGTATTGGTTATGATGAGTTTTTTTGTGGTTAAGAGGTAGTGGTGAAGCTTGGTGGCCATAAAGACTAGGGATAGGCATAGTTTCTCAGTATGTGTATATTGAGTTTTTTAGTCTACAAGGGTATGATTTATGTAATAGATCTTGCTCTTTATGTTATTCATCTTGATGGGCAAACATTGCCCCTAGAGAATGGTTAGTGGAAAATATATAAAGGTAGAAAGGTTGATCATCCATAAGAGGTGTGAGGATAGGTAGAGATAGAAGGTAGTCTTTAAGTGCATTAAAGGCCTTTTGATAATTGGCATTCCACTCAAAGAGATGTCTTTTTTCAAGAAGTGATGGAAGGGTTGACATCGATCTAAGAGTTGAGAAATGAAACAGTGAATGGATTGGAGCTTCCCTTATAAAATATAGAGTTGATTAAGGTTAGTCAAAGGTAAAATCTCTAGGATGAATTTGATCTTGGCTAGATCAACCTTGATTCCTCAAAGGGAAATGATGAAGCCAAGGAGTTTTCTTGAAAAGACCCCAAAAATAATTTTCTTGGGATTGAAGCAGACATGGTAATGGATAAATCTCTCAAAGATAATATTGAGAATGGATAAGTGGTCTTTACAAAGTTTGGATTTTCTAAGGAGGTCATCCATGTAGTCCTCGATGCTTGTGTGGATAAGATCATGAAATATTTTGTTATGTACCTAGGGATATATTGAGTCTTCTATTGTAAGAGGATATTGGAGGTTGTCCCCTCGAAGAGACATTGTGGAGTTATTCCTTCCTAAAGGAGTATTATATAGTGTTTCCCTACCTTAAGGGTATTTCTTGCATATATTGAATATCAAGATCATTACAAGTGGTATCAGAGCTTCGATTTGGGCAATTTGTGGAGCGAAACCCTAGTTTTTTTGAATCTTCAATAAATTTTTATTGGCTACGAATTTTTCCACAAATTTGTTATTGGATATGGATAATATTTCAGATAAGTCACAGTAAAAAATTGAGAGTTTTTGATTTGTTTTGAGGGAGTTATTGCTATTTTAGGGTTTATAATAATTTCACTATATCTTCTAAAATATAAGGAATTTTTATTCAAAATTTTTACTGGAGATGTAAGCAGATATAAGAGAAGCACAGTAAAAATTTTAGAATTTTTATAGTTGTTTGGAGTAATTTGTTGAGATTTTATGGATCAATTTTGACATTTTAGGGTTTCATGAACCTTAATTTTTTTGTGGATCATGGAGTTGCAAAAATTTTTAGGGGAAGATTATGTTGATGCTAGAGAATGGTGGCTCAATTTTAAGGAGAAGAATACTACAAAAAATTTATGGAAAATAGAATTATGTTTTTCTTTGTCTGGGCCTGCAAAACATTGGTGGACTAATGAATTGAGCTTTGTGCGACAGTATTCTTCATGGGAAGCAATGGAGAAAACCTTCCTAGATCGTTGGGATATAAATGAAAAAGAGGATGTAGAAGAGGAAGAAAATCATGATGATATAGAAGAAGAAGCAGAAAAAGAAGAAGAAGCAATAGAAGAATTAGTAGAAGAACAAGAAGTAGAAGTAGAAGAAGTAATTGAAGAAGAAAAAGAAGAAGAAGAAGAAGAAGAAGAAGAAGAAGAAGAAGAAGAAGAATAAGAATAAGAATAAGAAGAAGAAGAATAATTAGATGATAAGGGTTCAAATAATTTGGCTCTAAAGAAATCTGAGTCAAATTTTCAATTTTATGGATGCATTCAAAATAAAAGGGTTATTATGTCCATAAACCCTACCAATAAGTATAACTTCATCAACATGAATGTTTCCAAGCATCTACATGTTTAAGCAAATAATATCAAAGAGGTTCAAGTACATGGTAAGAATATTTCAATGTTGGAATATAGCTCAGTATGGAAAAATATGTTTTGGATTCAAATTTTTATGCTTTGGATATGGATGATATGGATATAGTACTTGAATATCCATGGTTAGATACTTTGGGAAAAATGAATATTAATGTTTAGAAAAAGTTCATGAAGTTTTGGTATAAGAAAAAGAAGATCACTTTACACGATATCATAGTGAAAAAGGCACAAATAACAATCCAAGTAGATCATGAGGATAAGATGGAAACAGGTGATGAAGAACATGATGAAGATTCAGATGATATAGATAAAGACACACTACAAACGAGCACTTCATCTCCTCAAGAGACAAAGAAGGAAAAGGTGTGAGAGGTAGAAGCAAAGGTGGATATGGTTAAAGTATTGGAAAAGGTTGAGGTATATAGACACCCACATCATCATGAGAGGAAATAATCATGGAACCAGGTGAGGAAGTGTCATAATAACAATCATTTTATCTATACAAGAAATAAAATTTTCAATCATTATGGATATGCATGGAATCCAAAGAAAAAATACTATGGCACATGGAATGAATGGGGAAATCACTATGACTATGCATGGAAGAATACCTACTATGGTCATGGTTGGAATTAGAGTAGCACAGTGGAATATGGCACATGGAATAAAAAGAGGAATACGTATGATTGGACACCAAAGCAGTATAATTATGATCATAAATGCAAATAGAGGAGCACAAGGGAATTTAAAAATAAGCTTGGAGATCTATCACTTGCCAAGATCACATATGGATGGTTAGATGATCGATATTGGAGACAAGTATGCAATGATTTGAAGCACACTCATTATTTGGTTTCTTCCTATGTTTCAAGGATGAAACATGTCAAGGAGGGAAGTAATGTTATGTACCTAGGGATATGATATATGGGTTGATGGAGATGCTGACATGTAGCACACATCCCCTTAGTTAGTTATATGGGTACAATATATTAGGATAATAGAGTAACTTATGGAAGTAGTACATTGGGTAATGGTCGGCCTACATTGGATTAAGAGGTTACCCATCCATGGGTTAGATAGATGTATGTATATATATATATATATATATATATATATATATATAGGGGATGAATATCATGGTAAATATATCAAGTAAGCATTGAGTCTTCTATTGTAAGAGGATATTGGAGGTTGTCCCCTTGAAGAGACATTATGGAGTTATTCCTTCCTAAAGGAGTATTATATGGTGTTTCCCTATCTTAAGGGTATTTCTTCATATATTGAATATCAAGATCATTATAGATTTATGTCATCGGATGTTGGTAGGTTGCACCAACATTCTTAAGACTAAAGGGCATGACCCTATAATAGAAAGTCTCCCATGGGGTGATAAAGTTAGTTTTTTTATTAATTTTTAGGGGCAATCAAAATTTGAATATAACCTAAGAATCTATCCATGAGAGATAACATCTCATGGCCTACTATAAGATCAACAAGTTGGTCAATGCTAGGTAGAGGAAAGTCATCCTTTGGGTAGGTGAGGTTGAGGTCATGAAAGTCCACATAGATATGCAGTCCCCCTATGGCTTTAGTGACATGCATGATGTTTGAAACCCACTAGAGATAATCAACGGTTTGAATGAGGTTGATAGAGAGGAGGCACTGAAGCTCTTATTTGACAAGATGAGCTATGTGAGGATGCATTCATCGAAGCTTCTATTTGATAGGCTTGGAATCATGATTGGTTATAATGTTGTGGGTGGCAATGACCAAGTCAATACCAAGCATATCAACATATGACTAGGCAAATGCAATGCTATGGTCTCAGAGGAAGGTATAAAAGTCTTGAAGCTCCTTAGGGGTAAGAGATTGGCCTAGTTTTACAATATGAGGGTTATCCAAAGTGCCTATGTCAATATTCATAGTGGATTCATTTAACATGGTTGAGGTCTCTAAAGGTAAGGATTTGTGGATGGAGGAATTGGGTGCACCAAGGTAGGTGAGAATAGAATCATCATTTTAGCACTTAATAGTGTTAATGGTAGGAGAATATTTTTCCACCAGTTCAAGATGGATTAAAGGGATGGATACTGGTTCCCCTTCCTTTTGATAAGTTAAGGTAGTGAGGGTAATCATTTTGATGAAAAAAATTTAGGAGGGATAATGTCCTCATCTTCATACTCAGGTGGAGGGGGTGCTAGTGAGGAAGGGGTCTCTTATTTGATGATGGTAGTGGTAGGTTGTTTAGATTTCTTCTTATTGGGTAGAATGAAGCCAAGACTATGCTTCTCATGTGGTTTTTAGGTCTCAATCAAGATCTATGTATGCGGTTCATGATTGTATAATCCTAATATAAATCCTTTCTAGGCACACCTATGAAGGTATATTTTGGCAAAGTTTTGGTTGTCTAAGTAAGATAATGCAGAGGTGAATAGTTTTGGGTAAAAGGGGGTTATGACAACATCGAGTGACTTGTCAATTCCCCCATAGATAAAATGGGTTTGATAGCTCGGAGGCCCCAAGGGAGTAATGGCTCTAATGTTGGGGTTATAACCTAGTTGGTGGTAAAGTCTTATGCACTCTTGGGGAGAGTAGGGAAATCATCGAGGGTAAGGAGTTAGTATTCTCTAAGGGTAAGGTAGTGAAAGGTAGATTATAAGGGATCAGTGGTGTGTATTTGGTTTGTGATAATAGATAAATTAGTAGATGCCTCTATGGGAAGGGAAGCAATGAATTTTTTTTCAATGGTTGAGGACTTGGTGATGGATACTTGGGGTGGTTTAGTCAGAGGTAAGAGAACATCATTAGGTTGATAAGTCATGTTATATGCTAAAAAAGGGCTTGGATCAACTTGTATAGTAATAATCTAACCTTTGTGCTTAAATTTGACATAGTGGTGGAAGGTAAAAGGGATGAATCTCATAACATTGATCTAAGGTCTCCCTAACAAAATATTGTACTAGAACTCACCTTCAACCACATAAAAAAGTTTAGGGAATGTGTGTGATCTAAGAAAAATGTAGAGGATAATGGTTCCTAAGGTAATGGTCATGGTGTCATTAAAGGATCAAAGCATAGCTAAGTTTGGGACATGACAATGTTTGGTAATTTAAGTTGGTCATAGGCATGAGAGGAGATGATGTTGATGCTAGCTCCCTCATTGATTATAACCCATTTAACATGGGTTTGGTTGATGTGGGAAGTAATGAAGCGAAGAGGATTTAGATCCTTAGGGTGGATAGAGGCTATCTTTGAGTCTTTGAAAGTAACAAGGGTGGAGAGTTAGAGAGCACCTATGAAGGCCTCTATAGGTGGGGAGTCACTTGGTCTGACCTTAATAGCTTACATAGCCTTTATCATGGCTTGAAAATAGTGAGGTGAGGTGGAAATGAGCTCGTAGAGGCTCATCTTAGATGGATTTTAGTGAAGTTACTTAAGAATGACCCTTTTGATGGATTCATAGGGGTTAGCCTTAGAGGTGCCTAAGATGGTAACTTTGGGCTTAGTTAAAGACATAGGGGTTTGGATTTAGTTTGGTTTAGGATGAGTTGGTAGGTATGTCCATGGAATGGACACTCTGGCCTTCACTTTATCCTTTTTTTATGATCATGTAACCATATTAATGGTACAGATAGAGGGGAAAGGTGTGATAGGAGGTTGGGTAGATTTTCCATCAATCTGAGGTGAGAGTGGAGGATTAGGGATGCATTGGTAAATAAATGTTGGGTGCATTGATAAAGGAGTCAAGGGAAGTTCATATAATAAAAGATCATCCTTGTCATAGAGTTGGTGGATAATGGCCTAGAGAGATTTGCAATTATTTGTGTCATGCCCAGGCATCCTATGATAGGAATAGATTTGATGGTCATTATACCAAGCCGATTTCAGACCAAGAGGATCAAAAGGCCTGATAGGGGATAATGTGAGGTAGGAGGTCTATAATAATATTTGAATAACGGTCATATAGGATTCCACTAAAGGTGGGGAAGGTCTAGAGGTTATGGTTTTGGTTGGAAAAATGGGCATGATGGTAGCAATGGGTTTGGTGAGAGAGGGTTTGGGTAAGGTGATGTTTCTAGTTAATGGTTTTGGTTTAGGTATGCTGGTTGTTGGGGTGTTAAAGTTTTATAGTATGGATATTGGTAACTTGGGAAGGAGTGGTACATTAAAAAATAAATGGGATGGTGTAACCAATAGTGTTGGATGACATATGTTAAAAGGAGCTTGCATTTTAGGAAAAGTTGAGGGATAAGGCCCTAATATAGAAGTCAAGGTAGAGGGAGGTAGAATCTTGACCATGTGGATTTTTAATGGTTTTTACCCCTTGGTTAGTTTGGATTGATGTTTTAGTATAGGCTTGGATGAGGTTAATTCCACTTTCAAGGATGGGTGAACCAAGCTTCGTGTAGGGAAGGGATCAAGAGTTTTGGAAGGTTTGGTTGGTGGTGCAATCATTGGAGAGGAAACTATTTTGGTTGAGTGAGAAGGTGAGGGGTTGGTATAAGTTATGATCAATTTAAGAGGTGGTGAAAAAATGATGGATAGGTTGGTTAAATGAGCATTGGAAGGTTTTGTTTTATTGATGCAAGGAATCCCTAATTGTTTCTAGAAAGTGGTTTAATGCATGTCCATTTTGTGACCATACCTAACTTTTGAGTGAGTTTGGAAACAATTTTATATATTGGTCTGGCCTCCCAAGTAGTGGGTGTCAAGGATACACTTATGGGCTAAGAAGGAGGGTTGGTAGCCTCATCTATTTCCTCAGGCAAGGGATGTAAGTCTGGACTAGGTGGTTGCTTTATGAGGGGTGTTTGTGAAAAAGTTGCTCCCCTGGGCATGATGTCCATAGTTGTGGTTTATCCTATGGTTAGGGGAGTTGGTTAATTAAGAATGGTTATTTTTTTTGGATAGGTTATTTGAAGGGGTGTTTGGTGATTCCAAAGTCTCTATGAGTGTAGCTAGGGAAAAATGAACCTCCTTGGTTTGGGTCTCTGAAGGAAGGGAAAGTGACTCCACCACTTGGGTGGGTCAAGTGGGGGAGAAGAAGGTAGGTTAGAAGGTAAGTTCCCCATTGATAAGTATATTTAGGATCATATTGATCATGTGGGAATCATGAGAACATTTATCTTATGTTTCCTCAATTTTGGCAGGGGCATGATTGGAAAAAGGCTTCCTAAAGATATCAAGAGCTTGATTTCGAGGGGCATTGGGATTATCCTGCACAAGTTCCCCCTTGTCGATAAGGCTTTAAACAACATTATTGAAAGTATTAAATTAAATGATGTCATGTCTGATCACTTGATGAAAAGCAAAAAAGTCATTCTCATTGTACCAATCAGGTGCTGGATGAGAAGAATCAAATTGTTAAGGAGGTTTGATTGGGGGAAGCTGTATAAGGTTAGCTTTAAGTAGTTTATCTAGAATCAAGGCATAATATTCTCAAAGTAGAGTGAACTATTTTTAGTTACTTTGATTTGGGTTCTTTGTGTTTTGGTTGAAGGTAATGGGAGAATTTTGCTAATTGACATTGGGTGGAGGGGTGGTTTTAAAGACAACTACATTTGTAGTTCCCTTGCTCTTGGTTCTAGTGTTGGCTTGGTTGCTTGGTTTGGAGTAGGTTTCGATAGTCTTTAAGGCAGAGTTTTTATTTTATAACTTCAATTTTCTCTTATCTATGGCCTAGTTTTCTAGCTTATGCACCATGGTAAACACTTCATCAAAAGTTTTGAATCTTTGGACATTTAGTGTAGAATATATATGTTTGGTGCAAGATCGAGAAAGAATATCTATAAATTCAAGTTGAGGTAAGGAAAATAAAATTTGATTAATAAATATTCTCCAACAAACATTGAAATCAGAAATGGACTCATCATCAAATTATCTAATATAATAGAGATCAGTGATAGAGACCTTCTTGGAAATGTTAGTGGAAAAGTGATCCAAGAAGACCTGGGCTAGTTGGGTGAAAGAAAAGATTGAATGCCTGGTAAGAGAACTATACTAATCAAGTGTAGGGATGGATAAAGACATGGGAAAGGTTTAGAGGAGAAAGGCATCATCATAAGAAATCATGTAACATGCATGACTAAAATACCTAAGCTTTTATTGGGGTTCCTCCTTGCTCTAAAATTTGGTAAATTTTGGAAGCTTCCATTGAGGAGGGTAAGGTTTGATAGGGATAGAAGGATGAATAAGTTCATGAAAAATTTGATCATAAGATAGGATGTTATGAGCCCCTAAAATGGATGACTCAAGGTTTGTCATCTTGTCCATGAGCATCTTCGTTAGGATAATTTGAGGTGTTGGACCAAGAGGGATGTATGGTGGATATTGTAATTGAGATTGGGTGATATACTGGTAATTAGTTGGTAGTTAAGAGGTTGCCACATTTTGAAATGTGGATGCTAAAGGCTAGGTAGGTGGTATGAAAGGATAGGTGGATGATAGTGGTAGAGTAGTGGGTATATACCCTTATGTCTAGATTAGGTGCAATGGGTACCTGCTGAGGAGTCCTTATGTATTGGGCATGAATAGTAGTTGGGTTGGTAATAAAAGGAGAGGTAGTGACTTTCGTGCTAGTGGTTGAAGTAGAAGGGATAAATACCCCTAAGCTTGGTTAAGGGGTATTGACTAATGGGTTGGGTTTGATAGGGGAAAGGTTGGTAATGATGGTGGTAGGTGATCCAACACTAAGTGGAGCATGATGGGTTAATGGTAGGGTTTTTATTAAGGTGGAGTCATTGATGAGGGTGGAAGGTGTAAGGGTAGCAGTTGGTTGGGTAGGTTAGTTTTTAGTTGTGGCATCAAAGGGGTTAGTAGACAAAGATGCATGGGTGGTTGAAGGTTGGGTAGTGACCATGGTAATAGGAACATCCTCAATAAGGTAAGATGGCATGCCATAAGGAGGATCCTAAGATAGAGTTAAAACTGGGGCATGGTGAGGGGAGGTGTTAAGGTAGTGCTGAAGGGCAACTAGTTTGTTGTCCAAAAAAGTGGTAAAGTCTATATCTCCATAGGAAAATACCCAAGGAAAAGTAGGGATTCCCAAAGGATGAGGTGAGTCTTTTACCTCAGAGACATACTCCATAGATGAAGAGGTTGATTTGAGTGATAGGTTATGCTTTACTAGGTCTCTTCACTGTTGGTGAGTGAGAACCATACAAGAAAGGGGGAGAGAAAAAAAGAATAAGCACAACACTCAAATAAGAAGAAAGATAAGAAAAATTATCAAGGTAACCAAGACACACACTATAAAGTACATTAAGCCTAGAGGTTAGTTTTAATCTCACTTTTGGCTTATGACTTAGTTTATGAGAATGTGTGATAGAAGTTGGCTTATAGATCAGGTACTATAGAAGCAATCTATGGTTGGTTTCAGGTTGTTTACGTGCTAAAAAAATCTATATTAGAATCAATACATGGCTTGGTATTGGGGCCTACCCCCTCACTTCATAGTCTCACAGTGATAGATGTGTGAGGTGCTTAGCCAATATATATTGATATCCATAGTTTATAATAAACCAGATAGTTGAGTTGGTTCTACCCTTGGTACTGACCTCCAAATAGGATGGCTAGGAAAGGGTAAGGTGACTAATAGGTGATGAAATCCCAGTTGGGTCTTGTCTCAATTTTTTTTGATGTATGATTGATGAAAGTGGTTTGGCCAGTGTGTGAAATAAAAGTGACACTACGATAAGATTACTATTCTTTAATTCAAAGTGAATTAATGTTGAAATCAAGAAAAGTATGTAGTTAATTTTGAGCCCAAAAAAGATTTTAGTGTCTATTATGAGCACAGTTATAGAGAAGAGCATATGAATGCAAAGAAAATGTGAGTATAGACTCTAGGTCCCACCAGACATGCCATAATATTTCACTCAATTTTTTCTATTATCTAGAAGAAGATAGTAAAACTAAAAATATGGGTTGTGGTAGGAATACCTATTTATTTGTGTGCACATTGAATTATAAGACTATGAAGAGCTTCTCTTTGGCTTGGGAGGAAGACCTAAAAATAAGAAAGCACTAAAGTAAACCTTTTCATTAAATCGATAGTTGGGTGGATTCCCTAGTGATAGCTAAATCCCATAAGTAAGATCTTTCTTAAGGGATGTCAATCCACATATTTTAAGCAATTAATTTTATAAAATAGAGTAGAAGGTACTTAAATCAATTAAATAATATTACTAAAATTGATTATATAAAAAGTGCTTGTTAAATAAAGGTACACTAGAACATTAGATATAACAAAATATGGATCAATACCTATGCTAAATGGTTGGGGTATATTCTAAAAAATTAGGTAGGGGTCTGTGAATAGGCAAGAACATAGAAAACTAAATTTGGTTAGGTGTAGGTAGGTGAGAGGATCTTACTAGAAATTTGTCTAATAGTGAACCGTCGACAGTCAAGGTGACCATCACCAGTTGGGGGAATCGTCACTAGTTGTCTAACCATCATTGATTAAGGCTAACCATTGCTGATTACCTGTTAGTGGAACTAGGTTGGTATTGCTTGTCGATGGGATTTAGAAGGTAAGTTTTGAGAGGTGAGTAAGGGATAGACTAATTTCAAAATGAAAATACAATAAGTGAATTCTAGAAAATAAATACTTGTTTTACTAGAAGTCAGTTGGATGGATGGTTGAGATGGATTGCTCATTGTAGGAGTTGGCCATGATTCCAATAGAATAAAAATATTTGGAGAAATTAATGGAGAAATGGTGACAAGCTAGCTCCCTAGTATTCTTGATGGATTACTGAAGCACTTGAAGATGATTGACCTATAAAAAAAGATTCTAGATACACAAAGCTCTTGATAACAATTGTGGATGGATTTGGCCACATATGCCTCTCTCTCTTATAGGCACAAATAAGAGGTGAAAATGAAGGTGTAACTAAGCCATCTAAATTTAAATTATCCATACAAAGGCTTTTAACAAGACTTAAACAAGATATTTTTAGAAAAACAAAATGGTGGTTTGCATGTGGCTTGCATGCTAAAAGTCCAAGTGGTGCAACTTGACCATCTTCGATCATTGTTGAAGGTAAAAAAGGTGGCTAGGATAGGCTAGTTAGGTCAAAACAACTATGGGTTGGGTTCAGTTAGGGGTTAGAAGGTGGATTCTCCCAAAGGGGCCTAAGACGATAAAGAGGATTATGACCTTTGGAAATATAGTGTGCAAATTTTTGGTGTCTACACTAAACCTAAACTAGCACTTGCTTGGAAAAGAGAGATTTTAACAATAACTTATGAAATCATGTAAAAGAGGTGATGCACCAATGATTTGATCACTCAAACTCACACAAGACACACTATAGGATGCATTCAAGAACAAATAAGATTAGTCCCACATAAATATTTCACAATAAGGCGTTAATCAGTTATCAAATTAGCATGAGAGGGAAAATATCCACTTTCAAGCTAAAAACAAACTATAAATTGTACTTATAATGACCTATGAGAACTTATCAAGCACTTTATGAAGGTGAGAAAACTTATACATAAACAAGGAACATACATTCACTTAAGTAAAATATATGAATTCATGGAACATAGTTCAATCTAGCTTTGAAAATGATGGAATTAAGTCTTTATTGCATAAAAAGGTGTTACAATACAAATTTTAGCAGAGTTTGGTCGTATCAAAATAGTGATCCATTTTAAGGCTTATAATCCTATATTTATAAAAAAGATAAGGAGAGAGAAATAATTAAATAGATAGAAAACATTGAATGAGGTCCAACTGCTCTTGATGGATTAACATTCTCGAAGATGCTAAGTCATGGTCTTATCAAGAAAGGTCATGTAAAAGAATTGGATGCTCCATTAATCTTTATCCATCCACTAGGTGTCCTTATTGGAACTCTATGTCATTATCTAATGATATGCTAATAAGGATCATGTCTTAGAATTAATAGAATTTTGCCACATTTGCTTTGGGTGGCCAACTGTACCTACTCATTAAAAAGGTGACCCTAATGATGGGTGGGACACATCTCTATGGTTTGTATTTTATCTAATATCAAACATAGGTCCATTTATAGGTGAAAACCAATCCAATTATTAGTTTTCACATAGTCATAGTATCCATGGAAACTGTAGACTGCTTGTCACTACTCCAATCACTGGTCTATCTTTGACCTTTGTATTAGGTCCAAAGGACCTATTTTATCTATATGGAGCTTTGTTGGTGATTATTAGTCCTACTAGTTCCACATGGTTCCACTTGGATCTTGTTCAAGCTCTGGTCCCTTTGTTTTTATCTTGTCTAGGTCGAAGAATGACCCATCAACTTTTGTCAAAATATCTTGGGCTCTCCCTTTGTTTATTGGCTATTAATTGCCAACTCAGATCATTGACATGTTGACCCATCTCACTCCATTAAATCCTACTTGTCTAGATGAAAGATGATCATTGATATTTTTCTAGTTGAATGTGTTGTTGACACTTGTCATGCACATATTTTATTTCAAGATTTGTTGACTTCTTTGATCTTTGCTCACTATTAGATCTAAATATATGATCAAATGCATGTTATTAGATCTACTTAGGACCCATGGTTTGAAATCCAATAGTTGTTTATTGAATCTTAAATTTTATGTCCATGTGACCATCATTTGACATCCCACAAACCATCAAATTTAACCTCCAATGGATTTTTGTAGTGGCTTAAAGTTGATGTCTATATGAACATATCCCATTATTTGACCAAATTTGAATATTTATATCTTGAAGTGAAAAAATCATGGAGGGACTAAATTTTTTGGAGATGTTCCTGATGTCAAAAGGATTTTACCCACTTGATTCACTGGTTTTAGGAGATTTATAAGTGGAGATAAAAAATGTTCAAATAAGCTTGTCTATGTGTTTTTACATGATGTCTACATGACCATTTGGTTATTTGAATCTCAATGGCTATTCACTGAAGCCTAAATTTTACACTTGCATGACCATCCTACTCTATGTGATTAGCTTTGTAATTCCATAACTTAAACTAGGAATCTCACACAAACTTGAAACTTACAGGATATACTATTGGCACAAGGGAATTTATGGTGCTGAAATTCTATTATTTGTGAGGCCTTCTGAGCTCATTTATAAAATATGCAAGTAAACTAGTTTGTTTGTTTCTTATGTGACATCCTGGTGATGGTTTGGTCCTCAAATTTGTACAGTCCATCTTTTGCTCAATCTTTCAAGTCTTTGATGATATCCTAAAGCCTGTGCAACCTGGTTCATGTTCCTAGATACCATGAAAACTGCTTGAATCCTTCACTTATAACCGTAGACCTTGTTATGCCTATTTTTCACACCCCCTAATTTTTTTTCAAAATTTAATACTTTCTCCCATAGAGATGACCCAGTCATGAAATCTAAAATTGTGTTAGGGACCCGATCAATTAATAGTAATTTAGATGCATACTTTTGATTATGAAATGATAATATTTTGGAAATGCAACTAACTTAATTATAATATAAATATATATACTTAAGTTATTTTTGGCATGCATTATAGATTAATATAAATGAAAATTTTCTAATCTCTGACTTATCTATTTTATAGTTAATATATGTATTCTATTATATTATTAATTGATGAGGATCCCTACACATTAAAATTAGTACCCCTGGTATATATTTAAATAGCTTGATCAATTAAGACTTTTAAGTCTTAATTAAACCTATCCTTAACTAATAATTGCTTAATATTAATTGAATTTTTAAAATTAAATTATTTAGCATAAACTAATAACTAACTAAATTTATTTATAAATCATTTTGTGACTAAGTTTGAAGGTATTAAATAAGATCAAAGACTCATTTGAAGATAGAAGAACAATAGGTATTGAATACTTATACAATTATATGAAGTCAATCATTCATCTCTTTTCTTTCTATGCAACTTCTCTGAGATAGTACAAATCTTATGGATAGACCCAATGGTACTTTATCTGATGGTTGAGTAATTAGTTAGAAAACACATGTATATCCAAATTTAATTATCCTTTAATATTGATTATCTAAATTTTGATAAGCTTAACATCTTTTGATGATTGCCATTTACAGTCCTATGCATAGAATCCAAGTATTCAACCTGAATAATGATGAACACTTTGCTATTTTGTGACACTTCGTTAACCTATCTTGATTGTAAATTTGTCACTCAAGTTATTGTAAAGGAAGAATATTGGTTTTCTCAATAAAATTTACCTTTTTTTTGCTAAGATGACTCTCCTTTGAGACACATGCTTTATTGTATTCTATATTGATTCTAATTTTAATATAATGTTTTTGATAATATAAGGTGGTTAAACAAGGTTCAAAACCCTTAAAAGTAGTAGAAAAGCTACAGAGGTAACCAATGCAAAAAGTGCCTCAAAACAGAAACATCACAGTCTGTGACCCAACATACACAGCAAATCCCGCAACTATAAACTAAGATAGTTATAATAGAGAAATAGAGTATCAAAATAAAAGAAAATACTGAGGAAAGTTATCTCCTTTCTTAAACATTTATTTAATAAGGTCATCCAAGTTTGCAGGGTTCTCCTCATTGTCAGCAGTAACAACAGCACCCAAGTCTTGCAACACAAACATGTTAGGGTTCTCTAATTTTAATATAATGTTATCTTTCTAATTTTATTTTTGTTTCTTAATTTATTTTCTTAGTTGTTTTTAGTTTCATTTCTATTTTAGTTTTTTAGATTAAATTTTGTTCTTTCTTTAGATTAGATAGTAATGGATTTTTCTTTGATCAGTTTTTTCTTTTATTTTTGTTTGAGTTTAAGTTCTTTTAGTGTTTAATCTTAATCTTAATTATATTCTAAATATGTTTAAGTTTTGTAATTAATAGTCTTTTCCTCTTTAGTTTGAATTTAATACTTGTTAGTTGATATTTTTTTTAATTAATTGTTAGATTAATTTATATTTAGGCTTATTTTTATATTATTTATTTGATCATTTTTATTCCTTAGGTTTAATCTTATTTTAAGTTTTTCTTTCGATTAGACTAGGTTTTTTTAGTTTAAACTTAATTACTTAAGTAGTTTGTTGTCCTTTTCTAAGTTTAGTTACTTGATTTTATTTAGTTAATTTCTCCCCTCTCTCTCTCTCTCTCTCTCTCTCTCTCTCTCTCTCTCTCTCTCTCTCTCTCTCTCTCTCTCTCTCTTTTGCATGATTGCATATTTTATCTTTTATCTTATCTTAAATCTACCTCTTTTATTTCTGGTTGTCTTTTGCAGTTAACTTGGAGAATACTGCAACAAGAAGAAAGTTATTACTGGAATATATATATTTACTAAATCAGATTTATATTCTTCAAGAGATCATCTAATTCATAGGTTTTCTTTGTCAGATAGAATAGATTACAGATTCTTATTTAAACTGATTCATGAGTTGATAAAGTGGATTTTTGATTATTATAATGGAATATGTTATAATTGGTAACTTATTGATTATTTCCTAAAACTTATAAAAAAACCTCTCAAATATTTAGGATCATAGTTGAACATGTTGTCACTTGAATTCACCCAATGAGGAGATGGGACAAACTTATCCTCATTCAAGTGGCACAATGGAACCACTCCAAGACTGTGGGTATCCCTATCATATAGTGGATCTCTAGATTAGGGGCTAGCTCCCCTTGATGCATCATTTAAGCTTTTGCTCCTAATACAAACCTATTATACTAAAGGTGATGCAAAAAATAATTTTGATGACCTCCAACCATTTTCATTTCATACTTGAGATTAAAGAGCCAACTAAAACATACACTTTCCCGAATCCATGTCTTCTTGCATCCATGTTACATTGTGGGGTTCTAGATGATATGTGAGATTAGGAGGAATATAAAAGGGGTCTTTAATGATACTAATAAAAATAATAATCACTTAAACCATTAAAATATATTGAACACTTCACATTACCTGTAAGAGGAGACTGCAAATAGGTGAGAGAATGAAGGACAATGCTAAGGAATCTATAGTCTTCACTAAGCAAATTCCATATTCAAGAAGATCACACTAAGAAAAACCATGAGAGAGGTAAAAAATTATTAATTTTATTTATTTTAATGTGTATAATTTATTATGTCTTTTCCATACTTTGGTGAAGCATGAAAATAATGCCAAAATGGCTAACTCTTATAGAGTTTGAGAGAAGGAAAGAGATAAAGAAGTCCAAGGGTCACTTGGACATGTGTCACAAAATATAAATCAGTTAAATTTGTATTTAAAATAGGAATTAGGTGAACCATTCCAAGTTAAGAGGTAAACTTATCAAAACAAATCTCAAAGAAGGTGAAAAGTGGCACAAAATTGCCAATTTTGCATAAGAAACTACCTACTTGAGTTGCCTTCCAAAATCCCTATTTTCCATACAAAAAATAAAGTATGATAGTTTTCCAAGATAATATGGGTTTAAATAAACATCATCCATACATTGGTCTAGTCTCTGATCATTCCTATTGTTGTGGACATGCACAATCATCTCAAGCAATTTTCAAAAGGCCCTTTAACATGCAACCTTACCACTTGGCACTCAAAACCTTCCAAATATGTAAAAAAATTCATAAAAATGGGGAATGACACATTTAAAAATCATAAATTACAAGAAAAAGTCAATAAAAATCTCCCTTAATCACTTTTCACCACTTTACCCAAAAGCTCACTGTTTCGCTCACTAGAGTGGCCAAAAGTGAAGGCCTGTTTAGGACACATAGAATAAGTTTCATGATCTTAAGTTAATTTTTTTAGTTATCTCAAGTGTATATTTTACTCTCAAAACTTATTTCATTTATCAACTCCTTCTACAATATGCACACCATCAAAAATGGTGAAAATAAGCTCTTTTCTCCCATTTTCTTTATGGATCCATACAAAAATTGCATATGTATGTAACCATGATAATGTCATATACAAATTTTATTTTATACCCATGTTAAAATTCTCCAATTTTATTTCATTTTTGGACTGATTTCCATCATTGAGTCTGCCAAAGGGTTTTATAAGGGTTTGAGAAGCTTTTTGGTCTTAGCTTTTATTCATAGCCATTTCATGTTGAACCTCCCTAAAAATTGCATTGAATTCTCCTAAAATACATTTCCTAACTTTCTTAAATGTCTCAATGTCCCATCCATTATTTTATGAAAGTTATGAGTAATGGAAGTTGATCTTCAAGCTTCATTTCTTGCATTCTGTGAGGTTTTGGGAGCCTCAAAGTTAAGAATTAGTCTTTATATGAATTTAATTAAAAAAAAATTTCCAATCATTATATTATCTCCTCAAAATCCAAAAATAAAAACTTGCCCTTGTTTGGCACTAGGCCTAGACCTTGCCAATAGGCCTGCTTGCCTTTTGAGACCCAACTTGACATTTAAATACATTAATTTGAACTATGATGGATTAAAAAATTTAAATTTTACCATAAAGTTTTTTTAAAATCAACTGAAAGTAATGGAAAAGGCCAAAAATGAGAATGACCCCAAATTTGGCTTTTAGGCCTAGGGATTCCCACTATGCATGCATGCAAACCTCCTAGGTTGGAACAACCTATATGATTCCAGGAATTCAAGTAAAGTTTTTAAATATTTTTTATCTTCAATAAAACTTATAAAATCAATAAATTTCCCTTACTAACCTTTTGGTCCATGATTTCACCATTTTTATCAAAACTGGCACCTTCATGCACACCAAAACTGCCCCTGGTTTGGGATAAAACAATGAGTGTTTTACCTATTTATATTAAAAAATAATTATTTTATATTAATATATATGTCCTAAGGGTACTCTTTACCAAATTTTATCTCTTAAATCCTCCATTTGACCCCTCAACTCTCCAAATTTGTAAGACAGACTTTTGACTAGGCAGGGTTTGAGGGTAGGTAGGGTATAAAATGTACTTGGAGGTTCATTGAATGGTTTTGAGATTTGTTACGAATTTTAGAGGTAATTTATGATTTAAAAAACTTATCTAAACCATATATATCTAATTTTACCTTCAAACACCTTATTCCATGTTTCACATGGCCTCATTTCATGCATTTATTCACCATGGCTGAGTGTACAGGTTGAGACACTTTTGCTTGGATGAAAAGGTGTTTGGATGGATTTGGAATGATTATATTAAATTTAATTACTCTAAATTTATTTTACCTTACCATTCATCATGCATTTAAATTTCCATACTCCATGGAAGTCAAAACTTGGCACTTTGCTCATACCAACCATTACCCTGTCAGGATTGAGACAACTTGCAGGCCTGCAGGTTTCAAGATGGTTATTTGTAACCTTAAAAAGTGTGTATAAGGTCCTTGGTTGACATTTTTGCCTCATGTCATATCATATCACCTTATTCACTTATCGGCTTTGCTTTGAGTCTCAAAACCTCATTGATTCTTGACTGAAAAAGACTTCCAAATAGGCTGGCTGTAGGTGCCTATTTTGGCATGGCTGTAGGTTGTTTTTGAGGCATGTGAAGCATGATTGACATTGTCAAATCCTGTTACACTTTTTTTTATACTTTTAGGAATTACACTTAGACTTATCTTTCCTTTTAGGACCCTTCAATGCCATCATTTTTTCCATTCAATGAAATGTTGCCTTCACTACCCCTTTGTACCCTATGAACAGATAAGGAATGACCAAGAAATGCCATTTCATGCAATTATACTCCTTCTCATGCCAATTTTGCTTGTAATGATATTTTATAGGATTTTAATTAGTTTCTTCTTATTATAACATGCATGAGACTTATAAAATGCCTTGTATGGTTCATTTCTCTTAGAAATCTTGTAGATGTCATTGTGTAATATCAATGACTTTGAGGGCACTTTTGGGTGTTGGAAAACCTACCCTCCATTGCATATTTTCCCTCAAATTTTGAAAATCCATTTTCATATGATATTAATACAAGAATATTTCATGTAGACACCCTAGGGATCATTCAAACATGTTCTATGGTCTCTCAAAAAACCTCCTAGGCCTCTGTTTGGGCATTTTAGGGACTCGGACACAAAACTCAGTCTTCACTTTCTCTTGACTTGTTTTAGACTCTTTATGCTACCTTGACATCCAAAAAAAGATTTTCACAATGCCTTTTTCATATTAGGATTTTAAAATGGATCCTATCATGTGCTTAATAGCTCCAACATGACCTCTTTGTTCCTCCATTAACTGTTAACATACATGAATTTTGTGCAGATAGGCAGTAAGAGAGGGAGGTGAACAATAGTGGGAGTCTAGGCCTTAGATCTTCTTCCTTGAACATCAACCATAATTCCAAGGCCTATAAGAAGTTTAAACCCTATAAATATTCTTCCCAAGGTAGGATGATGTTATCAGGAGCCTGCAGATGTACATTTTGAAATGCAAGACAATGAGAGTGCAAAATGGGCATTGGTATGCTTTTTTAGAGACCTTCCATCACTTAAAATGTAATTATAACCTTAAAAATTTATACCCTCCATGAATAACATCTTGATAACATCCTTGACACACTCTTCATCATGTGAAAATCATTTACAAGCCACCTATAGATGGAAGAGCAGGACATGATAAACCAAAAACAAGCCTAGAAGAGGCTTGATAAGATCTTGAGCATAATAAAACCAAGATAATAATGGATAAAATATAGTAATACCCTAAGGAACTCATGGAAACACTTCACCTATGAAATTAAATAAAAAACTTCTAAAACTAGCTTAAAAGGAGACTCCCTCTTCAATGCAATTTCCCAAAATGTTGCTTGGAGTGTTAACGATTGTTCATAAAGAATAATGAAAAAATATGAGACTTATTTTCATGAAATTTAATTATACTAATATTTCTATCCACCCCCAAGACCATTCCTCTTGATTCCACTTGTACAACCCATGGTGAGCATTTGAAGTTGAGCCTTCTTTGTATGCCAATGGAGAAATTGGGAAAATGAGATTCAAAAGAGATTTTTTGAATTATAATTAAATTAAAAATGTGAAAATTAGTGTGGGAAGGTTAAGAGTTTCTCTTTCCATGTTTTTGGCTAATTATGGACTTGGAAACTATATATAAGTGCCCAATAACACTTATTTTTTAGGAAAAACTGATCTTTCTTGATCAACCTACAAAATTTAAGTTTAGGACAGGTAATATAGAATCCTTAGGACACATGGAATGTGATATTACTATATTACACTTACACACTTCCCAAAAAAATTGTACAAAGCATTAAATATACCTAAAATGACCTCTAAATGACCCAAAAATGATAAATAGACTCAGGGGACTAATAATCAAAGGTAACATAACATGAAATGACATTAATTTACCATTTATAAACCTTATAATATCTATTTAAACCCCTCATAGACCCAAAAAATCATGTTTTTAGCTGTAGGTGCCCCAGTTTGACTAGAAAGTCAAACTTGGTCAGCAGAACCTTTAGAACCTCATGATTAGACTAGTACGATTCTACCTTGACCTTTATGATAGGTGAAAGGATTTATTCATTGACGGTACAATTTTCATCATCAAAAAATTTGATGATTTCACTAGGGAATTCATTTAGAAATCTGATTTGTTTTCTTCTTACTAATAGTTCTTAGAGGCCAATAACCTCTTATTATTCAACCTAGAATAGATATAGAAGGTGATCAAGTTGATGATGCTTTCAATATAACATGTTATGCATGGTATAATAATCCTAAAAATCTTCATCAAATTATTAAGGTCATAAACTAAGAAGAAGAGATTATAGAATTTGAAATTGATTGGTTTCAAATCTTACACATGAAACTCAATGACACATTCTAAATTTGAATAGAAGAATTTAGGAAGATAGAGTTAGAGTTTTAGCTACTAATCGTAGGCCTAGAACTCATTTTATTTTTGATTATTTTTCATTTGATGATTTTATTTTGCCTTTTGAAACTATTGTTACAAATTTGTAATTAAATCAAGAACATTAGATTTAAAATAATCAATCTATTCAAGAAGAAACTATTAAAACTTCTAATGGGAGAACAACCAAAAGTTCAAGTAGAGTAGAGAATACAATATCTAATTAACAATTTAAAAAACAATAGGGAACAAGATGATCTATGAAGATGAAGAAGAAATTCAAGCAAAACAATAGATAGCTGTCGCACCATGGATCTTTGCTAATCCAATTAATGTTAGGAATCATCTTGATAAGTTACATTCTCTTAAAAGATTGAATATACTAAAGTTTTCTGGTGCTATTGAATATCTTGGGAAGATCACTTAGAAGTTTTTAGATTAGTTTGTGTTACTTTTGGAATAACTAATGAAAATATTTTCTTAAGAGTTTTTTTCCAAACATTAGAAGGAAAAGTTTATCATGCATTTGTTAGTTTTCCTGATAGAGTTATTGATACTTGGAGAGATATTTAAGATTGGTTAGAGTTGTCATTTGGAAAAGATCAGGAAGATTGTGATCTAGTTAATAACCTTTTCAATTTTCCCTTGATCTAGGTGAGACCATTTATCATTTCATTGCTAGGTTCATTAAGCTAAGTCAAAAGATCTCACATGATCTTAGGTTTTCTAAAAAGTTATCTAGACTTTATTTTTGTAATCCTTTACCTTTAAAATATAAAATGGCTCTAGAGGATAGAGATATTACAAAATATAATGAAACCATAACATTCTATATTGAATATGAAAATAAGCTTAAATTCATTGGATTTATAGAAAGGTCTTCCACAAGTTTAAATTCATAAAACTAAATTTTTTTAAAGGCCATAGAAAGTTTAGGCAATGAGCTAATCACTGATAAAAGACAACTTAATGATAAACCTTCTTCCTCAAATAAAAATATTAAAGAAGATAAAAATGATGATATTGCTTATTAATGTAATGTTTGTGAACTAGATCATAATCTAGATACATGTCTTGTTGTTCTTAAGTTTAAAAAATTTCTTCATAAAAAACATGAAATATTTGAAGATCTAGTGTATAATATAAACACTCTTGATAATCCATTGGAAAATGAGAATGTTTATGTTATAAATACTAGGAATAAAGACTATAGTTCCCCTCAAAACAATAAAACATTAAATGATAAAGGGAAAACAAATAAAGGAAAAATAGTTTAGAATAATGCTAATAATTTAAAAGACAATACAACACAAAATTATTCTTTTTTCAACTATTTATAACAATAGTTAATATCAACATTATAAGCATAAAATTTTTAGACAAATTGATGCTAAAAGTTATAAAATAATTGATGATTTGTCAATAATTAAAGTTGGATTCTCGATAAGATTAATGAGGCTGTTAAGAATCCTAGAGCTCATGTAAGTTTGCATGAAGAAAACAGTATTGAACATATTTATGCTCAACATTTTGACCCTCTTTCTAATTAAATTCCTCATTTATATGTTACGGTTAAGATTGCTAATAAAATAGTTCATAATTATATCTTAGATATAGGTACCTCAAAGAATATTATGCCTAAATCTATTACTAATCAATTAGGTATATCCTATGAAGTAGATACTAGGAAGCTTACTGGTTTTGATTTTAGACAAACTAAAAGTTGTGGTATGTTTCATGACATAGTCATTAAAATTTCATAAGATAAACGGATTAGATGCATGACTAATTTTCAAGTCTTGGATATTCTTAGTAATTATGTAATGCTATTAGGAAGGAATTAGTCTAAAACAACTGGAACTTTTGTTGGAAAAGATATAACATGGGTTCCTATTACCAATGAAATTGATTTCATAAAAAGAGAGGATTTTAATGGTACACTTATTGAGTTACCTTATTCTTCTAGTATTTCTTACATTGAAACTAGAGTTGGGACTTATGAATTACCAAATTTAGATGAACTAAAAAATCAACATGAAGAAATATTTGAAAAGAATATTTTATGGTCACTTTACTTTGATGGGGTTTGATCTCAACAAGGTAATGGTGTGAGAATTTGTCTAATTTTCTCTGTAGGTAAAGTTTTTCATTATGCCTTCAAATTATCTTTTGAAAATACTAATAATACGCCAGAATTTGAAACATTATTTTTAGGATTGGAAAAGACCATAAACCTAAATATTAAGCATTTAGAAGTTTTTGGAGATTCTGAGCTAGTTGTTAGACAATTTCATATGATATATAAAACTAATCTAATTTGTCTACACCATTACACATAAAAAGTTCGGTCATTACTTGAGTATTTCAAAGATTTTAACATTACACATATTCTTAGAGAATTCAATATTAGAGATGATAAACTTTTTTATGCTTCCAATCTAACTCTAAACGAGATTAAACCTATTATAAAATTTTATTTTGTTGAAGTCTTTCATCCTAAAATTCCTAATTTTAATTATAGTTGGTCTATTTTTAGTTATGATGAACATATAGATTCATTTATTAAAGGCAATTATTTTAATCATGATGACTATGTACAAAATTATGGAGATTATTTTTAATTAAGTACTAACAGATTGTCTATTGATTTGGTGAGTTTAAAATCTATGTTCACACATCACGATCAACCTAAAATCTATAGAATGGAAGAACCATCAAGGAGAATTATAGGTGAGACCATTCCTATAAACCTAGGTACTGAAGAGGATTTAAAGTATGTTTATTTATGAATTTAGATAACTGCAAGCGAGAAGGTTAAATTTATTAAATTATTTAAATAATTCATTAATATTTTTTCCTAGTCATATAAGGATCTCAAAGGTTATAATACTAAAATTATTAAATATGACATACCTATTAAGCCTAGTATCAAACCAGTTAGATAGAAAATATGAAGAATCAACCCTTTGTTAAAAGACACCATTAATAAAGAGCTGGATAAGATGAGTGATATTGGTGTCATTTTTCCTATAACATATTCAGAGTGGGTAGCTAATCTAGTTACGGTTAGGAAGCAAAATAGTAACATTAGATTATGTGTTGATTTTAGGGATCTAAATAAAGCTAGTGTTAAAGACAATTTTCTTCTACCAAGCATAGATCAGATTTAGTAATAGATTGCAAGATTAGAAATGATGTCTTTATTAGATGGATTTTTTGGTTATAATCATATTTTTTAAAATTTTGAATAGACATAAAACTATTTTTACCACTTGTAGAGGTACTTTCACTTATAACATAATGCCTTTTGGATTGATGAATACATGAGTTACTTTTCAAAGAGCTATGCATGTTGCTTTTGATGATTTGATTGGAATTATAATTCAGGTTTATTCAAATGATCTCACCATTTATTTTAAAAAGATAAAAAATCATTTAGACCATATTTATGAAGTATTCACATTTTTTTGAATTCAAATAAATCTATTTTTTGTGTGATTGAGAGTAAGTTGTTAATACACATTATTTCAAAAGATGGTATTTCTATTGATCGTGAACATTTTAGAACAATTAAAGAAATACCTCCTCCCAAGGATCAATCTAGTTTGATATTTTTTTTGGTAAAATAATTTTTTTTATTAAATTTATTTCAAATTTTGCCGATAAATCTAATCCATTAAAAATATTACTTAAGAAAGATATGTTATATAATTTAGGTGAAAATGTTGTTTTAGCTTTTAATTATGTTAAATACACAATTTTGAGAGCTCTTATTCTTGCTAAACTTGATTTAAAAAAAAACATTCATTATTTATGTTAATGTTATAGAAAAAACCATTGGAGCTGTAATAACTCAAGAATTTGAAAATAATGAAGAAAAACCAATTGGTTATATCAGTCAAGTGTTAAAAGATGTAGAAACTAGATACCCCCTTATTGAGAAATTCATTTTCTCATTAGCTTCCTCTTTAATTAAATTTTGATATTTATTAATGGGAAATAAAGTTATTGTGCAATCTAATGTACCTATTATATCTTATATTTTAAAGCAACCAACTATCTAAGGAAGTCTCACGAAGTGGATTTTATGCATTCAAGAGTTTGATCTTAAATTAAAAATTTCCAAAACAATCAAAGGTAATGAACTAGAAAAATACTTGGTTGAAAATGCTTCTTTAGATATTAATGTTTTAATTTTGTTAGTTGATGAAAACTTAAATGAAAAACCATATTTAAAGACCATGAAGATTGTTGATTTTAAAAAAAAAATTAAGTTTGGTCTTGAAATGAATGAATGGGACTATTTATTAGCTAAAGATAACTGATACCATGACTTAGTTTATTATTTTTAAAATCAGGCTTGTCCTAATAACTTAGATACAAAAATAAAGACATTCCTTGAGATTAAAAGTGTTAAATTTTTATTTGTTAGAAATTTTTCTATTTTATCATAATAGAGATGGAGTTTTAATGAGATGTCTTACACATAGTCAAACATAAAAGGTTCCTAAAGGCTGTCATGAAGGAAATGTGGTGGATATTATGCTACAAAAATAACTACTTATAAGATTTTAAGAATAGATTATTATTGGCCCACTTTGTTTAAAGATGTTTATAAGTTAGTTCATTCTTGCATGTCTTGTCAATTATTTATTGGAAGAGATAAACTGCTTACAATACCTTTAAATCTTATTATATCTCTTCTAATGCCTTTAATTTATTTTCTTCATACCATGCTAGTAAAATGATCCATTCGTTGCTAAAATTCATTATTTAAAGGGGTTCTCTCTTAACTACTTGAGACATGACTTTTCTGGATCACACTCTCAAGATTATGTCTTTATCAATAGGCAATTTGTTACTACTCAATTTCATTACACAAACCTAACTAGCAAGGTCTCTAGTGTTATGTCTATTTTTTACACCCCCCTAATTTTTTTCAAAATTTAGTACTTTTTGTCATAGAGATGATCGAGTCATGAAATCTAAAACTGTGTCAGGGTCCCAATCAATTAATAGTATTTTTAGATGCATACTTTTGATTATAAAATGATAATATTTTGGAAATGCAATAGACTTAATCTTGATATAAATATATATGCTTAAGTTATTTTTGGCATGCATTATCGATTAATATAAATGAAATTTTGTTGATCTTTAACTTATCTATTTTATAGTTAATATATATATTCTATTATATTATTAATCGATGAGGGTTCCCACCTGTTACGATTAGTACCCTCGATCTATATTTAAATAGCTTGATCAATTAAGACTTTTAAGTCTTAATTAAACCTATCTTTAACTAATAATTATTTAATATTAATTAACTTTTTAAAAGTCAATTAGTTAACATAAACTAATAACAAACTAAATTTAGTTATAACTCATTTTGCAACTAAGTTTGAAGGTATTAAAGAAGATCAAAGACTCATTTGAAGACAAAATAACATGTATTGAAGACTTTTATAATTTTGTAATGTCAATCATTCATCTCTCTTATTTCTATGTAATTTCTTTGAGATAGTACAACTCTTACAAATAGACCTACTGATACTTTATCTGACATTTGAGTAATTGTTTAGGCAACATAGATATATCTAATTTTTATTATCATTTAATACTAGTTATCTGAAGTTTGCTAAACTTAACATCTTTTGATGATTGTTATTTGTAGTCCTATGCATAGATTCAAAACATTCAACCTGAATAACGATTAACATTTCAGTATTTTTTGAGACTTCATTGACCTATTTTGATTGTAAAATTATCATTCAAGTTATTGTAAAGAAATGATGTTAGTTTTCTCAATAAAAATTATTATTTTTTGTCCATTAAGACAGCTCTCCTTTGAGGCTCACACACTCTATTGTATTCTATATTGACTCTAATTTTAATATAATCTTATCCTTCTAGTTTTATTTCTATTTTTTAGTTTATTTTCTTAGTTATTTTTAGTTTCATTTCTGTTTTAGTTCTTTTATTGGTTATTTAGATTCTCTTGTTCTTTCTTTAGATTAGATAGTAATGGATTTTTATTTGATCAGTTCTTTCTTTTATTTTATTTTTAGAGTTGAAGTTCTTTTAGTATTTAATCTTAATTAGCTTTTAAATATATTTAGGTTTTTTGATTAATAGTCTTTCCTATTTAGTTTGAATTTACTGCTTATTAGTTGATAGTTGTTTTATTAATTATTAGATTAATTTATATTTAGGATTAGTTTTAGATTATTTATTTGATCATTTTTAGTCCTTAGGTTTTACCTTATTTTAAGTTTGTCTTTTGATTAGACTAGATTGTTTTAGTTTAAATTTAATTGCTTCAGTAGTTTGTTGTCTTTTTCTTAGTTTATTTGTTTGATTTTATTTAATTAGTTAATTAGTTATTTGTTCTCTCTCTCTTTTTTACGTGATTGAATACTTTATCTTTTATCTTATCTTAAATCTATCTCTTCTATTTTTGGTTGTCTTTTGAAGTTAACTTAGAGAATATTTCAACAAGAAGCAAGATACTACTTGAACACACACACACACACACACACACACACACACACACACACACACACACACACACACACACAATCAGATTTCTATTTTTGAATAGATAATCTAATTCATATATTTTATCTATCGGATATAACAGATTATAGATTCTTATTTGAACTAATTCATGAGTTGATAAAGTGGATTTTTGATTGTTATAATAAAATATATTATAGTTGGTAACTTATTTATTATTTTTCAAAACTTCTAAAAAAATCCTTCACATCTTTATAATTGTAGTTAAACCTTTGGAACCCCATGATTAGACTGATATGATTTCACCTTGACCTTCATGATAAGTGAAAGGGTTGATTCATTGATGGTAAACTTTCTATCATCAATAGACCTACCCCTTGAAGATCAATGTTTCAGATTAATTTGTGATCATTTTTTTCATTTAGAAGAGTGTAATGAAACTAGTGATAGGGTGTGTAGAAAAATATCTGATAAAAGTGTGCATAATCCAGATGATGGTAAGAACTCTTCTTTAGCTTGGAAGGAATAAATTTTAGATAAGAAAGACACTAGAAAAGGGGTTTTTAGATGGATGGTTGAGTGGACTACCTAGCATGAGCTAGATCCAAGAAGCATATACTTGCTAGGAAGTTGTCAATCCACTATTTATAATAATTAAGTTGATATAAATAAAAATAAAGGAAACTTGAATTCAATAACTAAAGAGTAAATACATGTAAGATGAGATGAAAGTAAATTAATTGTAAAAAAAATGACTAAATATAGCAAAAATGGGTCAATACTCATGCTAAGATAGTTGGAGTCAGGTTCAAAAAGTTAAAAAAGTCTTTGTGAACTGTCAGGAACATAGAGAATATGGTTTTGTTGGGGTCAAGGAGGTGAAAATAACTTGCTATTATTTTATACCATAGTGACCATCGATGGTTGAGTGACCATCGATGGTTGGGCTAACCATCGATGTTTACATATGTGATTCTAAAAATGGTCAGCAAAAGGATTATAGATTGAAAAAATAGAGGTTTGTTATACATCTAGAGTATGGAAAATAAGATGCTAATGAGTTTGATAGGGTAGGGAGGTTAGAAATGAAATAAATCAAAGAAAACAAGTATGAGATACCTGTAACTTGATGGTGGAAGGTTGAAGCAATTTGGCCAGAGTGATAGTACTTTAGACTTCAAAAGTGATTTTGATAGAGGTTTAGGTCTTCATTGATGTTGATTGCTTACTGAAGGGACACTGGATACCTATATGCAAAATAGTTTAGATGTGGATTGCTAGATTTCTCCATCCCTTTCACTTCCCACTTCTTTCCTTTTATAAGATGAAGATACTAAATGTGTAGGAGAAGTTGCTAAATGGATAGAGGAAAAGTTGATAATTATGATGCTTTAAAGATGGTTTGAATCACAAAATAGAAGTTGTTAAATGTTCCATACTTATCTCATATAATTGGTAATACTTTTCAAGCAGGTTTAGAGGACCTAACTATTGACAATCATGCTAACCGTCGATGGTTAGGATGATAATTGGTGGTCAAGGTTCTAAAGGAAAATGGATTAAAAAGGGTTTAATTAAAAAGTTAAGTTAGTAAAATAATAAATAGTCTAAGTCAACTAGGTGGTCAACCAACCTCAGAATCAAGTAGGGGTTTAAGGTGCTTTAACATCTAAAAATATGTAGTTTTTAAGTGTCCACATTTTGCCCCTTTTTGTTATGCAGATTGAATTAACAAGATACAAAAAAAAAATTGAATGAATTATTGATCATGATCTGATTGCCCTAAGTATGGGGGGAGGTATTCCCCCTCAAATTAAGAGGTGATGGAGTAAAAATGAAATCAGGTCAGGGTTTGATAAGTAGTATAAGGTGAGTCATGAGGTGTGTTAGGTTGTGAAGCTAAAAGCTTCACTGATGCAGACATTGTAGGAGGTTGCTGAGTGTCATAGTCACTAGCATCGGTCAGGCCAATCGACGTCGGTCAGGTGTAGACAAGAAGCTACTGACATCGATCAGGATCAGCCGATGTCGGTCATCTCAAGGCAGACAGGGACCGATGTTGGTCGCCTATGCAGTTCCAAAACTACTAGTTCATGAACAGTTAGTTAACGAACCAATTGTTTGCATGTTGAAAGGCTAATTTTAGTCTTGAGCTGTGGATCTAATTATTATAATTGGATGTCTAATTATTGTTTGCATGAGATCTATATAATATACTCATGGGATGTATTGTAATTTGTGCTAGTTGAGTAAGAGCAAGGTTAGCTCCTTCAGAGTGAAGAGACCAAGGTGTGTTCCTCCTAGTTCCACAGGGGTATTGAGTGTGTATGATCAGGTAGATCTATAGGTTATTGCAAGATCAGGTAGAAGATCCACTGGGGTACTGGTTAGGAGAATCATAAGGACTTGGTGAGGCAAGGACAAGGGTTCTTCAGGGTGTAGAGAGATCTACATGGTAAGTAAGATCATTGATTTGCAGGTGTGTGTGTGTGTGTGTGTGGTCAAAGGAGATCTGTGGGGTAGCAAGATCAAAGGTGACAGCAACACATCAAAGAGCAAGATCAGGTGAGATCTACTTGGAGTACATTGTGTACTTGGAGTACGGTGTGTACTCGGTCGTGGAGTATGTGGAGTACTTGTGTACTGGTAGTAGTGATACTGACTGGTGGTATTGGCAGTAGTGATACTAATTGGTTGGAGGTGAACACCAACTCTGTGTTTGAGTTGTGTGTTGGGACCATAAGAGAAAGAGTGAGCTCTTGAAGAGATTTACTATTTATGCCCTAGAGGTGTGGGAGCCCTAGAGGTGTGTAAGGAAGAAGACTGTGGCATCTTCTTTATTGTATTTCCTTCTGGAAGAGTATTAATACAATTGGGTATTGTCTCTCATATTCTATGTTATTTTTGAATTCTAGTTACTTGTTACTTCTGGTTAAATTCCATATTTAGTTGCTTGTACATGGTAATCAGTTGTGCTTCCTAGATCCTAATAGTGGAATCAGAGCATGTTTATTGTTTTAGATTCCTGACAAAGTGGTATAAAAGCTAATGTTGCAGGGAGTAGGTTTGTGTTTTATTATAGGTCACTCTCAGGGGTTTTTGATTGAGTGGGAGTATAGCAATGGTAAAAGAAAGTACACTAAGAATGGAGGAATTAAAAAGCATGAATGGTCAAATATGGTGTTATGGAAAGAAAGAGCAGGTAAAGGAAAATTGTTGGTTGGTAAAAGATCAGCATGAAGGAACTAAAGAAGCAGATGTAGCAGGTGTTATTGCACAGGATGCTCTGGGATGTTCCTTGGATAAAGTAGAATCTTGTTTTATAGATTCTATTGCCTCTTTCCATGCAACCCCATATAGAGGGGCTGGTGTGCCTTGTCAATGTTTTGGCAAAGGGGAAGTGCGACTAAAATTTCAGGCAGCCAACACATGGGTGTTGAAGAAGGTCATGCAGGTCTCAGTCTTGAAGATGCGGCTAATATCTTTAGGAAAGTTGGGTGATGAGAGATGTACAAGAACTCTCATAGCATATACACTTGAATTAACATGTGGTAAGAAAGTAGGTACTCTTTATCTACTTGCTTGTATTACTGACTCTTCTTCTATTGTGAAGACATGGCTTTGTAGGCTTGGTCTCAAGAGCAAGAAGGAGATGCATGTTCTTAAGTGGAAGACATATGTGTTTGATAGACTTAAGAACTAGAAGCCTTGGTGTTTATGGAGGAGATGATGGACAGAGATCAGTGGATGGGACTCGATAACTCTGAGTAGGGCAGTTTGGATAGGGTTTTGATCTAAAGAGAGCTCGTGGGTAAAAAGTCATCACTCACAGGAAAACACAGGTACTAGTGTCAGTCAAGAGGAAATAGTGTTGAACAGACAGGTATCGACATTGGTCATGTGTAGACCAGAGGAGTCGGTGGTATTGGGCTAGTGGAGACCGATGTTGGTAGGATAACCGACGTCAGCGACTAGGTTAGTCACATGGAACCGACATCAGTCGGATGCAGACTATGTGGTGACTGAGGTCGGTCACTGAGACAAATTTTGGGTAGACAACAAGCTGTCAAGGAGTCTCAAATGCCCATGTGGAGGACTGAAAGGATAAGTAAGCCTCAAATTCATTATTCCTCTTCTTTATACTAGTTACTCACTGTAGAGCAGGAAGGATTTAGGAAACAATGGGAGCATGGCATAAATGAGGATGCAGAACCAAATGGGAGATTTGGTAGGGTTTTTAGCTGGTATGAAAGCACTAAAAGATGAATGGATTCCTTGGTTAAAGAATAGAGAGAATAGATACGTGAGATGGAAGGCTAGGTCATATGGTCTTGAGGAAGCTCCAGGACAGTGGTACAGGTTTGACAGGTGGATGACAAAGCATGGCTTTAGTCAATGTCATTGTAACTACTGTGGTTTCTTTACTAGGTGGGTGATGATTGCAACATCATCCTGTTACTGTATGTTGTGTGTTTGCTTGATGCAGGGTTACACATACAGGGTTTTTCTAAGCTAAAGGTAAAGTTAGTTTAGAGGTGTGTCATGAAGAATTTGGAGGAGTGAAATTCTTTGGCATGAGTAATCCTAGAGATAGGGAAGATCACAAGTTGATGTTGTCACATGATGATTGTGTGAAGGTAGTGTAGGATGTAGAATGGCAAGTGCACCTATGGATGGACAATTCACAAAATAGGGTCCCTAATCACATGATGAGGTTGAGTACATGTGTACTCCCTGAGTTTGCCCAAGAAGTGGGTGCTGCCAGAAAGTTTGTAGTCAATCTGAGAAGGAAGCACTGGATAGTGGTTTAGTGGGCTCTCAGGTATTTGAGAGGGACCAACAGTAGGGATTCATGCTATGCAGGGTCAGCGACTTCAGATATGGTAGGTTACTTGGATGACATGTGTTGCAACACAAGTTGTGTGGTGGTTGGTCTTCAGGATTGATCTTAAAGAGGGATACAAGCCAAGAAACAAATTAGACAGTGTACAGGTACATGTATAGTGTAGTTGTTTATCTCTAAGTGGGAGATTGTTAGGTTGTGGAGCTAAAAGCTTCACTGATACAGACATAGGAGGAGGTTGCTGAGTGTCATAGTCACCAGTGTCAGTCAGGCCAACTAACGTCAATCAGGTGTAGACAAGAATCTACTGACATCAGTCAAGATCAACCAACGTCGATCATCTCCAAGTAGACAGGGACCGATGTTAGTTGCCTGTGCGGTTCCAAAATTGCTAGTTCACAAATAGTTAGTTAATGAACTGGTTGTTTGCATGTTGAAAGGCTAATTTTAGTCTTGAGCTATGGATCTAATTATTGTAATTGGATGTCTAATTATTGTTTGCATGAGATCTATATAATAGACTCATGGGCTGGATTGTAATTTGTGCTAGTTGAGTAAGAGCAAGGTTTGCTCCTTCAGAGTGAAGAGAGCAAGGTGTGTTCCTCCTAGTTCCACAGGGGTACTGAGTGTGTATGATCAAGTAGATCTACAGGTTGTTGCAAGATCAGGTAGAAGATCCACCAGGGTACTAGTTTGGAGAATCATAAGGACTTGGTGAGGCAAGGACAAGGGTTCTTCAGGGTGTAGAGAGATCTACATGGTAAGTAAGATCATTGATTTACAAGTGTGTGTGTGCAAGGTCAAAGGAGATCTGCGGGGTAACAAGATCAAAGGTGACAACAACATGTCAAGGAGCAAGATCAAGTGAGATCTACTTGGAATATGTTGTGTACTTGGAGTACGGTGTGTAATCAGTCATGGAGTATGTGGAGTACTTATGTACTGGCAGTAGTGATACTAACTGATGGTATTGGCAGTAGTGATACTGACTGGTTGGAAGTGAACACCAACTCTGTGTTTGAGTTTTGTGTTGGGACCGTAAGAGAGAGAGTGAGCTCTTGAGGAGATTTATTGTTTATGCCCTAGAGGTGTGGGAGCCCTAGAGGTGTGTAAGGAAGAAGACTGTAGCATCTTCTTTATTGTATTTCCTTCTGGAAGAGTATTAATACAATTGGGTATTGTCTCTCATATTTTGTGTTATTTTTGAATTCTAGTTACTTGTTACTTCTGGTTAAATTCCACATTTAGTTGCTTGTACATGGTAATCAATTGTGCTTCCTAGATCCTAACAGTGGAATCAGAGCATGTTTGTTGTTCTAGATTCTTGACAAGGTGGGTGACATAAAATGGGTTGGGCATTTGAAATGCAAAATTACACACAAAATGTGACTAAGTGTGATAATCAAGATTGTGTAGAGACTAAAGGTTCCAATATTGATAAAAATAAGGTCAGGATCTAGGGAGACATATATCAGGGTAAGTGATCTACATTATTGGTCATAGCTGATTAGGTCATTCCTATCAAGTCATCTAGATAGGTTCGACATTATTCATAGGTATCTAGGGTAGGAAGTGCTCCCACAAAACAACACAAATGGTTTGGTAATGTATGAGATGGTGCAAAGTACAAAAGGGCAACATAACAAGGTTGATTGGTGTGTTCAAAATTATCAAGGCAAAGTCATCATAAAATATGTGAAAGTTTAGGTCAAAATGGCCAACATCAAGGTGGGCATGGTCAAATAGGTCAGTTAGAGAAGGAAAGCTCTGAAAAGTCAAATTCTAGTTGGGTGGAGATTAGGTAATCTCCCAAAAGGTTCAACACTAAGTTAGGGCACTCTAAATTTTTGAAAAGGGTAGGATTCTAACTATTAATGATTAGGGTTTCCCCCAAGGTTGACTATTGATGGTCACCCTGACTATCGACGGTTAAGGGAAACCCTAAAAACTAAGAGATAAAAATTAAAAATGTTAAGTCATTTACACTATTGACTTGTAGTGATTGCTTTTGGGAGATTTTTTTGGCATTTTGTCTTTTTGTGTTAGCCTAAAAAGGTGAAATTGATTAATTGGTTGATTGTGTGTATGGGGTTGATTAAGTGGTTATTTGATGGAGGGTGGATAAGGGCATGATCAAGTGGCAGGATGAGGGCTCCAACCACATCAACAATCCTAGAATGAGGTAGGCATTGATTTAGATTTGATAGATAGTGTAATGTAGTCCAATTTAGAAGTTTGATTTGAGAGGGATAAGGTGTAGGAATGGCTTTGGGTAGGTTGAGGGGAAATGGTGCCCTAGGTGTAGGGTTTGTGGAATTTGGTTAAATTAATGAGAGAAATTTATAGGTGAAGGGTGTGCTAGGTATGAATTGGGTTGTAGAATAAGGAAAGGTATGTTAATTTAGAAATTAGGGTCTTGAGTGGAGGTTGTAAGGGGTCATGGGTTTGAGGTTTGCACCACCAGTGGTCACACACAGTGACCATCAGTGGTTTTGACCTGACCATCGATGGTCGAACCCCAGGGGAGAGAGGCTCTTTAGGGATCATCGATAGTTCAGTGAACTATTGGCAGTCGAAGGGTTAAGGAAGTAGGTAGAAAAAGGTTGGGAATTTGTTAAGGGACTTTAAGGAGATTTATTGGTTTAAAGGGTAGTAAATTTTTTAAAGGGAATTATTTGAAAGTTGTGTGAAATATTTGAATAGACTTTTCATATGAAAAGTGTTTGAAAGGTTAGAATTTGTAATAATTATTGTTTTATGTTGTTTAAATTTGGATGAAGTTGTAAGTTGTTGACAAAGTAATGTAAAAGTTGTAAAAGTGGTTGAAGTTGGAAAGTGTGGGGAAGACATGTGTATAAGTGGTTAGAGTTGGAAAGGTGTGAAATGGTGAAAACTTGGGAAAGGTTTGTTAAAAAAATTGGTTTAAAGTGAGTTGAAGGTTAGGTAGGGTGTATAGAATGTGTAAAGTTCAGTTAGAGTTTTAATGTTATTTTAGAAGTGTTGAAAGGTTTTCAGTTGAAGTGTCAAAAAGGTGAAAGTGTCTAATAATATTTGTGTGTGGTAAAATTTGAATGAATGTATAGAAAGTCTTGTAAATAGTGTAAAGTTGAAAATTTATTTTAAGGTGTGTGTAGAAGGGGGGTTGAGAGGTATGTTAAGGGTTGAGAGTTTCAATAAAACATTGAATATTTATGTTAAGTGGGGTAAAATGTCAAAGGTAGGATTGATAGGATAAGAAATTTTGTTACAATGGTAGGTGGGTAGAGTTAGGAAAAAATAAATGTCAGGTATGTAAAATAGTGTGTTAGGATTGTGTGGTTGAATAGTAGTTATGTGAAGTAGGGAAAGTAGTTGATTGATATAGGAAATATGGTTGGAGTGAAGGGTTATATTAGAATAGGGTAGATGTAATGGGTTATAATGAAAGAGGTTGAAAAATATAAGTGTAGATAGGTAGGGAACTTGACTATGACAACTAAGTAGGCATGCTAATATTGTTGTTTTGTAGGCCCATGACTAGATTCAAATGAGGGACCAAGTCCCTAAGATTTTTGCCAAGGTCCATAATGGGATGATATATGATGAGTGAAGGCACATGGAGGAGGTTGGCCTAGGGGCCATGAGACATTACCAACACCTACCGTGGGATGTGGTAATGATTGTGGCACTCATCGAGAGATGGAATCTGACCATAAGCACATTTGTGTTGTTGATAGGGGAGATGACGATTCTCTTAGAGGATATTTAGTAGATTACATAGATACCCATTCAGGGGGATCCAATTTATCACATAGAGAGCAAGGAGTGGGACTACCACATGGACTTGATATATGGATCAGAGTGGGTCCAAGATAGGTATCATGCTGGTGGTGTATGCTACAAGCCACTATATTAGAGGGATCTTTAGGATCAATATTTTTTGACCATGATGATGATGGGGGTGTCTTGATTCATACTTATATATTCAAGAAGTGTTTTATTCCTTTATTTGGTTTTGGGAGCACTAGTGGAGATGTTTAGGGAGAACTATGTTTGGTTGGTCCCCTGTGTTGTTAATGCAGATCTATAAGGAGCTCTGGGCCTTTTGAGCACAAAAGTAGTACATGATTAGTGTGGGGTTTATGCTCCTTTTTTGGGTGTATGAGCACATATGAGTTTTGAGACCTTTGGGTTTGCCATGGGATGGTTATGCTCGTATAGACTACAAAGTGGGTTTTATGAGATGGAGAGGAGATTATGCATTGACAGGGGCTGGTAGTGGTGCAAGGGACATAGATTGGTTCATAGATGCTTTGGAGGGTGTGGTGATGGTGGGTGACATGGTGTGGATCCATATTTGGACTAGCTAAGGTGGGTAGGGTATAGCTACCACATAGTATCATTATAGAGATAGTGTTAGATATGTGGGAGGTGGGATGGTGAGACCGAGCTTATCTCATTTGATTGAATTTTGAGGTAGTTTGGCCTCATATAGGGGATCCCACCATATTTTTCCATGATATAAGAGGGAGTATGAAGAGTTCTTACTCCTAGAGCCACATCCATAGGGTGTCATGTTGGACCATGAGGAACTACCAGTGAAAGCCACCATAGATAATGCAAGGGTTACTGATGGTTATGAAACATGGTGCCTAGTCTGATATGCGATGACTAATTTTGGATGGGGTGATATGGGTCAATAACCCATGGATGTGGATCCCATAGAGGCACTAATATAGGGTGGTGGTCTAGATAAATAGGTAGTAATAACACTAGCAGTGGCACAATACTAGATTACCAGGCTACATGGATAGGTGGCCACTTTACAGGGGTAGATTACCACTTTGTCTAGTGAGTGAGATCAGGGGAGGATCTCTTTTAGGTTAGTGAATCAAGAAAGGTATTTCTTGAGATAGAGGATAGGAGTGGACACAATAGCCATATGAATACCACCTGATATAGTTTTATGGACATGGTACTTAGCCACCATTGAGGAGCTAAGATATTATGAGGTGATAGTGTTGGTGTAGTTGCCATTGGACATGAGGTATGAAGAGTATAGGGCCAATTTAATAGGTGGTTCATCTATAGTGACTATAAGAAAGTGGGCCTCGATAGTGGGGTAGGCAAGGATATCATAGGGACCACCACTAGATGGTATCACAGGTGTAGGTGCAGGTGGTCATGGTTCTGGTGCCCCAAGGACTTGATATGTTTAGTTTTATTGACATGGATGCATATTATTTTAATTTCAGCCTACGTGTTGATGACATGAGATGTATATGAGTGAGATAGACATGGATAAATTATGTCATGTATTTCTTTATTAATGTATATGATGATCATTTTGATTGTATTGATGACATGTTGACATTTGATTATATTGATGACATGATAATTATGTTCTGATGTTTATAGTTGTTTATGATGTTTATTGATTATGTATTGATGTATTATGATTATGATATGAGGATTTTTTTATCATGAGAGGATATGTAGATTTTTTTTTTCACATTTTGTTCATGTGATGCATATGATGTATTATGATGATGGATAAGATGGATGGACTTATGATTATGATGTTTTGATAACGTTTTTATAAGTGATGATATGAGCTTAGGTATGTATGATTTTAGATATGTGATGATTGATTTGATTATGATATGAGTGATGTTTCTCATAGATGTATATGCTTTATTCATGGGATGAACATGATATATATATATATGTATATATATATGTATGTATATATATATGTACGTATGTATATATATATATACATACATACATATATATATACATATATATACATACATACATATATATATACATACATATATATATATATACATATATATATATATATATATATATATATCTACATATATATATATATGTATATATATATGTATATATATATATATGTATATATATATGTATATATATATATATGTATATATGTATATATATATATATATATGTATATATGTATATATATAATATATATATATATGTATATGTATATGTATATATATATATATGTATATGTATATATACATATATGTATATATGTATATATATACATGTATGTATATATGTATATATATATATATATATGTATATATATATATATATATATATATATATATATATATATGATAAAATATTAATTTTGAGTTTGGTCATAGAATGATGTTGTTCATGATGTGATTATGGATATGAGATAGATGAGTTTATGTATGAGATAGGTGAATTTATGTTTTAGATAGATTATTTGGTGTATATATGTCTATAGTATAGATATGACATGGTTATTATTTCATGGTTATATATGATCATAGTGACATGGTTATGATTATTTAATTGCTTATGATGTATATGGGAAATGGTAGATGACATGGTTTAGGTGGTTTGTTGACACGATGTGATTTATGGATAGGATTATAAATATGTGGATTATGGTTATCTCATGAGTTTTGATATTTATAAATGTGTATGATGTGGGTTTTAAGGTTTATGAATGGTAGGATGCTCATGCCCCATTATTTATGAGATGAGAAGTGTATATATGAGGATATGTGAAATAGCTAATATATTTTGTCTTGTGTTGATAATTATAGATTATGGATGATGAGACGAAGGAATTAAAATGTGATTAGATGTTTGAATTTGATATGTGGATAGTTTTAGGTGATGTTTTGTGTACATATGAGGGATGATGTGTTTGTTCATGATGATAGATATGATGGTTTTGAATGTTTATTTTGATGATGTGGTTTATGATACATTTGATGTTTGGGTGCATAGATGGGAAATGGATCATAATGTTGTGAGGTATATGGATTAGTGTTATGATGAAAATGATGTTTGGAATTTTTGAATATGATATGGATAAGTGGAGATATAATGAGAGCACATAAAGTAGATATAGGTAATAAACTAAATGTTAGAAATAGATAAAATAATCATGAGACACATGTCGTCATGGACTAATAATGACAAGGTAAGAAAGGCATGATGTGTTCATTATTAAGGACCTAAAAAAATCAAATTTAGATGGTCTTAATTAAAATAAGCATTTTGAATGCTTCACATTAACATGCTTTGAGTGATAAAATATGGTATCTTAATCACATTGTGTCAAGTAATCTCAGAATCCCTTGATTTTTAGAGGGTATAAAGGGGAAAATAGGTGATAGGTAATTTGAAGGGAAATGGGTGATACAGTAAATTGATTACCTAAGATCCCTAATATACAATTCCATGTCTTAATATGAATCATAGACTGATCAATGTGGGAAGTCTATTAAATATATAAGAAAGAGTCAATTGTAGCTCTTTTAGGATAACTTGATTTGATTTTGATATAGGGCCATTTTTTGTCTTTTGTTGCTTTTGATAAAGGGGTGAAGCTGATTGATGTGGGAAGCTTCAAATTATTTCTTTCACAAACTTAAGTTTGCCATCCTTCAAGGGAGTGGTCTAAATTTAGATTTAGTTATTTGTTAGTTGTCCTTCAAGGGAGTAGTCTATCTTTTAAGCAATTTTTTAGTTGTTACGCAACCATCCTTTATGGGAGTCATCTGCAATGCTAGAGATATGGACAAAAGTGATAGTTTAGATTCAAATAGTTAAGATGGATGGATGGTGACAAATAGTTTAGATTCAACTAGTTAAGATGAGATTTGGGAAGCAAAGGAAACCATTATATCTATGAACTTGTTGGTAGATCGAGGAACTGATCGGATAAGATAATGATCAAATGATGCTAAAAGTACATCTACAAGTTGCTTGTAATTTAATCGGACATGTTTTTTACATTGATAATATTTGTTGACCTGGTTGATCACAAGTTAAGAATTTCCAAAAATACTGATTGTTTTAACTCCTAAAGCTAGAGTAGTTTGAAGACCTATGACCAGGGCTTCATACTCAACCACATTATTGGTGAACTCAGAGTAAAGTTTAAAGGAAAAGGG
The DNA here is from genome assembly GCA_037957365.1 of Torreya grandis. Lineage (NCBI taxonomy): Eukaryota > Viridiplantae > Streptophyta > Pinopsida > Cupressales > Taxaceae > Torreya > Torreya grandis. The sequence goes on from JARHVA010001330.1 coordinate 3,139,229, forward strand.
AAGAGGATCACTATTAAGGGGAATGAGAACAAATTTGGCACCCCCACCATGTTGACATTTAGAACCATAAAAAAACATGGTCATTTGGTAGGTGGGTCCTTCTGAAGAAAGAGTTTCAATGGACATGTTGGGAAATACAATAGGAAGTAGTTGATTGTCTAGTATAGGAGCTTCAACCAATTGATTGGTGATTAATTATCCTTCAATATATTTTTTTTAAAGGAAATTAAAATCAAACTCAGCTAGGAGCATGATCTACTTAGCCATACGTTGGTTTTGGTATGGTTTAGATTTCATGTATTTGAGTGGGTTGGTTTTAGTGATGACATAGGTTTTGTGATGAATAAGGTCATGATGGAGTTTAGAGGACATAAAAAATAACGTAAGGAAACATTTATCAAGATGGGTATACCAAGTCTCATATTCTATGAGTGTGTGGCTAATGTAGTATGTGGCTTGCTTTTGTTCTATTCATCACGACGAGCAATCATTTCCACTAAAGAATGGTCTGTGATGAAGATATAAAGGTAGAAAGGCTGGTCATCTTTATGAGGAATAAGATAAGAGGAGAAAGAAGGTACTCCTTGATTGAATCAAAGGATTATTGATAGTCCTTGGTCCACTTTAAAGAGGTGTCTTTCTTTAGGAGATGGTGAAAGGGTTGACGTCTATCTGATAACTGGGAGATGAAGTGATGGATGGATTGAAGCTTCCCCTATAGGATACAAAATTTATTAAGGTTAGTAAGAGGAGGAATCTCTAAGATTGATTCAACTTTGGCAAGGTCTATTTTGATTCCTTGAAGACATATGATAAAGCCAAGAAGCTTTCCAGATAAGACCCTAAAAATGCATTTCTTAGGATTGAGCCTAACATGATAATGGATTAGTTGGTCAAAGATGATTATGAGAATGACTAGGTGATCCTTGTGGTGTTTTTATTTCTCAAGGAGATTGTCCACATAATCCTCAACAATTTTATTGATGAGGTCATGAAATTCAAGACACATTGATAGTTTGCTCCAGTGTTCTTCAGACCAAAAGGCATGACTCAGTAATAGAAGGTTACCTATGAGGTTATAAAAGAAGTTTTATGTTGATATTTTGGGGTAATAAAGATCTAATCGTATCCTGAGAAACCATCCATGAGGGATAACATCTCGTGGCCAGTTGTAAGATCAACACATTGGTCTATGTTTAGCATAGGAAAGTCATCCTTTGGGCAAGTGAGGTTGAGGTCATGAAATTATATGTAGAGATGAAGTCCTCATATGGGTTTGGTGATGGGAATGATGTTAGAAACCCATTATGGATAGTCAATGGGCTGAATGAATTCAATGGATAAGAGATGTTAAAGTTATTTGACTAGAAGGGCAAAGCAAGGATGTATCTTGCAAAGTTTTTGATGAATTGGCTTAACCTTAGGATAGGTGACAATGTTATGGAGGGAAATAGAAGGGTGAATTATAGGAATATCTTGATAAGACCAAGCAAATTCTATGCTACGATCTCAAAATAAATAAGGGTAATCTTGTTATTATATGGAATTTAAGGATTGGTTGATTTTGATGATACATGGGTTATCTTAAGTATCCAAGTTGACATTGATAGTAGATTCATTCAGCATGGTTTGGTTCTCAGGAGGAATGGATTTATGGATAGAAGAATCCCCATACCAAGGTAAGTGAGAATAGAATTATCATCCTGATGTTGGATGGTGTTGATGGTAGGAGAATCTCACTCTATCATTTTGAGATGGATGAGAGGAAGGGTTTTAGTTTGTCCATCCTTTTTATAGGTCAGGGGGCCAAAACTAATAGTATTGATAAAAAAAAGTTAGATGGCATGATATTAAAGTCTTCAAATCTTGAGGGAGATGGGGTTGGTGAATATGAAACATCCTCATCGATGGTGGTGATGGGTTTTGGTGAGGTGAGTTCTTGTGGTGATATGAACCCAAGGCCAAATAACTCCTGAGGTTTTTGAGTTTTGATTATGGGTAACTTGTGAGGTCCCTATTCAAAGAGGCTAAGACCAAACGCCTTTCAAGCACACCTATAAAGGTAAGCTTTGGAAAAGGTTGGTTTGTTGAGATAAGAAAAGTTAGAGGTGAATGGTTAGATAGGAAAGATAGTGGTGGGAGTGAGAAGTGGCTGATTAAGTCCCCCATATATGAAATGTGTTTGATTATTTGGGAGCCCAAAAGGAATGATGGTTTCAATGTTGGGATTATAGGAAGGGTTGTGTTTAAGGTTCCCATACTCTTATAGAGTAGGGAAATCATTAAAGGCTAAAAGAAAATGTTCTCCAAGGGAGAAATGTTGAAACATGGATTCCAAGGGGTCCTCTATAGGGATCTGGGAAGAAGGGATAGATGAGTTAGTTGAAGCCTCATCAATGGCGTGGGCAGGAATGTTGTTAGTTTTGGTTGATGGTGAGGTAGTCTTGTTATTAGTTGATTGTGAGGTGGATGAAGGAGGAATAAGAACATCATTAGGCCAATATGTCATATTTCAAGAGGAAAAAAGACTAGGGTGAACTTTGATGGTAACAACTTGACCTTCATGTTCAAATTTGACACATTGATGTAAGGTGGAAGGGACACAACTCATGTCATGGATCAAAGGGCATTTGAGTAATAAATTATATTGGAAATCATTACCTATGATGTAAAATAACATGGGGATGGTATAAGATCACAATTGAATATGGAGGAAAATTGTCCCCAAATTAGTGGCCATGGTATCATTAAAAGAGCAAAGGATCGATGTGCTTTTTGACATGATATTCTTGGGCAGTTGTAATTGGTCATAAGCATGGGAAGAGATAATGTTGATGCTAGATCATCCATCAATCATTACCCTTTTGATGTGAGTATGATTAATGTATATGGTAATATAGAGGAGAGGATTGAAACCCTTTGGATGAGTGAGAGGTATTTTAGAATCCTAAAAGGTAACAAAGGCAGAAAGTTGGAAGGCTACAACAAAGGGGGAAAGAGGTTGAGGGTCATCTGATTGAACCACTATAGATTACAGAGCCTCTATCAAAGCTTAGCAGTGTTGTGGTGAGGTTTTAGTTAGTACATAAAGGCTCATCTTCACTGGTGTTAGGTGAAGTTATTTCAACATAATACACTAGATGGATTCTAAAGGAGAGGGTCTTAAAATGGACACTTTGGCTTTTGGTGGTTGTATAGGTGAAGGTGTAGGTATCTAGGTTTTGTTAAAGGGATAAGGGGTTAAAGGGTATGTACATAAGATGGACACTTTGGCATTTCCCTTATCCTTTTGTTATGCTTGAGATTGGGTAACCATATGAAAAGTGTGGATGGGGGGATTGACTAAGTTTGATGGTTACTTTGGTTCCTCCTCCTCACTTTTGGGTGAGAGTGGGGGAGTTGATAAATGTTAGATATGTTGAGTTGATGGGGTTAAAATAGGTTCATTGAATAACAAATCATCCTCATCATATAGGCTATAAACAAGCGTTTAGAGAGCTTTACAGTTCTTCATGTCATACCCCAGTGCCTTATGGCATGCATAGATCAAGTTATCATTGAACCAAGAGGGTTTTGTATTTGAGGGGTAGAATGGATTGATAGGTGGTAAGATAATGGATGAAGTTTGCAATAAATTTTGTAAGATGGTTGAATAAGATTCATTAAAAGGTGTTGGAGGTGATGGGTTTATAGTTTTAGATATGGGAGCCTTCTGAGATACAGTTTTCACCTTAGAAATTATAAGTGGTGGAAGGGTTTTAGTTGGTGGTTGTGATTGCTTAGTTATGATTGGATTTAGGGTAAATGATTTGAGAGTGGAATATTTGGATGATGAGGGGTTAGATATAGTTGGGAAGGTAGAGGTGGATAGATTAGTTAAGAATGAAGGAAACCTAGATGGTTTGGTGGGTGTAGGCATAGGTAGAGGAAAGGGGGATGGTTTACTAGAGGAAGAATAGGTAATTAGGATGGTAGAAGGATGGGGTCCTAAGATAGAAAGCAAGTGGGAAGGAGGTGGTATGGGTCTAGTTTGAGGTTGAGGTTTGGACAAATCTACCTTCTTGATTGTTTTGGTTGGGGGTTTATTTGGTGGACTAAATCTGACTTCAGGGGGGTGAGTTTAATTTGGTATGGGAAGGATTCCTAAATTATTGATATGTTTGGTAAGAAAGGAATAAGGTGATTTTATGATGTTAAATGGAGGTAGTTGGGACAATTGACTTATCATTTTTGAGGAAGAGGTGTTTGATGGAGATGTAATAATGGGTTTAAGGGTAGATTCAAATGAGGTTGAAGGTTTAGATTTGTTTTGGTATGGGAGACCAAGATGATGTCAAAAGGTAGCTCTATCAAATTTGGGTTGAGAAGTGAACACTAAAATTTGGACTAGTCTAGAAAAGGGCTTGTAGATGGGCTTGGTTCCTTGGTCATTGGTTTCAAAAATTAAGCCCCTAGGTGGAGAAGAGGGAATGGTTCCTCTATCATTGCTCTTAATGTGAGGTTCCAAAATTAGTGGTTGGGTGGATGAGGTAACCATCTCTTATGGGATGGTTTCTAAAGAGGGAATGGATGGTTTTATGATGGGGGAGGTAAATGTAGTGTCCTCCAGTGAAGGAATAGACATGGTTGCTTGCTTTGTTTGGGTGTCCAAAGGAATGAAGGGTAGTTCTACTACTTCAATGGGTAGAGTGGAAGAGGAATAGATGGATAAAGAAAAGGTTGTATCCTTTAGTATTTCCATTAAAGGAGGGGTAGATAAATCTAAGGTCTCATCAAGTAAATAAAGAGGGGTGGTTGATTCCTTCATTTGGGTACCAAAGGAATGGAAGGTGAGTCCACTACTTTTGTGAATGAAATGGCAAAAGTAGTGGTTGAGGTAATGGTCTCCTCAATAGTGTGTTCCCTAATAATAATGTTGATTGTATATGCCTCATGATAGTGAGATGATTCTAGTTTGTTATCATGGTGATGGGTAAAAGAAACATGATTGGCAAAAGGTTTATGGAAGATGTCGAGGGACTAATTAGGAGGTGCATTGGGATTATCAAATGCAAGTTCTCCACTATCAATTAAAATTTGGACTCAACTTTTAAAGGTATTGCATCTATTGATGTCATGTCCATTAACTTGGTGAAAGGCACAATGGTCATTCTCATTGTACCAACTAGGCACGGGGTGAGAAACATCAAATTGTTTGGGTGGTTTGATAGGTGGAAGTTGGATGAGGTTAGCTTTGATTAATTTGTCAAAAAAAAATGAATAAGAGTCCCTTATGGGAGTATATTAATTTGGAGGAGCTCAGTTTTGGTTTTAGTTTTGTTGGTAGGAAGGGTTGGAAGAATTGGTTTGATGGGGTTAGTTGATAGTTGATGGTGGAGTAGTTTTTAGGACAATTGAGTTTGTAGATGCTTTTGATTTAGTAGTAGGATAGTTGGGTTGGTTAGTGGTTTTGGTGGAGGGAGGGTCATTGGATTTAAAGCTAGAATTCTTGTTTCATAGTTTCAATTTCCCTTTGTCAATGGCTCAATTTTTAAGTTTACGTGCCATGGTGAATGCCTCATCAAAAGTTATGAAGGTTTGAACTTGAACAGTGGGGGAAATATGTTTGGCACAAACCTAAGAGAAGAGATCAATCAACATAGGTTTGGGTAAGGATAAATAAAGTTGGTTGATAAGACCTCTCCATCTAGGTACAAAATTGGAAATTGATTCATCATTAAATTGCCTAATAGAATAGAGGTCAGTAATAGAAACCTTTTTAGATATATTTACTAAGAAATGATCTAAAAAGATTTGGGCAAGTTGGGAGAAGGAAAGGATGGAGTCCTTGGTGAGAGAACTATACCAATCAAGTGATAATCCTAATAAAGACATGGGGAGGTATGAAGGAGGAGAGCATCATCATCTATAATTAAATAAAAGGAATAATGAAATGCTCTTAAATATTTTTGGGGTCCTCCTTGCCTTGAAAATTGAAAAAATTGGTTAGCTCCCATTGAGGAGGATAAGAATGGATAGGAATGGATGGATGGATTCATTACATATTTTATCATATGATAAAAGGTTATGAGACACATAGATAAATGATTCTAGGTTGGTCATTTTATCCATTAAAATCCTGACTAGATCTGGTTGAGGTTGGGACACTGCATAATTAGGTGGTAAGTTTTGTTGAGGTTGGGTGGAAGTAATGTATGGATAAGTGGCAGAAGATGCTACATATTGGTAAGTGGTCATATGAGGTTGGGATAGTGGCCCATAAGGGTTGATTGGCATAAATGGTTGGGTGAAAGGTGTTATGTTTCCTTGTGGGTTAGAAACATATGGATAGGATGCCATGGGTACTTGTTGGGGTGCTGATATGGGTTGGTTTAGAGGTAGGTTTGGGTTGGTAGATGGTGGTATAAACATAGATTGGGTTGGGGATATGTAAGTGATAGGTGGTTTTTGGTGGGTGGTAAATCTAGTGATAATAGGTGAAAGTGTTTAAGGTATGGTAAGTTCCAAACTCTGAAGTGGGGTATAAATTGGTGGGTTGGTTAAACTAAGGGTAATAATAGAAATAAGGGTAGAAGATACCCCCATGGTAGGAGTATAGGTAACAAGAGGTAAAGTTGATCCAATGTTGGAGGTACTAGTTGGGGTAGTAGGTATTTGGGTATTGGTTGGGATGTTGGATGGAGTTTGGGGAGTGGTAGTAGGTGGGATTAGAAGAAGAAGAGGCTTGAGTGAGAATAGGTTGGGTTGAGGTGGAACCCACTAGAAGATGGAAAGGCATACCATATGGAGGATCTGTAGAAGGAATCAAAGTGAAAGGGGTACAGTTCAATAAGGTGTTTAGGTAATGTTGAAGAGCCAGAAGGTTATTATTGAGGAAGGTGGCAAAATTCAAATCACCCTTAGCAATGATTGAAGGCCTGGTAGGAGGGGGAGAAAAATGAGGGGAACCCTCAGCATCAGAGGTAAACTCCATGGATGAAGAAGAAAAGGGTGGTTATTGGTTGTTTAGATTCCTCAACTACTATCTAGTAAAGACCATGAGCGGAAATAAGAGATAAAATGATGAAAATCACACCTCAAATAAAGAGTAAGCAAAACAAAAGAACTCAAGGAAATAAAACATACACTAAAGTAAATTTAACAACCTAGGGTTATTTTTAAATTGATTTTGTCTTATGCCTTAGAGAGTGTGAAGAGGAAAATTGGTTTGTAGATTAGGCACTACAAAGGAAATCTAAGGTTGGTTTTAAGTTATATTTAGGTGATTAAGAGAAATCTATATTAATCTTAAATATGTGGCTTGGTATTGGGGCCTACCCCTTCACTTCACACACTACAATGATAAGGGTGTTGGGTAATTAGACAAAATATACTGAATTTCAGAGTTTATACTCAACCAGAGAGTTGAGTTGGTTCTCCCCTTGGTAATGACCTCCAAGTGGGATTTCTACGAAAGGATAAGGTATATTACTAAGTGATGAAATCCTAGTCAAGCCTTGTCTCAAGTTTGTCTGATGTGTTAATTGATTATGTGGTTTGGAAAAAGTGCATGATAGCAAGTGAAAACTATGATTATTTACTAAGCCTTTAAGTTACTAGATGAACTAAAACAAGCAAGCAATCAATGTATGCAAAAGATTTATTTTAAGCCCAAAAGAAATTTTAGATTTGATTTGATGAACATACAATAAAGGAATAAAAAGGGATGCTAGGTCCCATCAAGTGTGCCAAAATGTTTTAGATTAATTTGTGCTCATTTATTAATTTAGAAGCAAGTAATGAAACTAGTGATAGGTTGTGTAGATGAATATGTGGTAAAAGTGAACGTGTGATCCAGATGATGGTGAGAAATCCTCTTTGGATTGGAAGGAATAACTTGTAGATAAAAAAAGAAACTAGAAAAGGGGTTATTAGATGGATGATTGAGTGGACTTCCTAGCATGAGCTAGATCCCAGAATCGTATGATTGCAAAGAGGTTGTTAATCCACTATTTATAATAATTAAGTTGATATAAATGGAAAGAAAGGAAACTTGAATTCAATAATTAGAGAGTAAATGCATGTAAGATGAGATTAAAGTAAATTAATTGTTAAAAAATGACTAAATATAGAAAAAATAGGTCAATACTCATGCTAAGATAGTTGGGGTCAGGTTCAAATAAGTCTCTATGAATAGGAAAGAACACAGAGAATAGGGCTTTATTGGGGTCAAGGGGGTGAAAATAACTTGCTATTCTTTTCTACCATAGTGATCGTCAATGATTGGGTGAACCATTGACTATTGGGCTAACCGTTGGTGGTTAATCTAACAATCAATGGTTACCTATGTGATTATAAAAATGGTTAGCAAAAGGATTGTACATTGGGTAAATATAGGTCTGTTATGGATCTAGGGTATGGAAAATAAGATGTTGATGAGTCTGATAGGGTAGGGAGGTTAGAAATAAAATAAATCAAAGAAAATAAGCATGAGATACTTGTAACTTGATGGTTGAAGGCTGAAGCAATTTGGCTAGAGTGATAGTATTTTTACCTTCAAAAGTGATTCCAATAGAGTTTTGTGTCTGCATTGATTCTAATTACTTGCTGAAGGGATGATTGATACCTATATACAAGATAGATTGGATGTGGATTATTAGATTTATCCATCCCTTTCACTTCCCATTTCTCTCCTTCTATAGGATGAAGTTACTAAATATGTAACAGGAAATTGTTAAATGAATAAAGTAAAAAGTTGCTAATTATGATGCTTTAAAGTTGGTTTGCATTGCAAAATGGAAGTTGGTAAATGTGTCATACTTATCTCGTATAACTAGTAATGCTTTTAAAGTAGGCTTGGAGGACCTGACTATCGATGATCAGGCTAACCATCAACCATCGAGGTTTTAGAGGAAAATGGGTAAAAAATGGGTGAATTAAAAAATTAAGTTAGTAAAATAATAAATAGGATAAGTCAACTAGGTGGTCAACCAAACTTAGAGTTGGGTAGGGGTTCAAGGTGCTTTGATATCTAAAACTATACAGTTTTCAAGTGTCTTCAAGAGATCATCTAATGCATAGGTTTTCTCTGTCAGATAAAATAGATTATAGATTCTTATTTGAATTAATTCATGAGTTAATAAAGTGAATTTTTGATTATTATAATGGAATATGTTATAGTTTGTAACTTATTGATTATTTCCCATAACTTATAAAAAACATCCTCACATCTTTAGGATTGTATTTTAACTATTAGAACCCTATGATTAGATTGGCATGATTCCACCTTGACCTTCATGATAGGTGAAAGGGTTGATTTATTAAAAGTACAACTTTCATCATCAACAAACTTATCCCTTGAAGATCAATTAGATCACACTTTAAGGTTGCTTAAAGTGTTTCAAAAGATATAAAAAAGTCATATGATCTCCACTTAAGGTCTTGCAGACACTCAAAAATGTCCCCTCGACTAGTTTTTTGATGTTGCATCACTCTGGACCAGTTCTTGACCTTAGACTATTCACCTAGCTATCTCACTTTTAAAACACCCTTTACACTTGTTAAAGCTCATAAGCACCCTTTTTCAAATGTTTTAGCAACATCATTTTTAGACCCATTTTTAATCCTTTTACATTTAGGGGTTGACCATCGACAATCAACCTAACCATCAAAGATTAGTTTGACCATCGATGGTCAGGTATCTAAACCTATAACACAAAAAAATATCTAGCTGTAGGCTAGACTTATATGGAAAAAATAGAAACTTTCCCATGCACACCTTACAACTTTCTTTCTCTTCAAATTGACATATTTATCCTCACCCAACTTAGCAACTTTCTCTCTCCTTAGCAATTTTGTGTTATAAATGCAAGGATTTTGGATGAGATGAGGATCCCATAATTCACATCCAGTCTCCCTTATTTTCTTTATATAGGCATCCAAGACCTCAAAACTCTATCCATGTGAGTTTTAAAGGTTGAAGTATTGTTATGTTTCCCAATTTACTTCAGATTTCAACTATCACCTATTCAAAATTATATAGGTAATCTCATGTTATTTTTAGCATTTTCTTTCTGTATTGAAGTTTCTTATTTGGATTAGACCATTTACATATTACCCCTCACCCCAATAATGCATACTCTACCTTCTGCTCATTAGCCACCTCCCACCAATCCCACTTCAAATATTCTACCACACTCCTACAACTAACCATAGCTAGTTATTATAATCATCGATGGTTATAGCAACCATTATCGATCACCTAACTGTCGATGGTTAGGACAACCATCGCTAGTCACCCTGAGCACTGATGGTCACTATTAGGGAAAATAACATACTATTATTTCCTCCCCTTTCACACCTAATCAAACCTTATTTTTATTTTTGGCCTGTCTATAAACTCTACTTAGATCCTCTAAACCTAACCTTGAAACACTTTTGCATGGTATTGACCTGTCGTGCTACTTTTTATTGAGCAAGTACTTTTATTTCTTTTGTGCATAAGCATTTTCTTTCTTGTCAATCTAGATGTAAACATATTTTATTTCTATTATCAAATCTTTTTATCATTAAGAGAGTGGATTGAAAACCATCTAAAGGATCTTTCACTTCTTGGATCTATCATTTCTAGGTAGTCCACCATTTATACTAATCTAACAAATAATTTGATTTAGTGCAGTCTTATTGCAAGTAGTCCTTCCTTGCCAAAAAGGAGATCTCACTTCATTTGGTCATCAATGAGCATAATATTTTCTAGGTACACACCACTCATCTGTTATTTCTCTCCCTTTCACTAAAATAAAAAATAGAAAAATAAATAATAGGAAACATTTTGGCATGCCTGGTGGCACCCCTTCTAGGTTTGTAGTTCTCTTTAGGCATATAGTTGCATTAGTGAAAATTCATGCTCTTACATTTCTGTTATTTCTAAATTTCAAAAGATAGAAATTCTATCTCTTTTCCTTCCTAAAAATCTAAAAATAAAAGTTTTTATCTTAGGAATAGGTTGCATTTTTCATTTTGCATTAGCTGCATTTTTAGTTGTTTCTTGTTTGCATACAAAGACATCAAAAAATTTCTTTTGGGTTAAAATTGAGTGCATCCATCATTTTTATTATTTAATGATTAGCTCACCTAGATTAGTTAAATTCATTATGAATTAATTTTATCACACATATGTTACACTACCAAACCACTTACAGAAAATAAACATCAAAACTTACTTGAGACAAGGCCCATTGAGGTTTCATCACCCTTTGGATCACCTTACCCTTGTCAGTGATCCCACTTGGATTTCATCACCAAGGGGAGGATCCAATCTATTTTATAGAAGAGTATAAACTATAAACAAATGGTATATATTAGCTAAGTGGCCCAGCTCGACTTCAGATTTGTGAAATGCAGGGAGAAAGATCCCATTAACAAGCCACGTACCCAGTCTAGTGCAAATTTTTTTGAGCACCAAAAATTAACCCAAAAACATCTTTAGATGGATCTTCTAGTACCTGAATTACAATCCAATTTCCAATTTTACACTCTTTAAGGTATAAGCCAAAAGTGATTTAAAACAAATCTTAAGATTAATTATGCTTTTAGTGTGTGATTTGCTTGCTTTGGGATTTTCTTTGTTTGTTCATTCTTCAAGGTGAGAGGTTCATTATCCATTTATAATTTATCATATGGTCTTAAAAAAATAAGTGAGAAATGAAAAGAACCAACCACCATCTTATTGTTCATCCTCATCCATGGATTACACCTCTCATGTTGATAGATCACCCCATGCTTCACTGCACCAATCTCCCCCACCTATGGCACCTCCCATGATTTTTGAAGGTGATCTAGATTTTTACACTTTTCTAGATAATAACCCAATTGCTTTGAAACACTATCTTAAAACCTTAGCATACCATACTTCAACAAATTTGGTTCCTCCCATGGATTCACCCTATGGTGCCATACCACCTCATGGTTAGTGTTACATCATCTCAACCTTCTGTTAGCCAAGATTCATTTTCTACCATTAGTTTATCTACCACCACCACCCAGAAAATTATTACCCAAACCAATACCTCTAACATTGGCTCAACTTTTCCCCTTATCACTTCTAACCGTTTTGCTAGCATAGTGTCTTCCACACCCACTCTTACCATTCCTACAAACTCAACCAATGTACCAACCTCTACCCCATTTTATAACTTGGTACTCTCCATACCCCAAATACTTCCCCCTATTAGCACTAGGGTAACTACCTATCAACAACCTACAAACACTTTAGTATTACCAACCTAAGCCATAGCCCCATCAACCAACCAAAATGTGCCCCTAAACCAACCATTTTTAGTTCCCCTACAAGTCCCCATAGCACCTTATCAATATATTCCCAACCCATTGGGATGTATTGCACCTTCCACCCAACCCTTAATTCCTATCATTCTCACTAGGGCACTATCCCAAACTCAAGTCACCACATACCAATATGTACCCACCTGCATACCTACTATCACATACCAATTCATAGCTACAATTTAGCCTCAATAGAACTCACCACTGAATTATGTGACTTCCCAAACCCAACCTGACCTGATAAGGATGTTCATGTATAAGATGACCCAACTTGAGTCATCTATCTTTGGCTCCCATAACCTTTTATCTTACGACTAAATCTATAGCAAACCTATCAACCCTTATGTCCTGATTAATGCTTATCCTCCTCAATGGGAGATCCAAAATTCTATAAGTTTCAAGGTAAGGAGGATCCTTAAAAATATTTGAGGGTATTTCATCATTATTTTTCTTGATCTCATATTATGATTCCCTCCTTCTCCAAACCTTTCCTATGTATTTATCAGGGCTTGCCTTGGATTGGTATGGTGCCCTTCCTAGACATTCTATCTTTTCATTTTCGTAACTCACCCCAATTTTATTAGAACATTTTTCTTTCAATATATCCAAGAAGGTCTCCATAATTGACCTCTATTCCATTTGATAGTTTGATGATGAATCGATTGCTAACTCTGCTGCACAATGGTGAGGTCTCATTAATCAACTATCCTTTGCACTACTCCAAATAAAACTCATTGAGATTTTCTCTAGGGGTTGCATAAAACACATTGCTCCCACCTTTCAGGTGTAAACATTTAGGACCTTTGATGAAGATGTTAAGTTGTGGAGCTAAAAGCTTCACTGATGCAAACATGGAGGAGGTGCTGAGTGTCAAAGTAACCGGCATCGGTCAGGCCAACTGACATCGATCAGGAGTAGATAGGAAGCTACTGACATTAGTCATGGATTAGCCAATGTCAGTTATCTCCAGATAGAGAGGGACTAACATCGGTTGCCTGTGCATTCCAAAACTGTTAGTTACACGAATAGTTAGTTTGTTAAACGGCCAATTTGCATGTAAAGACTAATTTTAGTCTTGAGGCTATGTTTCTAATTATTGTAATTAGAAAGTCTAATTATTGTTTTTATGGAATCTATTTAAGAGACCCATGGGCTGTATTGTAAGAGTGTAGAATCAGAAGGGTTCTTCCCGAGTGTAAGATCTAGGTTTGCAGGTGTGCAAGACCAGGTTGATCTACAGATGTGCAAGATTAGGTGAGATCTACATGGTAAGTAATATAATTTGATTTGCAGGTTATTGTAAGGTCAATGAGATCTACTTGGAGTACATGGTGTACTCGAACTTGGAGTATGTGTGTGTACTCGGTGGTACTGGCAGTATTGTTACTGACTGGTTGAAACAACAACTCTATGTTTGAGTTGATTTTGTTTGTAATTGAGATAGAGAACTCTTGAGGGAAGATTATTGGTATGCCCAAGAGGTGTGGGAAGAGTGTGATCTCTTTATTGTATTTCCTTCTAGATGAGTATTAATACAAGTGTGTATTGTCTCTCATATTCTGTGTTGTTTCTGAATTCTAGTTACTTATCATTCTGATTAAATTCCATGTTTAGTTGCTTATACAAAGGTAATCAATTGTGCTCTTAGTGAGCAAGGATCCTGACAATTGGTATCAGAGCTTTGTGAGCCTTGGTCTTATCAAGTGGTATCAGAGCAAAGTTTATTAGAGCTTGGTTAGGTACACTAACAGGTGGTCAGAGCATGTTAAGTGTTTATTGATTATAGGTCATTCTCAGGGGTTTCTGATTGAGTGGGAGTAAAGCAATGGCAGAAGAAAGTAAGCTAAGAATGGAGGAATTCAATGGCAAGAATTTTCAATTACTAAATTATGGAAAGAAAGAGTAGGTAAAGAAAGATTGTTGGTCGGTAGAAGATCAACATGAAGGAAATGAAGAAGCAGGTGTTGTAGGTATTATTGTATGGGTTGCTCTTGTATGTTCCTTGGATAAAGTAGAATCTTGGATTATAGATTCTATTGCCTCTTTCCATGGAGCCCCAAATAGAGTATTTTTCCATTATTATGTCCGTGGAGACTTTGGAAAGATTTATTTAGGGGTTGGTGAGCCTTTTCAAATTGTTGGCAAAGGGGAAGTGTGGTTGAAATTGCAGACAGGCAACACATGGGTGTTGAAGAAGGTCATGCAGGCCCCAGTCCTGAAGAGGAGTCTAATTTCTTCAAGAAAGTTGGGTGATGAGGGATGCATAGTAACTCTCACAGTGGATGCACTTGAATTAACATGTGGTAAGAAAGTAGGTACTCTTTATCTATCTACTTGTATTACTGATTCACCTTCTATTGCAAAGATGTGGCTTTGTAGGCTTGGTCACATGAGTGAGAAGGGAATGCATGTTCTTAAGAGGAAGTCTGATGTCTTTGACAAACTTAAGAACTAGAAAGCCTTGGTTTTCATGGAGGAGATGATGGACAGAGATCAGCTTAAGGGGCTGAATAATTCTAAGCAGGGTAGTTTGGACAGGGTTATGATCCAAGGTGAGCTCGTGGGTAAAAATTCATCACTCATAAGAAAACACAGTTACCAGTGTCGATCAGGTGGAACTGACGTCGAACAGGTAGGTACTGATGTTGGTCATGTGCAGACTAGAGTCAGTAGTGTGGAGCAGGTGGAGACTGACATCATTTAGGGAATTGATGTTAGTAACTAGGACACTGACGTCAATCAAGGAATCAGTGTCAGTGATTAGGTGGATTTGACATCAGTCAGGTGCAGACTAGGGTCGACTAGAGAATGGATTTTGGGTGGACAGTAAGCTATTAAGGAGTCTCAAACGCCCATATGGATGACTGAAAGGGCAAGTAAGCCTCAAATTCATTATTTGCCTTCTTTATACTACCTAAACATGTTGCTCACTGATGGTCAAGAACTAGGAAGTTTTGAAGAGGCAATGCAGGTAGAATCTAGGAAACAGTGGGAACATGGCATGAATGAGGAAATTGATTCCTTGGGAGAGAACCAAATGGGAGATTTGGTAGAGATGCCAGCCAGAAAGAAATCACTGAAAGACGAATGGATTCTTAGGTTAAAGAAAGTAGAGAATGGACATGTGAGACAGAAGGCTAGGGTATATGGTCTTGAGCAAGCTCCAAGATAGCGGTACAGGTTTGACAGGTGTATGGCAAAGCATGGATTTAGTCAATGTCAGTGTAACCATTGTGTTTATTTTACCAGGTTGGATAATGGTCACGACATTATCCTATTACTATATGTGGATGATATGCTTGTTGCAGGTTCATACATGCAGGGATTTGCTGAGCTAAAGGTAAAAGTAGTTCAGTGGTATGCCAAGAAGGATTTAGGAGGAGTGAAAATCCTTGGCATGAGTGTTTCTAGAGATAGGTAAAGTCACAGGTTGATGTTGTCTCAGGATGATTGTGTGGTTAAGGCAGTGAAGAGGTTCAAGATGTAGGATGTGGAACTGGTTAGCACACCTATGGATGGACAGTTCACATAATAGTGTCCCAAATCACATAATGAGGTTGAGTACATGTGTACTAGACCTCATATTACCCAAGTAGTGGGACCTATCAACAAGTTTGTGGCCAATTCGGGAAAGAAACACTGGAAAATAGTTTAGTGGATTTTTAGGTATCTGAGAGGGACCAGTAGCAGGGATTCATGCTATGCAGGGTCAGGCACTTCTCTACATGGGTATGTAGATTCAGATATGGCAGGTTACTTGGATGACAGGAGTAGCACCACAGGGTTTGCTATGGTAGTTGGTCTTCAAGACTAAACTTGAAGAGGGATACAAGCCAAGAAACAAAATTAGGATATGTATAGGTACAGGTACAGGTGCAACTATTTATCTCTAAGCGGGAGATTGTTAGGCTGTGGAGCTAAAAGCTTAATTGATGTAAACATGGAGGAGGTGCTGAGTGTCATAGTAACTGGCATTGATCAGGCCAACCGACATCAGTCAGGAGTAAATAAGAAGCTACCGACATCGGTCATGGATTGGCTGACATTGGTCATCTCCAGACAGATAGGGACTAACGTCAGTTACCTGTGCATTCTAGAACTATTAGTTATACGAACAGTTAGTTTGTTGAACGACTAGTTTGCATGTAAAGATTAATTTTAGTCTTGAGGCTACATTTCTAATTATTGTAATTAGAAATTCTAATTATTGTTTGTATGGGATCTATTTAAGAGACCCATGGGCTATATTATAATAGTGTAGAATCAGAAGGGTTCTTCTCGAGTGTAAGATCTAGGTTTACTGGTGTGCAAGACCAAGTTGATCTGCAGGTGTGTAAGATTAGGTGAGATCTACATGGTAAGTAAGATCATTTTATTTGTATGTTGTTGCAAGATCAGTGAGATCTACTTGGAGTACGTGGTGTACTTAGACTTGGAGTATGTGTGTGTACTTGGTGGTACTGACAATATTGTTACTGATTGGTTGAAACAACAACTCTGTGTTTGAGTTGATTTTGTTTGTAATTGAGAGAGAGAACTCTTGAGGGAAGATTATTGGTATGCCCAAGAGGTGTGGGAAGAGTGTGATCTCTTTATTGTATTTCCTTCTAGATGAGTATTAATACAAGTGTGTATTGTCTCTCATATTCTGTGTTGTTTCTGAATTCTAGTTACTTATCATTTTGGTTAAATCCCGTGTTTAGTTCCTTATACAAAGGTAATTAATTGTGCTCTTAGTGAGCAGGGATCCTGATAGAAGAATTTACAATGGCATGCAAACTTGAGAACTGAGCCATAGATGAGGGTAAATTGAAAGTGTAAAATAAGAATTTTATCTTTAAACCCAATGATCCCTCTTACACCAAGACAACCAAACAATCCAATTCTAAATCCAAAGTTTATAACAACTTGGTGGTGCTGAAATCTACCCCACCTCCATCCATTAATTAAACCCATCAAACCACTCATTCTAACCTCTCTTATCCACCAAACCAAAACCAAAATTGCACCCCTTAAACAATTCACACCTATAAGAGAATCCTATGCCTCTATATTGGACAAACTACTCAAATATAACCTTATTCAACTTCCATTAATCAAAACTTATTTAAAAGTCTTATCCAAAACCTGATTGATAGTAGTGAATTATCATTTGACAACCCTAATGTACCTCCCAACCATTCTCTCGATATTTTCCACAAGTATTTTCTTAACCATCCTCCACCTACCCAACCCCATGACAATCAATTTGAGCCCTCTTCATCTCATGAGGCACAAACAATTAACACCATCATAAATGATCCCATGGGGGATGAGCCTCACATTTTTATTGCCCCTTCACCAACCTCACCTATGGAAGAAGGAAATTCACCTCTTATAGAGGGATATATAACCCCTACATCTCCACTTTATCAAACCATGCCCATGCTTACTTGTCCTTTCATAGAAGTAGTTATTGCTTTAACTACCTCTTCTTTTACCCCATCAAATGAAATAGTGGAACTCCCTTCTCCTTTGGACAACCTAGTAAAGGAAGGATTTGAGATCATACTTACACCCCTGATCAAACAACCATCTTCTCCCTTAATCAACCCACAAGCAACCATCATTTTGAAACCTTATAACTCAAATAAAGATGGAGGAACCATTCCCTTTTATTCACCCAAGGGCTTAATATTTGAAATGATTGATCAAGGATCTAAACCTATTTATAAGCCATTTTCTAAGTTAGTGCAAATTTTAGAACTTGTCTCACAACCTAACCTAGATAGAACTAGCTTTTGGCACCATTTGGGGCTCCCATACCAAAATAAAACCAAATCCTTGACCTCTTTGGCATCCACTCTCCAACCTATTATCACCCCATCATCAAACATTTTTTTATCCTAAGACACGAGAGAACCATATCACCCACCTCCACTTAAATCATCTCATAATCTTCTTGCTAAAACAATCAAGAATCTAGGTATCCTTCCCACACCTAAAATTTCCCATCCACCCATCAAATTGGACCTAACCCCCTCTAGTCCGCCTAACAAACCACCAACCAAGATCGACTGAAAGGTATAGTTACCTAAACCTCATCCTTGAGCTTGACATATACCACCTCTTTCTCATTTTCCATCTATTTTGGGACCTCACCCTTATACAATCCTAGTCACTTATTCTATTTTAATTAAACTAGTGCCCTTTTCTATGCCTACTCCACCACTTAGGCCATCGACTTATTTGTCAATCTTAGATAGTTTATCCCCTTCCACTTTTCCATGTATTATCAACCCCCCATCCTCTATTTTGAAACCATCCACTGGTAACCTGATCAAAACTAAGCCAATCTAGCCCAAACCATCTACCAAAGTTTCCCAACCACCTACCCTCTCTAAGGTTAAAACCACACCTAAGAAGGTTCCTATTTCCTCAACAAGCATTGTAACATCCCAAAAACTTCTGAAGGAATCTTACGCTATTATTTTATAGAGGTTGTTGCAAACATCCACTATTAAACTTCCACCTATTAAGCTATTCACCCCATATAATACCAAAATCTCTTAGTTTGATGATACTCAGATTTGTACGTATCATAGGATACTAGGACATGACACAGAGAATTACAAAGTTTTACAAGCTCTTTTTACTCACTTATATGATGATGATGATCTATTATCTAATGAAGCAATTTCATCTACCTTACTAACCCAACTGATAACTTAACAAATCCAACTACCATCCCAACTAACACCTGCTTTCCCAATTTCATCTAAAAGTGGGGGGGAGGAACCAGATCCATCACCTAGTCCAATTGAGCCCATTATCCATACCATTCACATGATTACCTGATCTCAGTGTCAAAAAAGGGTAATGTATCCATTCCATGGACATATCCCTCATAATCTCAACCTTCCAACCAATCCCTAACACTAATGCCTTCACTTATGCCATCACCAAGGCTCAAGGTGTCCATCCTTGGTGCCCCTCCATCTAACCCTTCTGAATCCATTCAATAAACTATGTTGAAGCAACTCTACCAAATGTCACTCAAGATGAGTCTTTATGAGTTAATAAACATGTCACCTCATCACTGTCAGGCACTAATAGAGGCTCCATAATCCATAGAGGTTTAACTAGATGACCCTCAACCTCTTGCATCCTTTATTGGAGCCCTCTAACATTCAATCATTATTACCTTCCAAGATATTGAGATAGCTCTATCACACTCTAAGGAATCCAATCCTCATCCCTTTGTCACCACATACATTAATCACACCCATGTCAAAAGGGTGATGATTGATGGAGGAACCAATTGTATAGAGGATTACAAAGCAAGTTAGTCAAGCATTAGTCCATAAATAATGAAACATGCATAAATAAATAAATAACCAAGCCTATCTATTCCTATGGGAATTATAAAGGATAGAAAGAAAAAAATTAAATAAAATAACACCTTATTACCTTCCTAAATGGATTCACCATACCCATGTGGCTAAAAAACATGTTCTCCCTTGATCAAGCATCCTTGTCTTTGTCAAGAATGGTGGTAAGCTCCTCCAATGCATATAACACTCCATAAAACATAGGCTCTTGATTCCAAATCTTGAAACTAGCCTATCAATGAAGCTTACAAGCAAAATCTATGATCAAATACAAAACCTTGTGGAAACAATTTAACATTATAAATTTGCAATATTAAAGCATAAAATTCATGTCCATGGCCTCTCTATTTATATATTTTTGAGATTGGTCAGGATCAACCATGACCATCCATCTCAAGATTCAGATGTGTGGCCATGGATAATCCTAATATTTGGAATTAAAATCATAAATATCCTCAAGATAAATAAGCATTAAAAAAGCATGAGAGGAATTAACTAAGCATGGATGACCCATAATCTTGATATTTTATGCACTTATGGATTGATGGATGCCACCCCATAGATGATGTCAATAGGTGATGCAAATATTCAAAATCAATTTCTAATAATGAGATATTCAAAAAGATCTATGGAATTTTTACTTAAGATTTTAAATTGGATTAATTAGCCTTAAACAAGGTTAATCAACATTTATGCAATTAATTTGAAAATTTGGCCCTCAATTAATCAAAATGGTCAAAAATTCATATTATTGGGTGGTAATTTGACTAGAGAGGAACTGAAAGGTGATGTTAGATGCATTAGAGATGTATTCCCATTTAGGATGTTTCCAACACAAAATAACCAAGGTATGTGGTGTATACCAATGAATTTAGGAGAGAAGAGTGATCTAGAGGACTAAATGGTGAAATTATCATTTTGACTTGAAATGATCTGATCGAAGTTATCTAAACCATAAATTAAATTTCCATATTTAGGGATACTTTGACCTAAACTAACACTTTTAAGTGACAAGTTCAAACCATTTAGGGTGTTTTATGGATTTTAACCTAAAACGTGCATTTGAGTGTAATTAGAGTAAGATTGATAATTTCAACACAAATGGTGTTAGGAATTAGATGTATACATTTTACCTCAATTTGGGAAGTTGTAGTGAAACATTCAAGTGAAGCAACATATTTTCAAAGAAAAGAGTTGTTAAAAATAAATTGGAATAAACCCATGATGCCCCCTTGAGAGGACATACTAGGATGAAAGAGAAGGATGAAATCTCAAAAAGAGAGAGAAAGTGAGAATTTAACCCATGGAAAAGATCACATCCAAAAGAGTTAATGCTTGCACACATGATTACCATCAATGATAAAAATATAATTAAAAGTATAATAGGCCATTGAAATGGGGGGAATGGGAAAGATATAATCCATAAATGTAAGGGGCACACTGTAAATGTACCTAATTTGAGAGTATAAGCTACGTGCTTACAACATTGATCAATCTTGAGATAAGTTACACACTAAAATATTGCCATCATGGAAATTAGTGTGGAGATCTTGGAATTAGAGGAAAGGAGAGAATGTTCTACTTTAGGAAGGGAAGCACCAATAGAATGGGGTTTTTAAAGAGAATATAATAAGTACTCCAGTAGAGTAAATTTGATTGTGATAAAATAGTTTTGCCTGAGTAGGGAAAATCTTGATCATGGATAAAGAATAAATAATTATTTTCCCCTGTAGAGCTGATTTGATTCAATTATGGTTCAAATATTGTACCCTAGTATGGGTAATTGATAAGAAAAATAGCTAAAGGATATAACCCAAAAGATAGGTTAAAGAGAGTGGGCGTAAATATACATGTGATGGTGTAATGGCTTAGAAAACCATATAAAACCAAGCATATGAGAATGTAAAAAGTGACGAGAGATATGAAAATAATAATGGAGATAGTTGAGCTGACCTCAATAGAAATTGAGCACTGCCTACATAGTTTCATAGACTCATGTTCTAACATGAACTTTAGGCCAATGTATTTCACCCAAGTTTGGGAAAGAATGGAATGATGAATGATGAAAAATGACCAAGAATTGATTAGAATTATAATGTATGCAAAGAGATGCATGTATAAGCATAGAGAAATAAGCCTGGAATACATGCTACCTAGAAGCCTAATTCCATATCATGAGTCTAGGTTTTGCAAAGTGTTCTTGAGAATCATTCATTGGAGCTGATGTTGACATTAAGACTTTGAGACTTGAGCACAAAGTTATTGCTATAGAAAAATAAATTAGGCATCATAAGAATGAATAAATTAAAATTATATAAGATTCCAATTACATTGATCTAGTTAAAATGTGAATATTTATAACTAAGGATAATGGTGAAACAGTGACCAAAACTAGAGTTACAGTGATTTACATTTAAACAAAAAAGCAAAGACAGAAAAAGGTAAACATAAATGAACCCAAGTTGAAATGAAGATATGATCAATCAAGACTTAATTAGGAACAAAAATTTTTAAAAATAAAAGTTAATAATGTCTTAACAACATGAGACCAAGATATGAATAATCAAGATCCATGTGGACCATCAAGACATTCTCAAACACAAAAGAGAAAATCAAAATTAAATAGAAAAAATAGACACCAAAAATAATCAAATAAACAAAATGGTCTAAGAACAATGTAATAACATAGGATCAAGATATAAACAATCGAGATCCATGTGAATCATCAAGATGTTCTAAAACACAAAAGAGAAAAGAAAAAATAATCAAGGAAACACAAGACCAAGAATGGAGACAATAAGTAATAAATATAAAAGGAGAATAAATAAAAATAGACTTGTGAAAGTACAACAAAACACCAATAAAACACAACAAAACACCAAGAAAACTCAAATAAACACACACAAACAAAAACCAAGTTAGTGCAGTTTAAAGACAAATGTTCATGTATGTGTAGTTGAGGTGTTACTTTCCACCAAATCATAACAAAGAGAAATGGCATGATAATTGTTCCCTAATTAAAGAGGAATAATGATAGAAGAAATGGGGAAAGAGAAGAAAAGGAAGGGGTTGGCCGAAATGACTCTAGATGTATAAGACAAGTGGATGCTGCCTACATAGTTCTATGAATGCATGTTCCAACATGAACTTCAAGCCAAATGTAGTTCTCCCAGGAAATGGGATAGAAGAAAAATGATGATCAGACTAGCATGATTAATGTTATATATGAAATGGAAGATACAATAAAAAAATGAGAATGGTTTGGCAAACAAGAAGCTGATGAGATGAGAAAGAATGATCTTGAAAAATAGTAAGTGTGTGGGACAAGATGAAATGAACTGGTGTTTCTATGGTTGCAAAATGGTAAGAGCATATCATGGTGGAATGGGAATGTAAAAATGTATAAAAGTGTGAGATGATGATTTTATTATTTTATGGATCATGATCTGATGTTTTTGGTATTTTCAAAGTACTTCTAATGTTTTTGGTATTTTTGGGATTAAATATGCACAAAGTG
This sequence comes from Torreya grandis, assembly GCA_037957365.1. Lineage (NCBI taxonomy): Eukaryota > Viridiplantae > Streptophyta > Pinopsida > Cupressales > Taxaceae > Torreya > Torreya grandis. Next base: position 3,162,437 of record JARHVA010001330.1, read on the forward strand.
GGACCATTTAGTCAAGAAGATGTACATCCTGATAGTAGAGGTTCTAATAAGATAGATAAGCTAGCTACAACGGCCCATCCTCAAAAATTAGTGAGAGTGAGGTTATTGATAAAACAAGAAAGAACAACAAATATAAAAATTGAGAAGATGTGAGTGTTCACATATCTAAAGCTACACAAGACTGTCCTAGTTGAACTGCTTTGTATAACTAACACTGAAGATGTTCATAACATTCATGAGACATAATTGAGATCATAATTGGTCAAGTGAAAAAAGTGTTCAAGGTTATAACATGTCTTAGATAAAACAAATAATATGCTTCTCAAAGAGAGCAATCCATAATGGGATGAAGAATGTGTTCAGAGTGCCAAGGGTTCAAAGCCTTTACTATCAAGATTCATGGAAAGTGGACCAGCGTAGTATAAAATGTGTAAGGTAAGATAAAAGGGTGGGATAAAATTATGATAACACAAATTGCCCCCAAGTCAAGGGTCTTATAGACAATGATTCAAAGCTATTTATACATATAACCTCTTAAGGTGTATGATGTTCATGGGCTCTGAAAGTTCTTCACCATTAGGTTTATCCAGTCAATATGTTCCTAATCCATAGTTTATCATGACAATATATGGTCCTAACCAATTAGGTTGAAACTTGCCTTTATTTTTGGGTTCAACATTCATGTTCTTCTGGTTCTATTTCAAAACTAATTCACCAATCTCAAATTCTCAAGGGAGAATGCATTTATTGTAGCTTCTCCATAATCTATTCTGGTAGGCCTATAAATTTTCTAGGGTTGCCAAACACTTATCATCAAGAATCTCTAGTTTGTGTAGTCATGAGGTTGTATAGTCTTCACATCTTTAATGTACTCTAGTGATATTTTTAATGATGGAATCTCAATCTCAACTGGGATGATAGCTTCAATGCCAAAAATAAGGGAGTATGGAGTAGCTCTAATAGGGGTGTGATGATTGGTTCTATAAGCCTAGAGAGCAAGAAAGAGTTGTAAGTGCCAATTATGGCTAGCATCATTGACAATATTTTTAAAGATAACTAGATTGGTTTTATTTTATGCCTTAGATTTTTTGTTGCCTTTCAAGTTATATAGAGTGGATTTATTGTGCTTGATTTTTAATTCTACACAAATAGATTTCACATCTTGGTTTACAAAGGATATACCATTATCAGATATAATATGGGCTAGGATGTCATATCGACAAATGATATGGTAATGAATGAATTTAGCTATTTATTTCCCATTAACATAAGTGAGAGGAATTTCCTCAATCCACTTGGTAAATTTCTTGATGTTAGTTAAAATGTGCTTATGGCCATCTAAAGATGTTGGGTTAATTTTCCCAATGAGATCAAGACCCCATGTTGAGAATGACCATGGTGTTGTAATTAGTTGTAATGGTAAGGAAGGTGCATGTATCAAGTTTCCATGATGCTAACAGGGAACATAATTCTTTACATAATTACAAACATCTATCTCCATTTTGGGCCAATAATAGCTTGTTCTCATAAGTTTCTTTGCTAGGACTACACCATTAGTATGGGCCCCACACATTCCTTCATGAACCTCCTTTATTATCAGCTTGGATGCTCCTAAAGATAAATAATGAAGAAGCATTCCATCATAGAATTTATGATAAATCATGTTTCCAAGGAGGATATAACATGTTAAATGATGAAGGAATAGTTTTTTTTTGGTTTTTGGAAACGTTGGTGAGAAATACATGACTATAGAAATAGTTATAAAAATCTTGGTACCATGGTAGCTTAGGTGAGGGATTAAGATCAACAATGGTGCATATCCTATCTAAATCTGATAGAATATGTGCCATATGAAGAATATTTTCAATCAAGAACTGATACTCTTTAGCACTATCATGCATTTGAATCATGGAACCAATTGTTGCCAGGGCATTGACAAATCTATTATTGATCCACATAACTTGCTCAAACTATAGAGATTTAAAATGTGTTTTGAGGTCATCGACAATTGCTTATAGAGAACAAAATTATCATCTCTTATTTGATAATGATTAGTTATTTTATTTATGATTAGCAATGAATCTCCATAGACCTTTAAGTTTTGAATGTCCCATTGTATGGCCACATGGATCCCTGTAACCAATGCCTCATATTTAGCCAAATTGTTTGTACACTAAAATTGTATATGGAATGCTTTGTGGATCAAATCCCCCTATGGCATGATAAAAAAATATGCGTACTTTAGACCCTTGAGATGTGAAGGATCAATTAAAATATAACATCCACTATTCAATTTATTGTGATGCTTGTTCTATCATCATGACAAAATCATCTAGAAGGTCAAAGTTGAGAGGTTGAGTGGCTATAATAGGATCTTCTGCAAGGTGGTCCACAAGAACCTAACCTTTGATTTCCTTTTGATTTTGGTAATTAATATCAAACTCATCGAGGAGCATAATCCATTTAGCCATGCATCCTTGAAGACCTACTTTAGATAAGAGCAACTTGAGAGGATCTACCTTGGTGATAACAATAGTTTTGTTATTTAGCATATAATGTCAGAATTTCTAAGTGAAAAATACCATAGCTAAACATGCCTTCTCAATAGGCATATAATTTTGTTCATAGGCTACCAATGTGTGGCTTAAATAATAAATAATGTGTTCCTTACCATGAACATCATGCTAAGCCAAAAGTGCCCCCAATGTATGTTTCATGGATAATATATAAAGAAGCAGTGGATTTCCTTATGTTGGAGGTTGTAAGACTGGTGGTTTGGCCAAGTATGCTTTAAGATTTGATAATGGTATTTGAAAATATTCATCCCACTGACATGTTACCCCTTTCTTTAAGAGATGGGTAAATGGGTGGCACTTATCTGCCAATTGATAAATGAACTTGTGTATAGGCTGGATCTTGCCTTGTAGACCTTGAAACTATTTAAAATTATTTGGTGGAGGCATTTCCATAATAACGTTAAAATTTTTAGGGTCAACTTTGATCCCTCATTGTGATACAATGAACCCTAGAAATTTTCTTGATGTGATTCCAAAAACACATTTTTTAGGATTTAAGCAAACTTTATATGCATGAAGCCTCTCAAATATTATTCATAGAATGTCAGGACATCCAAATCTTGTTCTTGATTTTGCTATTATATCATCAACATAGTCCTCAACAATGTTATACATCATGTCATGGAAGATGATAGTTATTGCACATTGATATGTAGCTCTAGCATTCCTCAAACCAAATGGCATGACTTGGTAACATAATGTCCCCTAGGGAGTGGTGAACACAGTCTTATGCTAACCTTTAGGGGCTATCTTGATTTGATTATAATAAAAAAATCCATCCATTAAGGATAATATCTCATACCCAGTAGTTGAGTTGATAATCAGGTCGATGTTGGGTAGAGGAAAATCATATTTGGGGCATGCTTTGTTGATATCATAAAAATCAGTACAAACATGTATGCCTTGGGTCTTTTTACTTACTGACACTATGTTAGAAATCCATTCAAAGTAGTCCAGTGGTCTGATAAAATTAGATCCTAACAACTTTTATAACTTGTGTTTAACCAAAAGGGTTATGCATGGATGTATCTTTCTCAACTTTTGCTTGACTGGTTTAGCATCAGGGTGAACAACAATATGATGCACAACTAAATTTGGGTCCAAGCCTAGCATGTTAGAGTATGCCCATGCAAAGATGTCTATATAATCCTTAAGAATTCATATTATATATTCACATTCTGATTTAGTAAGGGAAACACCAAGATAAACAATTTTAGGATCCTCATGGGATCCCAAATTCACTTTTATTGTGCTCTCCATAAGGAGTGTGAATCCATCTTCTAGAATTGTAGGCAATATATGGTCATGATCATTTTATTTTGATATATCTTCTTGTTGTTCCTCTCCAAGATCTAGATAAGATGAGAATCATAATCTACCTTCTCAAATAAAGGCCAATTGGTAAAAAGCTCTGGAAACTCAAGAGCAAGAATCTCAAATATTTGATGTTGTTCTAAAGAGATGCTTGTACTTGGGCTAGATGGACTTTCTATGTCCTAAGGGGATGAGAAAAATTTCCCACCTAGGGGTGCTTGAAACATGTTTTCACTCAAAGGCTTGTCTTTTTCTTTACTTTTTCCTTGATCAACAAGTGCCTCAAAGAGGTTTTCACCTAAAGATCTTGATGTTTTTCTTTATTATGACCATGAAAGTTTACTTTCTCTCCAAAGTAGGTAGAAGAATTCAATGAAAAATCAAAACCATATTTATGATCACCAATGGGGAATGCATCTCATAGGCCCATGTATTCTACAATTGATTATTCATTTTGAAATTGATTGAGGCATATTACTAAATTTTGTTGATCCCAATCTATGATTTCAAGATGGAAAAGGCATAAGTTACAATGAGGGTTTGATTTAGGATGGGAAACACCTATGGTAAAGATATAGTGTCCTAATTTAGGAAGGGAAGCACCATTAGGATGGTTTTTTTCTTTAGGATGGGAAGCTCTAATGGTAAATATATAATGTCCTACTTCAGAGAGGGAAACACCACTAGGATAGGTTTTTTCTTCAGGAAGGGAAGCTCCAGTAGATGTTATAGTCAATATGGGATTTGAATCAATCAAATCTGAGTCAACAAGCTCATCACAAAGGATATAATGGGATGTTCTATCATTGTTAGGAGTCTTATTACTACTCACTTCAAAAAAGTCATGACCAAATGTTATGAGGTCATCCTATGATGGTTTAAATCTGAGAACATGATTCCAATTGATAACTCTAGTTGATAAGGGTTCTAAAATTCCTTGTGCCTATGGGCCAAGGCCTTTCCCTATATAGTCAAGATGATCCATTATCCTGTTAGATATAGGATACTTTGGATTATAAAAATAATCAGCAAGGTGTTTAGAATATAACCAATCTCCCTTGGTAAAATCCTCTTGATCTTTCTTTGGTGCAATTGAAGGTATAAAAACCATAGGATGTTTTGGTTGCCAAATCTGATCGGGTCTATTAGGAGTCTGGGAAGTTTTAGGCTTACCAAATGTTTTAGGGGATTTTAGTATTTTTTCAATATAAAGGACATCCTCTAGATGTTACATGGAAATGCCTACATCTTTAATAAAAACCTATTTGGCTAGAGCTATAGGAAATGAATCAGTCAAAGTGGAGGCTAGATCAATAGGGTCTATATATTTAGATGGAGATGGATGAGAAATAATGGATTTATTATTATTTGCAATGAATTTAGAACCGAGGAAATAGTTATAATTATGAAACTCTAATTCAAGATGTTTTTAGTATTGATATGGCTACTGATCAATAGGAATAGTAACCTCAATCCCATCATAGGGAAACTTAAGGCATTGGTGAAGAGTAGATGGAACTACCTGTACTTCATGGATCCAAGGATGACTAAGAAGTATGTTATCAAGAAGCTCAATATCCATAATATGGAATAATGTGTGATGAGAAATATACCCAACCATGATTGGTAACCAAATTGTACCAAATGACTCCCTCTCGGTGTTGTCGTAAACCTTGATTATAATAATTTCTGGCTGAATGTCTTTATCCATGTAACCCAATCATCATACCAAGTTAAGAGATATGATGTTTAGCCTTAAACCATTATCTATAAGAACCCACTTGATCTTGTGATACATAATGATTATCTTAATGTATAGTGGGTTATTATGGTTTGGGCTAAGGGTGGACATGTCCTTTTATTCAAATGTGATTTGCCAAAATGAAGACAAGTGTCCAACTAGATTCTGGAACTGATCAAGGTTTATATCATTAGGCACAATGGACTCTTGTAAAAGTTTGTTGAAGATGGTTCTATGAACATCAGATGTATGAAAGAGTTCTAATATGGAAATTTGTGTAAGGGTTTTATCTAATTAATTTGTTAGACTATAAGGCCTTTGAATTGTGGATTGAACTAGTTTAGTATTTATTAGGACAATATTTGGCTTTAGAACCATTGGCACAATGTTCTCATTGGGTTTATGGAAAGAAATGGGTGAAGGGCCCTGAATGGTAATTCATGGGCATCTAGTTATGATTGCACACCCTAGAGGTGGAAAAAAGTTATTGTAATTAGAAGAGGGAGGCAAAGGACCTTGGATGGTGACTCGTGGGTGATTAACAGTATTATGACAATTTTGGGTCAGTGATGAGCCTTTATAATAAAGGTACTATTATTCAAGATTAGTAACCCATGCAAATAGAGTAGCAACATGATGATATGAACTCGATGGTATTACTAGAGGGAGAGGGTGCTAACCCTATAATGATGGGCCCTATGTTATGAGGAACATGAGATTGGCCACATGGTTTCATAATAATAGTGGTAATTTGGGTTATAAAAATGCATCCCACATTGTTATTATAGTTGTAAGGTATATTTTTATAAGCCACATTATTAGTGTGGGAATTATGATCTCAATTATGCTCATTACGATTCTAACCTTGTTTTTGGTTCTAATTCTACCTCTATCCTTGATTGTGACCATTTTGATTATTTCTTGGTGGTGGTGGATCATGTCAAGGAAAGGGGTCTTCATAGATTCCCATATCCTAATTTGTGTCTTGATTAGGGGCCAACTTAATTTATACTTCACCACTTTCAATAAAGTCCTCAATAATATGTCACAATTGAACACAATGATATGCACCATGATGAAAGTTACACCATTTGTTTTCTCTGTACCAATCTAGTTTTGGCTGATCTTGAGGAAATGGCCTTGATACTAGATATATAATTAAGTTAACTACAATGATCTTTTGTAACACTATTTCAATTGATTCTCCTAACTTGCTAAAGATTCCAAAATTGTTATGAAATATTTGTCATGGAGGTTATCTCTGAAAAGTAGGTATTGGTTTGGGGGAGTTAATTGTATATTTGAAGGAGGCATAGCCTGTATCATTTGTACATGTCTTGTTTTTGTCACCCCATTTCCAACCATGTTCTTATTTTCGCTAAAGCTTTTAGGTTTATCCTGCATAACTATTTAAACTTGTGATTTAGCCTGATTAGATGCTTAACCTTACATAAAAATCTTAATAAGGCCTTTAACAATAAGAGCCTTCTCAATCTACACTCCTTTATCAATAATTTCCTTAAATGAGTTAGCATAAGCTAACCATAGATTATTCACAACTTCAAGATGCAAATTTTATGCAAAGATATCAGCCAACTATTTGTCTAGTAAATTATGTTGAAAGTAGCCTGCCAATGCTCTCCACCTTTGCAAATATGTAGTGAAACTTTCACCATCACACTGCTTGGGTTTGTATAAGTTGAAAATAATCAATTCATGTTCTATGTTATATGAGAAATGGTTAACAATTATTTTTGATAAATCATTCCAATCTAAAACTGATCCCTTGAGTATTTTAAGTAGCCAATCAAGAGCTTATCCCATTAAACTTTGTGGAAATAGTCATAATAAGTACTCGCTACTGTAAGCAACCTCTTGACATAGGATGAAGAATGCATGTATGTGTTCACATGGATCTCCTTTTCCTTTTTACTTGTCAAATTTGGGTGCCTCAAAATGTGGTGGAAAGGGGTTTTGGAGAATATATAAATCAAATGGATATGGGCATATCTCATCAAATTTGTACTTTTTGACTCTATTATTCATCTCCAATCTTTGGACAATTTCCTTCATAAAATTCCATTCTTGCATGTTTGGTGCATTTGTGGATTGGATAAGATGTTGTTGGGGTGAAATGTTTTGAAGCTATTAGGGTGGAATGTGCCCCTAGTTTTATTTTTTTGGGGTGGAATGTGCCCCTAGTTTTATGTGGATCTATAGGGAGTGCATACCTCTCGATCCATGATTTGGTTTTGATTTGTTTCTTGAGTTGAGAACATAGGTCGTTGATTCTTGGATTATAAAATATTCCCTAAATTTGGCTACTTTGTACTTTGTTTATTTTGTAAATTTCTATGTTTATTTACCAATCTTTGGGTTGGTTGAAAAGAACTACCCAAATTGTCTTGAGCAATTTCCTCAATTCGAACTGAATGTTTGGGTTTATAATTTTGTAAAGTAATAAGAGGTTCTTGATGATTTAAGAATTTATGTTTCATGTCAAATGGAACACTTTGTAAAGTCTCTTATGACTTTAACTATTCATTTATATTGCCTTGATCCACTATGGTAATATCCTTGTCCAATATTTGTTGCATAATTTTAATCACATTTTATTGTTTTTTCAAAGAATTATTGTGAATTGAAGTGGCAACTAGGGAGTTAGTTAAGTCTATGACAAGTTGATCTACATATCAATGACTTATTATCTTGATCTTAGCTAGAAGATCCAGATTTGTGGGTTTTGACTCTATTCACATAAACTTTCCTTTGTTAGAGGAAGAAAGTATGTCCATTTATGAAAAATATTTTTCTTGCCATCGTTGTTATCCTTATTTAACTAAGGTATGCAATTATTCTATAGGAAAATTAGATGGTAGTCTAGCACCTGATTTTATCAATCTAAGAAGGGCTTCATCTTGATCTTCTTGGGGTTGATATCCATTATAATCATCTTCAGATCCTACTATTGTGAGGATATCATCAAAAATAATGGGGTTATCTTGACCATCATAAAATTTCTCACCTTCATAACTAAGACCATAAGAGGCACCACTATGAGTGAACCTTTGAGTCATGTCTAAAAAGAGCTACTCTATGTGTTTGACTAGCTTTGGACCAATGTTTGACAACCAATCAAAGTATGCTTTGGCTCTTTTTTAAACAAATCACCAAGGTACCAATGCGACTATAAGGGAGGGTGGTTTGAAACCATGCAAAATTTTAAAGATTTAGTTCATGAGTTTACTCAACCTTTGGTAAGGTTAAAATCATATAGATCAAAAGAGAGTAAGATAATTCAAAGACCCAAGGTGAAAACTAGTACACCAAAGGCTAGATATTTGTGATACACTCACACTATAAAATCTTGCTTTAATTTTGATAACTTGACATTATAATTTTAGAGGAAATCTCTCCAGATTATGAAGAAGATAAAATGAACTAAGTAACTCAAGATGTAAAAACATACGTGAATCACTAAGTATAAAGATAGGACTAAATAGGAAACATAACATCACCACATGATTCTAGTAGGATAAAATATGTTTAAGGACTCAAAGCGTGAGTGATACACAAGATTAATTGAGTCGACCAAGATGATATGTGATTTTGAGTCTTAATAAATGACCTTCAATCCAAATGGAAAATTGAACCCATGTTAAAACAAGCCTAGTGTGCAAATGGCAAACACACTTTGACACACCAACCCTTAGAACTTAGAAAGGTTCAATTTTAAATGTGGATTATAAATGAAGGATTTAATCAAATTGGGTAAAATATCTAGACTTAATTTGGGTAGCATGACTGAAACAAAGTGGATGACATGACACAAAGCTTTTGATAATAATTTGAACAAAGAAAAGACGAATTTTCCATTTGGACAATGTAATGCCTCCTTTGCTTAAGAAAATTGAGGATAATATGTTTTGGTTAAGTTAATTGATTTAACAAGTAGTTTTAGACACAAATCAAGACCAAGTAAGCTAATGACAAAAAACAAATGTCTTAAGTCTAAACTAACAAGGTATGGCAAAGTGGGGTCTACTAAACTATTAAGGTTGAGATCATTGTAGGAGAATCAATTACAAAATGAATTTCACATCAAATGATGAAAAAGATAAGCAAAAAAATTGGGTGACCATGTCATTGGATAGTTGTAGTCCTTTTTACAACCACTACATCCTACTATTTGCTCAGTGTAGTGTGATGTCCAAATATAGATAAGTCCCATGTGCAACTCCAAAGGAGTCAAATGAAGTCAATGCTGGGAGGTGAAACCCCAAGTCGAAGCTTCCCTAAAAAACTTGTGGGAGGTAATGACGTCCCCGTCGCAAGCCAAGTTTGCATGAAAATAAAGAAAGCATAAAATAGAAAGACTTTAGGGTCATTTTCATGATCACCCAAACTTTGGCAAGTTTTTGGGGAGTGATTTAGGTGACATTATTTCTAAGCCTTGGACTAGGCTATTTGAAATAATAATGATGCTTTTGATTCCAAGGGTTCCCTAAAGGGGACAAATGGAAGAGCATATAGACAACATTCTTCTTTTTTTCAAACAAAACCTAAGTAGACAACTATTTCAAACAATAATTGATAAGTATGTTCAATTTTAAACCCAAATGAAATATTTGGTGTTCATTTGACCCTTGGTATTGGTTGCAAACTTTGAAAACATTCACCAAAAATATCTAAATTTTTTGTTAAACACCAAGACAAAGTTCCTAACTAATTTTTAAGCATGCAAAAGGTGATTTAAACATGTTTTTATCAAATGTCAAGGTTGGTCCTGTAGCAAAAATGTTAGCATGTCCTTTAGCTTTGAAGCTCTTTTTATCTTGAAATAATGAACTTTGGAAAAATAGCTCTTGGGTCTATGTTTTAAGAAAAACATAGTGACCAACATTGGTTATTATAACTGATGATGGTTACTTTGACTAACTGAGATCTAATCGATGCCATTTTTACTAATTGATGTTGATTAAGCAAGGTAACTGATGTTGGTAGTACTTGTCGATGTTGATTACTATGTAAAATTGTGGCAAATAAAAATGGCAAAATAAAGTGAAAAAATCAATTTGAAAGAGTTTTAAGGGTCCAAATTAATGTTTCAAAGTTGTAAAATGATCTTCTTTATGTGTGAGATGCATCTTATCCCATGGGGCATGCCAAGATGTAGAGAGGATTACAAAGCAAGTTAGTCAAGCATTAGTCCATAAATAATGAAACATGCATAGAGAACTAACTAACCAAGCCTCTTTATTCTTATGGGAATTACAAAGGATAACAAGAAACAAATGAAAGAAAGCAACACCATATTACCTTCCCAAATGGATTGACCATACCCATGTGGCTCAAAAATATGTTCTCTCTTGATCAAGCATCCTTGTCTTTATCAACAATGGTGGTAAGTTCCTACAATTCCTCAAGAACACTCCATAAAACCTAGGCTCTTGATTCCAAATCACCAAACTATCCTATCAATGAATCTTTCAAGCAAAATCTATGATCAAATGCAAAACCTTGTGGAAATAATTTAACATTATAACTTTGCAATATTCAAGCTTCAAATTCATGTCCATGGTCTCTCTATTTATAGATTTTTGAGATTGGTTAGGATCAACCATGACCATCCATTCCAAGATTGAGATGTGTGGCCATGGATAATCCTAATATTTGGAATTAAACTCATAAATATCCTCAAGATAAATAAGCATTAAAGAGACATTAACTAGGCATGGGTGACCCATAATCCTGATATTTTATGCACTTATGGCTTGATGGATGCCACCCCATAGATGATTTCACTAGGTGATGCAGATATTCAAAATAAATTTCCAATAATGAGATATTCAAAAAGGTCTATGATATTCTTACTTAAGCTCTTAAAATGGATTAATTAGCCTTAAACAAAGTTAATCAACATTTGTACAATTATTTAAAAATTGGCCCTCAATTAATCAAAATGGTCAGAAAGTCATATTACTGGGTCATAATTTGACTAAAGAGGAATTGAAAGGTGATTTTATATGAATTAGAGCTATATTCCCATTTAGGATGTTTCCAACACAAAATAACAAAGGTACGTGTCATGTGCCAATGAATTTAGGAGAGAAGAGTGATCTAAAACACTAAATGGCAAAATTGTCATTTTGACTCAAAATGATCTGATCAAAGTTAGCTAGCCCATAAATTACATTGCCTTATTTAGGGATAATTTGACTTAAACTGGCACTTATAAGTGACAAGTTCAAACCATTTATGGCATTTTATGGATTTTGACCTAAAATGTGTATTTGAGTGTAATTTGAGTAAGATTGACAATTTCAACACAAATTGTGTTAGGAATTAGATGTCTACACCAACATTAACATAATTTCCTCCCATGCTGTCAATTCACTACATTTACCAAAAAGCATCATGGGCAAAAGTACAATAGTTCTTTTCTTTTTCAACAACATAATAGCCACTACTTTGGGGATTGTTATCATTCAAATATACTTGGGGATTCACACTATTCTCAAGATATTTTATGTTGTAGAGGGTGAGATTCAATATAACATTCTACTCAAATGCCCTTGGATCCAAGATATGAGATGTATCCCCTCTAATTTATACTGTTGTGTCAAATTCAAACATGAAGGACATGTTATAACCATCAGGGCTAATCCCAGTCCTTTTACATCTTGCAACGTGACCTATCAGCCTAATGATGCCCTCTTTCCACATTCATCTCCTATGTAGTCAACCAACCCCATTACCACAACTATACCACCAACCATGACCCATGATGCTTCTACAATAAATAATGATGAATCCTAAACCAATGTATCTATCTCTTCTTCCTAGATTCCCATTGAGGACTCCTTGGCACAAAATTTCCAACATTTTTCCCTTGGGAATATCAAATTTTAGCTTTAGATATTCTTCCCAATCCAAATGAATATGGGATCCTTAAAAATGACCCTTCATATGACCCAAATATAGGAACCATCATCCCCTTTGGACTTCCCAATAATAAAACATATTTTGTCTATGGGGGACTTGATCGACCACTCCTCGAGCCTATCACCACTATATATATTCAACCTTTCATTTTCAATTTTTCCTATCTAAGCAATCCATCCTTTGCTTAAACCTATCTTCATCATTGTGCTTGAAAGGGATTTGGAATGGGAATTTATGAACAAGGACCTCATGAATTGCTTGTTATCTAAACTTAGAAACCTCATGAGTTCTTTGGGCTCAAATTCGATCCACTAGAAGAGCCCACCTCACCAGAACCTATTACTACCCCCAAAAATAAATTCCATCCTCACGCAACTCATCTTCCCAATCTAAAGACTTTTCTATCATCCCATCTAATTTTTTTATATCAATACCATTAGTTTAGGCCCATTGACTTAACAACAAGGTGGCCACACTAAAACCTTTCCTCTCATCTATCCTGAGCTAATTGACCTTGATTTGTCCACCATTCATACCATTCAATGTCATAATGATGATTCCATCCTCAACTACCTTAGTGCAAGAGATCCTTCTATCCATAAATCTCTCCCTCCTAAAAACAAAACCATGCTCAATGATCAACTAACGATGTTAACTTGTGGACCCAAGAAGACCTTAATATCATTAAAATTAGCCAATATTTAAACTTAGACAAGCAACAAGATTATCATGCCTTACTTTAAGACCATAGCATTGAATTCACATGGTCTTATCAAGACATTCCTAAGATTGACCCTTCCATCACACTCTATAACATCTTTACCCATCATAAGGCTAAGCCAGTATGGAAAAAGATTCACAAAATGCACCCTCGCATGGCTCTTCTCATTAAATAAGAACTTCAACATCCTCTATCCATCAACTTTATTTAGCCCTTTAACTATCCATAATGGGTCTCTAATAATGTTCCCATTACCAAACCCACTGGGGGACTCCATCTTTATGTGGATTTCCATGACCTTAACCTTGCATGCCCAAAAGATGACTTTCCTTTACCTAACATTGACCAACTATTTGATCTTACCATAGGCCACAAGATATTATCCCTCATGGATGGCTTTTCAAGATATAATCAAATCCTGATGGCCCCCTTAGATCAACATAAAACCACATTCATTACTCCTTAGGGAACCTTCTGCTATTGGGTCATGCCTTTTGATTTAAAAAATGTAGGCACAACTTATCAATCATCCATGACTTATATTTTCCATGATCTTATCCATAAGATTACGTGGATGATCTCCTTAAGAAATCCAAACACCACGAGGACCATTTAGTAATTTTTGCTATCATTTTCGATTAAGTAATCCAATTTCATGTCCAACTCAATCATTCTTTTAGGAAAAATCCTTGGCTTTATCATTGCCCTTTGTGGAATTGAAATTAATCCTATTAAGGTTAAATCCATCCTAGAAATTCCTCCTCTAACAAACCTTAAATGAATTTTCAGTCTTCAAGGAAAACTCCAATCTATTAATCACTTCATCTCCCAGCTATCAGATAGATGGTATCCCTTTCACCATCTCCTAAAGGACACATCCTTTAAATGGACCAAATATTGTCAACAAGCCTTTGACTTATTCAAGGAGTACCTACTTTCTCTAATAGTTCTTATGCAACCTAGGGATGACCAACCTTTCTACCATTACATATCCACCACCAATCACTCTTTAGGTGCAACACTGGCTCATCAAAATGAATAAAACAAAGAGCAAGCCATTTATTATATTAGTCACATGCTTCTGATGTATGAGACATGATATACCCATCTTGAAAAGCTTTATCTCACTCTCATTTTCATCACCTCTAAACTACGTCATTACCTTTTCAATCACAAAACTTATGTTATAACCACCATTGATCCACTAAAGTATATGCATTCCACGTCATATCAAAATTAGCATATGACTAAGTGGCTCATGCTTTTGGCTAAGTTCTATCTTGAGTTTCTTCACCAAAAATCCATTAAAAGGTAGGTCATTTATGACCAATTGGCTAAAGCCCCCATCTTAGATAACCAACCCATTCCATTAACCTTTTCAAATGAGTCTATTATGGCTCTTTCTTAGGAAGACCCCCTTACCAAATGACCATGTTTTTTTCTTGCTCTAAATTCTAACATGGTGGGGGTGTATGCATAATTTTCATTCCTCTTCATGGAGAACCTCTTCCACTATCCTTCAAACTCGAATTTGAGTGTACTAACAACATGGTAACATATGAAGCTTTGGTTATCAGTCTCTAAATTTCTCTCACCTTAGGAATCAAAACCATCTCTATCTTTGATGATTCTCAACTCGTGATCAACCAAGTCAATGGGTCCTATGAATGTAAGAATGACATTTTACAAAAGTATAAGCTTCTTACTGACAAGATCTTGACATATTTTGAATGTTATGAAATCTAGTTGGTACCCTGATCTACTAACAAATTTAAAGATATGATGGACTCCCTTTCATCTCGAATACCTCTCAACCCATTGAATCTAAATTATTTGTTATAATCCATCGATTTATCAAACCTTCAACCATTTGTAATGTGGAGGCATCTCCTTTAAACATCTGGTATGACCAAAATTTTAACTACCTTAACCTTGGAATCATCCCACTTGACCTCTCAAATAATGCCTAAAAATCCTTTGTGTAGGGTACCTCTCATTATACCATACTAGGGTTAATCCTATATAAATGTGGATTTGATGGTATTCTCCTCCATTGTCTACGTAGTCATGAGATTCCCCATGCCATCAAGGAAACTCATGATGGAGTTTATGGGGGAAATTTTAGTGGCCTCACTATCACTAAAATAATCCTATGCTTGGGTTACTATTGGCCTACCCTTAATCAAGACTAATGTGACTATGTAAACAAGTGTGTGAAATGCCAACAACATGCTAACTTGCATCACATGCCCACTCATGGACTTTATGTACCCAAAGATTATTAGCATTTTTCATAATGGGGGCTTGATCTCATTAGAGAAATCAATCCTCACTCATCTTAATGATACCAATTCATCATTACTGCTATTGAATATTTCACCAAATGGGTAGAATCCATTCCCATTATCTCCATTAAAGCTTTAAAAATTATCAATATTATCAATCAACACATCCTCTATCATTTTGGTGTCCCTCACAAAATAAAAATTGATAATGGGAAATCCTTCAAAATAAAATAAAGTTCAAGACCTTTGTAATGCTTTTGGCATCAATCTAAGTCATTCCTCACCCTATCATCCACAATAAAATGGATAGGATGAAGCTTCCAACAAAACTCTCATCAAGATGATAACCAAAATTGTAAATGATTCAGGATGAGATTGACATATACACATCCCATTTACTTTATGGGCCTACTACACTAATATCCAAACCAAAATAGGTGCTACACCTTTTCCCTTAGTCTTTAGCATAGAGGCTATCTTACATCTTGAAGTTTAGATTCCCTCTCTTCATATATCCTTGCACAAAATCATTTATAAAGAAAAATATCATTAAGAATTCCTTACATGCCTTGAATTACTCTATGAACATCACCTTGATACCCTTAACCATCTTTACATCTAGTAAGAACTTATCACCTGTGCTTATAACAAACATCTAAAAGAATTAGAGTTCAATATCGAAGATCTCATCCTTAACGTAAACTAACATGTAACAAACATGGAGAAAAGTAAAAAGGGCAAATTTGCCTTTAATTATCTTGGAACCTATATCATCACCCATAAGTATGGATCAGGAGGTTATCATTTGTGCTCTCTTGAAGACAAACTAGAACCTAAACCTCTTAATGATTCACATCTACATCCTTTCGACTATTAAGAGAGATCTAAACAAACCTTGTGGTCTAATTTAAGTTCTCCCCTTAGTTTTATTAGATTCACCCCTCACTTATCCTATTACCCTATTTCTCTTGGGGACATTTGATTATAATAGACCCATGTGATTATCCATCATAGTTTTAGCCCAATCTTAAACATGGGTACCATGGCTTTACCTATGGCATGGTTCTCATGGATAATTTTTGTCTTTAACTAGATGAAATCCCATGATCATTTATTTCCCAAAAATCACTTTTCCTTACCTAGCAATCACCTTTTATGGCAAACATCTTACCCCAATAAGGTCAACCACTAAGCTTGGATAGATGTGTCCATGTCTAAAAAAACATTCAAATATTCTCTAAGGGATATAACATATTATTTGGGTCTATTTTCTTAAAAGATAGACCACTCTCTTTAAGGATAGCTACTAAAAAAAATCAAAATAGATAGACTGATTCCTCAAAGGACAACTATCAAACATTTATTCATACTTATACCACTCCCTTGAAGGATGGATAAGATAAAATGTCAAAAAATAATCTATTTATAAAAGCTGCAATTAGATCAATCAAAGCACTTGAAGCTTCTCGCATTGATCAACTTCACCTCTCTTATAAAAACAAGCAATACATGACCCTATTATTCCACAAAAGGGCCACAATTAGTTCTCTCACAACACAATATATCTTTGTATACATCTTGCATTAATAAGTCTACACCTTGTAAAGACATGGACTTGTTTGTTCTGGTTCTTAGGTCACCTATAAAATAGGTAATTAAATCCACATAACATTCCTATCTTATCCCTTTTTCTCTTTGTTTACCTATCATCTCCTTTTTATCCTCTATAAATCAATGGACTATGAGCTCACTTGGAAATATGGCATTTATAATGATACCTTTTCACTAGGAATGTCCTCATGCAAAGCTTATCAGAGGTTTATTTTCATTAAGATCTTATCTAACCTTGGTTCACTAGGGTCCTCACCAATAAACCCAACATGTCTCTTTCTATTTATATTGGTTCACATGGATGTTGTCTCTTATCATTCTTTCTCAAAACATTATAAGCTTATCAAACCATACCACAACATCATAATCTATAATAATAAAACATATCTTAAAATCCACATCATCACTTAATACAGTAATCTCTAACATTACGATCACATATTTCCATCACATAAAAAATAAGAACATCATATCATAATCAAAATCAAATGATGATGAT
Source organism: Torreya grandis (assembly GCA_037957365.1). Taxonomy (NCBI): domain Eukaryota; kingdom Viridiplantae; phylum Streptophyta; class Pinopsida; order Cupressales; family Taxaceae; genus Torreya; species Torreya grandis. Next base: position 3,180,129 of record JARHVA010001330.1, read on the forward strand.
GATGATGAATGATGATGATAAAACCATATAGGATAATCAGCTATAATGCCTATATCATATCTATCTTTGAATGGCATCTCCTCATAATCCAACTCTTCCTCTTAGAGCTATAAATACGGTAATAAAATCTTTGCATCCTCCCTCTTGTATCATAAAAAATTTAGAGGGATGCCTTGAATGAGTAAAAACTATTTCTGTACTCTCTCAAATGGGATGCACTCTGTCTCACCATCCCACCTCCCATACACCCACCTCCAACTCTGTTGTGACTATGTATGTTATCTATACCCAGCCCACATAGACCAAGTCATGTATGGCCTCCATATTATATCTCTAGGTTCCAAGATCTCCAAGGCATCTCAAAACCAATCAGTATCTCTCACACCATGACTAGCACCTATCATCACCTTATCCCTCCACTGATAGAATTTGACTCTATAGTGTACCAATAAGTATCCCTCTATAGGTAGGCCCAATGATCTTAGCACCTATATGTTCTTGTATGCCCAACAGTGAAGTATGAACCCCACACTTATCCCATAATGCCAATGTGCTCTGAAACGCCATAACTCTCTATCGATCTACACTAATAGAACCTAGGTCCATCCAAAGATCATCTTCCCATGCAGCAACTCCAAAATTACCCCTAGAAAAACATAAGGAAACATCCCTACAACTTAATCTAGTAGACCATAACAAGCCATCATTGACTACATCATCATCAAAAGGTGCCTCTCTGAGGGCCCACTAGTATAATAGCCTAACGATGAATCCCCCTACATGAAACTATGCACCTATTTGGTCATCCCCATACAAGTACTCCATTAACTCATTGATCTCCTCACTCTCTATGTGGTAGAGAGGGGTTTCATGAATAGGTAAGTACATGATCTGATGAATATCCTCTAACAAAATGCTCATCTCCCCTATCGGTAGCTAGAATGTGTTAATCATCGGGTCCAATATCTTGACGAGGGTGACTATCATAATATCATCCTTAGGAAAGGATTGGTAGTGATGCATCACTCGAGTAAAAAGTACCTCCATGTGTCCCCAATCCTCAACTGACATAGCATCTTGTACCTCTAAAAATATCTTAGACACTTGATCCCATAGCTAGATTTGATCTCGCACCTATAAAATAAACATATCAAAAATTAAGAGATGACCTATTCCTATGTCCATAACCACTATTAAACAATTTCATCCCTACTAACACTATTTCATCTCTCCTTTGTTTCCTATGCCTATCTCCCATAACTACAAAACCTTTATCCTACCCTGTATCCCATTCTAAATGGTCATTTAAAAAATTACCTACCTCTTGTTGACTATATATACTACACTTCCCAAACACTTTCTTCTTTTATCCTATTTATACAGCCCACAAAATTTTCATCCCTTAAACACTTTTTTTCATTTGTAACCATTCTACCCTACCCTAATCTCTAAGAACAAATATTTATCATCTCCATACTATTAACCTATTCCTCACAACAATATTTCACACTCTATATTACTCAAAACATAACCTATTATCAACATAAAATATTAATAAACCAATCAACATTAATAAAATTTAAAACATACCTAACTAGTTCATCAACTTATTCCACATAAATAAATAACAAAATTCATTTATAAAATTAAATGCAATATGCCCCTATGCAAAGTCATCTATACAAATCTTCTTCATCAATTAGTTGCTATAAACCAATCACACCCCCCACCTTTTTTAAACTTCTTTTTCCCACCCAAACCCCTTCCTCCTCAACCATCAATGGATCTCCCCCACTATCAACGGTCTCTTAGGGGAATTTTTACCCCTAGGATCAATCATCACCAGTCGGGTCAACCATCGATGGTGAATATTAGTGATTATCGATAGTGAGCCTCAACCCCCTAACCTCCTCTACAAAACCCTAATTTACCCTACCACTCCCTCCCCTCCATTTTTAACTTCCCTATACACACCTACATCCATGTTACCACTCTCATCTTATACCTAAATTCCCATACCCATTCCTTGATCCTCAAAAGCTAGGATATCCAAACCCTAGGTCATCTCTTAATAGAATAATCTACCATTTACATGCATCAATGTACATTTTATAACACCTATTTTACACATTATAATCCATATAAGCTAAAAACACAAAGACCCTACCTCATTCCATGACCACTGTCGATGTCTTAATCTATATCCAACCGCTTGATCATGAGTGTCTCCAACATCCATCTTGACCCTACTCAATCACTCACAACCACTAATCTCACTATACTTCCACACACTATCATGATCTCTTCATACCAAATGCTTAAAAATGACAAACTCATAAGATGCTAAATTTTGTAAATGCAGATAAATGATTGACCATTTACCTTTTTACCATAGTTTTAGGGTTTTTACCCAATCAATGATGGCTGCCTAACTATTGATGATTGACCCTAATCATTGATGGTTACATACACCTCGCTGGTTAACCCCAACTGATGATTGTTACCTAACTATTGTTGGTTAACCCTAACTATCAGTAGTAAAGGTTATGTTTTATTTACCCCACCTTTCTTACCCCTTTTCTACATAAACCAAACCTATTAATACATCTAACTAGGGAAACCCATTCCTTAAAAACACTTGATGTACTTGGGAGTCACCCTTTCCTTCAATAATAAATAACTACATTTGCCCTGAAGTCCATGTTAGATCCACTCTCCATGGGACTATGTAGGTAGCATCCTCTTTCCTAGTGCATCAGGAGTCAGCTCATCTGCTCCCTACCCAACCAACCCAACTACCCATTTTCCCATGTCCACCTTGATGTTGGATTTTGTTTAAACCAACCTATTTGCATACCTTGTGATGACCTTGCTTCGATCATAATGACTACCTTGATCAATTTTTCCATGATGAACTTTTACATTATGCACCACCTTATGTGCGACCCAACCTATTCATGTTTTTCTCAAGAGCACTTCCTACCCTGGATACTTGACCAAACACCGACCTTTTCTAGGCTACTTGATCTATGTAACATGATTAATTATGACTAACATAGGGGACTAGTTACCTTATCACTTATCCTAGCACTTGAACGTATTATCAACATTGGAAATTTTCATCTTTGCATGCTTTTGACTATCATATTTCATCACATGTTGTGTGCGTATTTAAATTTCAAATGCCCCCACCTTTTTTTCACCCAATTCATGACCTTAATTTTATCATTTATCAAACCATGACTTGATTTTGGTGTTCCTCATCAAATCTTAGTTTGAGGGGGAATACCTTCCTCCCATACTCAGGGTAACCAAACTTTGACTATAAAAAATCTATTTTTGTTCTATGGCTTATTTAACTAAAACTACACAATAAAAAGGGGCAAAATTTAGACACTCAAAAATGTCCCCTCAGCTAATTTTTTGATGTTGTATCACCCTAGACTAGTTTTTGACCTTAGACTATTCACCTAGCTATCTCACTTTTAAAACACCCTTTACACTTGTTAAAGCTCCTAGACACCCTTTGTCAAATATTTTAGCAACATCATTCTTAGACCCATTTAAACCTTTTTACACTTAGGAGTCAACCATCGACAGTCAGCCTAACCATCAATGGTTAGTTTGACCATCGGTGATCAGGTATCCAAACTTGTAACTTAAAAAAACATCTAGTTATAGGCCAGATTTACATGAGCAAAATAATAAACTTTACATGCACATGTTACAACTTTATTTCTCTTCAAATTTGCATATTTATCCTCACCTAGCTTAACAACTTTCTCTCTCCTTAGAAATTTTATGCTATAAATAAAAGGCTCTTAGAGGAGATGAGGATCCAAAAATTTGCATCCAGTATCTCTTATTTTCTTTGTGCAGGCATCCAAGAACCTAAAACTCTATCCACATGACTTTTGAAGGTTGAAGTATTATTATGCTACCCAATTTCCTTCAGATTTCAACTATCACCTATTTGGCATTTTATAGGTATTATCATGTTATTTTTAGCATTTTCTTTCTATATTTAAGTTTCTTATTTAGATCAAACCATCTGCATATTACCCCTCACCCTAATACTCCACAATCTACCTTCTGCTCATCAGCCACCTCCCACTAATCGCACTTCAAATATTCTACCACACTCCTATAGGTAACCATAGCTAGTTACTATAACTATTTATGGTTATAGCAATCATCATCAATCACCTTACCATTGATGATTAGGACAACCATCACCGATCACCCTGACCACCGATGGTCATTGTTAATAATAATAATAATAATAGAGTGTTATTTCCTCCCCTTTCACACCCAATCAGACTCTATTTCTATTTTTGGCCTATCTACAGACTCTGCTTAGATCCTCTGAACTTGACCTTGATCCACTTTTACATGGTATTGACCCAACATGCTACCTTTTATTGAATATGCACTTTTATTTCTTTTTGGCATAAGCATTTTTTTTTCTTTTCAATCTAAATGCAAACATATTTTATTTCTATTATCAAATATTTTTATCATTAGGGGAGTGGATTGATATCCATCCAAAGGAGATATCATTTCTTGGATATAACATTGCTAGGTACTCCACCCTTTATACTCATCTAACAAATAATTTTTTTTAGTGTGGTCTTATTGTATGTAGTCCTTCCTCACCAAAAAGGATCTCTCACTTCATCTGGTCATCAGTGAGTGAAATGTTTACCAGGTACACAATCATTTTTTATTTCTCACCCTTTCACTAAAAGTAAAAATAGAAAAATAAATAGTAAGAAATAGGTCTATCTTCTCCTTATGACATTAGGTCACTCTTCAATTAGGATCTTGCTCCTTTCACTAGACTCTTAGAATAGGCATATTTTTAGTATGTAGACCGAATTTGGTCAACATCTTTGGTGACTTGGCTAGGCAAAATGCCTTATATGCTCAAGAAATCAACCTAAATACATGACTCTTGGATCATTTACATGATACATGGACCATTTACATTGACTAAAAGACAACCTTTTTAACTTGTAAAATGAAATAATTTCAACATATAGGAAAATAAACAAACTTGAGAGGGAAACTAACCTAATAAAGAAAAGGTAACAAAACTACTAAACAACTATGCAATAAAGCACTTATTTGGGACAAAAAAGAAAAAAACTAATGTGTTATAAAAACACTTAAAAAAAACTATGTATAGTGGACTTATCTTCATTAATATAAATGATTTAGATGTATCCCATTGGTTGGGATAGGAAGCTCTTCACCATTCATCCTTGTGAGTTAGAAAGCCTTGTGGGATTTTTAGCTAGAGACTGTGTATGGGCCACTCCAGAGAGAGTCAAAGTTTATGTGCTTTTCTATCTTAGCTCTATCCTTATCCCATTTGAGGACCAAATCTCCTTCTTGAATTTTTTTTAAATAAGTTACTTTGTCAAAAGATGTTTTTAACATTGTTTGATGGGCTTCCATAGCCAACATTAATTTATGCCTTGTCTCTTCTATCTCCATGAGATTAGTATATCTTATTTACATTGTCTCATTCTCCAAAAGCTCGATTTGATGCATTAATTATAAAGTAGGGAATTCAATAGAAATAGGCATTCTTGCTTCCTTACCATATACTAGCTTGTATGGATAATTGGTAATTAACCTCTTATAGGTGATCCTATCAACCCATAGAGCTAACTTCAATTTGAGATGCCATGATCTCTGATTATCTTCAACAATCTTCCTGATGATCTTCAATAAATTCTTGTTAGTGGACTCACCAAGGCCATTACCTTGTGGATAATAGTTTGATGAGGTTTTGAGAAAAACACTATGTTGAACTAACCATTGGCTGATCTTAGACCCTAAAAAATCCATAGAATTATCATAAATTATGGTTGAAGGGACCCCAAATATGATAAACAAACCTTCATAAAGGTCCATAACACTAGTTTCATTAGCTTCTTTTAATGTTACTACCTCTGTCCATCTAGTAAAGTAATCTGTGGTAGTTAGGATCCACTTGTGTCTTGAGCTTGAATAGGGATTAATAAGACCAATAAAGTCTAATCCTCATTAGATAGAGGGTTGATTCACTGAAATTACTTGCAAAGGTAAGGTTGTTAGCTTAACTTTTCCAACAAACATGGTACTTTATCTGCATTTCCTAGTCTATGCATGATAATCACCAAATAAACTTATCCAATAATACCCACCTCTCATTATATTTTGGTCTATGATATTTGTTGAATAATGACCTCCATCATGTCCATCATGGAACTACTCAAGAAACCTCTGTGTTTGACATGGTTCTATGCATTTTAGCAATATGCCATTGATATCCTTTTTGAATAACACATTATCAACAAGAATAAATGGAATTGACTACAATCTAACATATTTCCTCTTTGAAGGGTTTAGATGAGAAGGATAAACACCATCTTTTAAGTATCTTACCATATCTTGGAACCATCTAGAAGATGAAGTCTGATTAGTTTCAACTTCTTCGTCATTTGACACCATAACCATCCCATTAGTCTCCTGCAAGTCTTGGGTTAGATTTTCACAAATTCCTTTTCCTCTTACCAAATTTGTTATCTTGATCTCAACATCATATTCCATGACCTTGGTTTTCTAACTAGCTCTTTTGTTATCTATATCCTTATTTAAGAATGAATCCTTGACACTTGGATGTGTAACTATTAAATGTACCTTATTATTGGAGAACAAGTACCTAAATTTTTTAAAAGACCTTATGACTAAAAGTACATGCTTCTAAAAAAAATAGTACCTTTTTTAATATTATTATAATCCTTGATTGAAGAAGGATATTAGCTTCTCTAAAGTCTCCTTATTTTGATGCATGAGAATACTTGAAATTATGTCAATGTTAGCATAGGTGTATAATAAGAAATCTTTTGTGAAGTCAAGGTTCAGGAGTGTAAGAACACTGACAATAGCTTGCTTGATCTCTTCAAAGCTTATCACTCTTTTGCACCAATTTAAACTTTGAACCTTCTTTAACATGGTTGTAAATGACCTAGCTAAAGTAGAAAAATCTAAGTTGTATCTCTTTATGAAATTGATCTTGCCTAAAAAGCTTTGCAAGACCTTCTTGTGTTTATGCAAGGAAAGTGAAAGAATTGAGTCTATCCTTTTAGTAGCTATGCTTGTAACATATTTTGAAATTATTTCCAAGAAGCCCACCTTCATGAATAAAGGAAACACACTTTTTTGGATTCAAAAACACTCCAAATTCCTTGCATTTTTAAAACACTTGTTTGAGATGAATCATATACTCATTTTCACTATTAGATGACACTATTATGTCATACAAATAAAAAAGTATAAACTTATTAAGGATACCTTTAAATTACATATCTATAGCCTTTTATAAATTAGATCTAGCATTGAATAAACCAAAAGGCATCTTTTTGTATGCAAATATCCCCCGCTTTGTGGTGAAGGATGTTTTATATTCATCTTCTTCTTTAACCAAAAGCTAGTTATATCCACTATATCCATCCAAAAAGAAGAACCTTTCTAAACCTATAACTAGTTGTAGAATTTGTTCTATTGATGGCAATAGATAGTGGTCTTTAAGAGTGGCCTTGATCAAGTCATGAAAGTCAACACATAGCCTTATTTCACCATTCTCTTTCCATATTAGAACAAGGTTTGCCACCTAGTTTGAGTGCTCAATTATAAATATTATAGCTGACTCAATGAGCTTATGTAGCTCAAATCTCATCAAAGGTTTAAGCTATGGGTTAATAGGCCTTTGTCTTTATCTACCTGGTCTAGTCTCATATCCTAACTCAATGGTATTTTGAGCTAGACTTGAATCAAATCCTTTAATGTCACTGTACTACCACGTAAAGACATCTAAAAACTTAAACATAACTCAATAAAAATTTCTTTCTCTAAAGATGTGCAAACTTGGCCCAAATTTAAATTTTTGCTAATGGAAATATCTACATTTGTATAATGTTCTTACTTGGTTGAAAAACCAAACTTTTATTTTAACAATTCATTATCTCTACTAAATATGTTTTCAAGGGTGACCAAACCTTTAGTTAACTTATTTGTCTTTAATTTCACAAATTAGTGATCATACTACTGCAAATTTATGTCTTGGTTCCTTGAGGAGAATTCAACTTCCTCTTATAATAATATAATAATATGACTATCATATTCACATAATTTCCAATTATCATGGTTGTCTAGGATAGAAGGCCCTACAACTACTTTGATGTGTGATTTAACTTAATCATTTTTTTATGTCATCTGACATACTGAATTATGACCCAATGGAAGCCAGTCTATCTACATGCATATTCTTATTTCTTGATATGTACCAAATATTGAAAGCTTAAAATTATTCAACTAGGTTCCTTACTCTATGGTTATAGTACATAAGCAGTGGGTTCTTACATATATTTAGTCCCCTTACTTGGTGAACTACTGGTTCACTGTCTCCAAAAACTTGTAAAGAATTGACCTTCATCTTTCTTGCCCATTGCAAACCATGTACTATTGATTCATATTTAGTATCATTATTATAAAAATGTAACTAAAACTTTAAAGAATAGTAATGCATTTGATTGGATGGAGAAATTAACATCATTCTAGTTCTAGTACCATGTTTTTTCTTGGATCCATCAAAATATAGTTTTCACATGCCATCACTAGCTTGATCATCTTTCATCAATGTTGGAATTTGTGCATCATTTTAATGAAGACAATAGACACCAAGTCCTTATTTAATTAAATTTTAAGGATCATGTCCATGAAAATTAGAGGTCCATTCATCAAGTAAAAGATCTGGGACTCCATCTAGAGGTGATTTAGATTCTACCTCACTATTTTCCAGTACTTTGTCTGAGATAACACAATTGGTTTTCACCATACATGGCATACATGGCTCCAAATGAGATATTGAAATAAGTTCAAAACATATTATTACCTTACTATAATACCTGGTCTTGAACATTAAATAGGTCTAATCAACTAATAAATATCCTCTAATATTTGAAGTAAAGTCTCTTGACAAGCACATGACAAAATAGGGAGGCAAGTCCACTATAACTACATCTTCCTAAGTAATAACATTGGGGCAAACATGTAATGTCAGTTTTAGATATTTGATTATGCCTACTATTTTAATTTGTGACCCATATAATTACAATACTTATTTGGTATTTGGCTCATAGACAAGACCAAGCTTGTCTGTAATTTGTTTAGGCATGACAATGCTACTAGCTCCACTATCTACCATACAATTATGGACTAAGAAGTAACTAAATATACAAAAGAGATAAAAGGAATGGGTTTCATTTGATTTAGCATTGGTTTTCTCCCCTTTACTTATGCTATGTATCTACTAATTAGGTTACATGATTTACTTGTCTGAATTATTCAAGATAGTTCTTTGTTTTTTAACTGGTTCTTTAGATACCTTAAGATCTAAAAGCTCTTGAATAAGCATGTACTTTTGTCCTATAATGAAAAGGTAATACCACATGATAATTCTAACATTTAATTTCTTCATTTCATTTATTATGCTGAATGGGGTTCCACTAACCTTTGGCTATAATGTTTGAGCCACTGATTATTCTCTAGTTAAGGAATTTGGGGAACCTTCACTGTCTCGGTATTTTGAATCTTATATGCTTGACACTCTTGGAAAGAAAATTAGGAACACTAGAATTATTTCTCATATCTTGAGCTTCTTCAACTTCTCTTTTCTTAGCTCTAGTTAGAGCCCCAACTTGACCATTTATGTTTCTAGTTTCACAAACTTGGTTAAATACAATATGATCATCCAATTGCTAATTAACATTGATAGCATCATGTTTCCATAGAGCTTATTGAGATTCTCCTTGGAATGCCATATTCATGTCTTTATATTAATCACCCTGAAGAGAGAACTCTTCCTATGTCATTTATGGCATAGTAATTATTGTTTCCAAATCTTACACCCTAGAAGAGGGTGTTCAAGCCTCTTCAAGATTTGGGAAACATTGGAATACTTCCACGTGTGTGGGGCACTTATGGTTTATGTAGGCCTCTAGGATTGAAAGGGCTAGCTCCCTAGATATATCTTGATGTACTTGTCACCAAATCTAATAATTGTTTATGTGAAAAAGGATAGGAGTTACATAAAATAAACCTATTATAAGGGGGTGATACACCATGAATATCTCCACAATATTATCATACAAATACACTAAGAGACAAGACTCACAAAACCAGCTTCTACCTCTTAGAGTACATTAACATTAGAATTTCAAACATGAAGGTGGAATATATGAAAAACTACTCTAGGTGAGTTAACCAAAGATAAATTTTAAACATTAAGGCTACTTTTAAACTTGGAAAATAGACCCATATACTTAACAACACTTCATGTGACCTATTAGAATGAAACAACTTGAATCAGACATGGAAGGATTGAGAGGAAGCAAGGATTAATATTAATCACTTGACTTTTCACTATAAATCTCTTCACACACCTAGACAAGATAGTTTATATATCTTATTTAAAAATAAAATTACATATCTTATTTCAAAAGAAAATTACAATATCAAATTAGTAGGGCTTCGCCATACTAGGTGTGGTCTCCTTATAATAGCCAAAATGGCTTGCATTTATAGAACTTGGAAGAAGAGAGATAAAAGAGAAGTTCAAGTGGCGTAAGGACAAGTGTCAAAAGATGAAAATCAATCAAAATACATGGAAATGAGGTGGAAGAGATATCAAGAACTAATTTGAACATGTGTCCATCCCAAACTGAGCACCTTCCTCACATGTGGCATTGAAACTCCTCAATCACTCTCCCTTAGAAATTTCCTTCATCATGGGCTTCCTTGAGCATTTAAAAATATATTAGGGACAAGTGTCTCATGTGCACTGAGGAGAGGAAGTTACAAAGAATCCTGCACCTGCATTGGAATTTTTCCTAATCATTGACCTTTTCTTACACAAGCATAATCATCATCTATAACCATGGTCACTCTCCAATAGGATTTTATTGACAATTGGCACTATCATCTTATTATATTTACTAATTAATACATACTATGGGTATCATGACACATGGTAGGACACTTCATACACTTGGCTTCATCAGACACATATTAAAAGGTCTCTAAATTTAGGTTATCACTCTTTTCACTATGTCACTTTAGAAATTAGTTGAAGTGAGAGGCCTAATAGGGACACTTTTTATCATTTATAAGCTTTGAAAATGGAATAGGTAGTTGTTTCAAGTCTCAACCTATCCTCCCACATGGTTGGTATCCCATGATCATCTTCAAGACCTACAAAACACAATAAATTATCAAAGAAACCTATTTTTTACCTAATCTATACAGATTCCATATAATATAATTTTATATATCTGAACCTCATGAAGTTTTCAACAACTTATCTTTAACTCTCAAGGTCAAATTCATTCATATGGATGCACTTTGAGCCTCATTTCTTCTACCAAGTCACAAAATAGGGTTTTAGGATGGTTTATGTGCACTAGCCCTTAAGGGATTATTCATAAATATATAACATTAGAACTCTAAAATAACACCCTAATTTTATTTCTTGGTACCTCCTTCATCCTCCTATAACTTCTTATAATCCCATGTAATGTCTCCAATTAGGTGTGTGCATTTGAAGTTGAAATCTCAATTGCACCCCTTCAATTTGCATACCCTGTAATGGTGTTAGGTTCAAAAGTGATCAATATGTGATGTATTATATATGATGAAAGATCAATAACCTTTTATGGACCCCCAAAAAAATATTTCACACCATTATAATGATCATTTCATGCCATAAGTGTAACTGATATACCAATCTACCTTTAGGTCTAAACCTTATTTCACAAGGTTGCCCATAACTTAAGACTTAACTTGACTATCCAATGGTTTCCAATACCTCATGATGGATAAAAAACCTCCAATATACTTCTTAAATCATTAATTATCCAAGTGTAAAGATTTGACAAGGTTGAAAATGCATATGACCCTCAACTTGGCTTTTAGGCCTAAGGGTTTCCCTCACGCATGACTATAACCTTTATTGCTTAGGGAACCCTATTTGATTAAAAATATCATAGGAAGGTATTTTATCTTGTGTTATGTTATATATAGCTTTAAAAACCTTAATTTTTTATTTCCTTCTCTTTTGGTCACTTACTCATCACTTTTCCTTAAAACAACTAGGCTTGTGCATGGGAAAAGTACCTTACATCTGAGACAAAATAGAGAGTACTATACCTATTAGCCTTGGAAAATTGAAGATTTTAGGGGGTTTTTAAACTCATAATGGTAATATATACCAAATTTTATCACATAACTCATCCATTTGACCTTCCAAAACCTCCAAAATCCAAGATAGACTTGTAGGAATGCACTATCTATAGGGGTTTTAAAGGATGACTGAGTTTTGCATCTTTTTTTGAGACCTATTTTTTCCAAATGATCCTTAAAAGTGTAATATTAATATTACATGATGTATTTAAACATTTTTTATCCTATTGGTCTTTTAAACACTTTCTATGCTTTTGGTAACATTGACTAAGTCTGTAACTGCCTAGAATGAGATCACTATTTAGGCTTACCTATGGGTTATTTGAGATTGGTTTAGGCTTTAAGAACATAATAAAAACCTCCTATTATGTTTAAACGATCATATATATTGTCATACATCATTTTTTACAAAATTAATCTCCATCCCTTGAACTAATTTATCTCTCAGTACTAAGACTAGGCCATCTACTTGTTATGGACTGAGACACCCTTAAGACCCTACCTATAGGTCTAGTCTGAGCTTTGACTATGGGTGTGGACCTAATTTTCATGTTATTAGGTCATGAGACTCTCTGTATTCTTTGATTTATCTTAGAAACCCTTGAGTTAACATCAATTCTATGCTTAGGTTCTTGACTAGGACACCTCTGCCTTGACTATAATAGTTCTTATTTTGACCCCTGTAGGTGTTTATAGGTGGTCATGGGTATGAATTAGGTCTTGAATGATGATTCAGAACATTATTTAGGACTTCAAAGCCATTAGGACTTGACATTTACACCTAATCAACCTAAAATTAATTAAAACCTCCTCAAAATCCATTGTTTCACTCTACTGCCAATATACCCTACATGACTATGTTTCATGGATTTTAGGTCTACCTGTAGGGGCATTGTCAAAATCTAGTGGTTTCTTGGGTAAATTTGGACTCTAATTTTTCATCCTTAACTCACCTTTTTAACCTAAAAAGTGGAATGAACATTTTATGTGGTAGGGACTACTAAACCAAACAATCAAGAGCATTATAAACTCCTTTTGTCATGGTATATGTTATTCCAAAAAAGCTCAAGGACCTCTATTTTGGTCATTTTGGGACAAAGAGATCAATACAATTTGATCATCCTTTTGAAGGAAAAATATGCTTTACATAGCATTCTAACCTTTATGACATGTATGCTATGACCCTTTGGGTATGTTATAACCTCAAAATGAATTCCATCATGTGTTTCACCATTCACCCCTCCGTACAAACCTCTTGAAGGTCATGTATAGGGAAACTATGAGTGTTATTCTATTGACAAGGTAGTGAACAAGAAAAATGGATAATTTTATTTAAAGGCGTGTTGATTTGATATGTCATAAGATCATTTAATGAAATCACTTTGCTAACATGAATCCAAGAACACTAAACATCTCCATAGAGCCTTGTAGACACTGAAATCGTGTCTATTCCTTGGTCATCCTCCCCCTTGGTCCCCTTTGATCCTCTCCTAAACATTCCTAACCCTCACACTTAATTTAAAATCAATTAACTATTTTAAATTAATACCTCCCCCTTACACATCACCCATGCCACCTCACCCCACCTAGGATACCTCTCCTTGGATGCCTTCCTCACCCCATGCCAAATCTTAATTACTTAAACCCCATTTCATTCCTCCCATTAACCTCTCGCGCTCATTTAATCCACCTTCGACCATTTTCCAATGATAATTAGACATGGTAGTGGGAAGAATGGGTAAAAGGCTAATTTTAGCCTCTTTCCCATTCTTCAGCCACTGACGTCGATCAGTATTAGCCGACGCCAGTGGTATCACCGACGCTGATTTCTTTAAAACTATAATCTGATCACTATTTTACCCCTCGCAAATGTGAATTCTCTTTCTCCAGGATTCAAGCTCTCTCGCTCCTTAATTTATTGTAGGAATCAACATTTTAATAGCACTCTCTAGGCTTAGAGGTTTTACACCAGTCATTCCACACCAGATTGAAGGTTGCACGACATCTCCAGCATCAGCCACAATGGAAATAGACCTCCTGCACTTCTGCCTCTCCACTTATAGCTAAGTATTTCTACTGGTTTACATTTCAGTGTCCTTTTTAAATACATTAGCAATCAGTCCATTGTCCATTTCCAAGCATTCTTGACATAACCCAGTCTGTTCTCCCTAGAGAGGTTGAGAAGCCTTCTCTCACCCTTATCTCCCTTTTGCCCCTGTCCTCCATCTGATCTCTCATTCAGGTCATACTTTCTACCCTATAAACCCAACACAAGCCACTAAAACTCCCACATACACCCCAAGCCATTCTATTGACCACTGAGTAGACCTGAAACTTGTCCAAAGCCTTATTGCCTCGATCGACGTTGGCCTCCAGGCTCATTGCCCCTACCGATGTCGGTAGGACTAATCGACATCGATGACTGTGGAAGATAGATTGCTGCATATAGGTACGCATTTGTTTCTATTTCTTTTGTTTAGTCTTTTATCATTTCTTTTTCTAGCAACATTCTGCTTTTTTACCAATCAGTGGACTGTCACCCTTCCAGGAAGTCTTTGCACTTCTGGGATCAAGCATTGCTTGGCAGTCCACTACCTTCCTATCTAACAGTTTTCTTGTTTAAGTCTCTCTCATCTATAGGTGTCATCCTCCACAGCCAAAGAGGAGTCCCTTCAACGTTTGTATAATGGTGCACAAACTTAATCTGGGTACGTACAAACCCCTGACCATTTATCTTAGTTTCTTACTTCCTTTGAATGTAGAAAAGTGAAAAATAGTTTGAAACACTCTGGCACACCCGGTGGGACACTAGGAGTTTTTCTTGGGTTCATAATTTTTCTTCTAAAAGCAAACTTTTCATATAGGTGCATTAGGTCTCTTCTTGCATCTTTTTCCTCTATCTCTTTGAAAAGACATCATAAGCAAGTTAAAAAGAATCTTTATTTTTCTTCTTGTCACCTTTCCTTCTTACATCTTAGAGTAGTGAATCTCATACTCTTCAACCTTTTCTCCACTTGTCTTCATCCGAACACACATTTCAATTTGGGATTAAAAATCTATTGCATTTCATTTCTGCCTGAATGCATACTTAGCTCTCACACCTAGTAACTTAAAATGCATTATGAATAAAGCGTAGTCCACTTATGTTACACAACCTAACCACTATCACAAATCAAACATCAAAACATACCTGAGACAAGGTCCAACTAGGATTTCATCGCCTAGCAGATACCTTACCCTTCCTGGCAATCCTACTTGGACTTCACTACCAAGGGGAAAGCCCACTATGTTCTCTAACAGAGTATAAACTCTAGGGGAAGTATATACTAGTTAAGCGACCCAACTTATCTCTGGGCTCGTGAAGTGAGGGGAGCTTGCTCCTTAGCACTAGGCCATGTATGAAACCTAACATAGACTCTTGAGCACCGAAACTAACCTGAAACCAACCTTAGAATGTTTCTTCTACGACCCATTCTACAAGCCAACTTTCCAAACACACTCTTCTAAGGCATAAGCCAACAAGACTCTAAAATTTATTCCTAGGAATTAATGTTTAGGGTCTGCTTGTCTTCATCCATTTTTTTCTATCTGTATCTGATTTTTTGAGTTAGTGAGGTCGTATTCTGAGATCTAAAAACAACTCAGACCTTCTTATTTCTTCCAAAAACTTTCAGTTTCTGAGTTTTTGGAAACACACAGTCACCGACATCAGTTGTTTCCACTGATGTTGGCAACTTTTTGTCACCGACATCGGTTGTTTCCACTGACATTGGCAACTTTTGCATCGGTTTTTCTACTGACGTCGGTCACTGTCAACAACTTTTTTTCCAAAACAACCTTAAAACTTGACCCTTTTTCTGCCAAAACCACATTTTGAGTTTCTAAAATTGAAAAACATAGTTTCTAAAACCTGACCCTTTTTGCCTTGGATGGTTTTGACATGCAGTCAAACCAAGACTCTTGTTGACCATGCAAGGCAACAACCACTCTTGCCTTCACCTTCCATAACCAGTCCTCTAATGGAGTATCATTCAGAGACCGAACGAACTCCTACCCAACCAACCCCGACTCAGCCCCCTATTGTCCCTGAAGGGGACCAAGACTTTGAAAGGTTCCTTGACCTTAATGTCAAGGCCCTTCAACACTATCTTACGTCCCGTCAAATGCGAGTCTCTTTAGGCAACCCAATTTATGGGATGCCAACTACCTTGCTTGAGATGGCAACTATATCAATCGCCTTTGTCATTCAACCCATAGACACCTAAGATGTCACCTCAACTAATAACCAGACCATGACTAATCTTCTAAGTGTGGCCTCTCCTTCTATCTCTGGGCCCACTTCCATTGGGGTTTTGGCCCCCCATCAACCACAGACTATTCAACAAGCCTCTACCCCTTTCCAAAATCTAGTTGTCTCCATCTCACCTACTCTTGCCCCCATCAACACCAGGGTGGCTACACTTCCATTGGCTAGTGTTGCCACAATCCAACCACCTCTAGTGACATCAAGCCTATTCATGCCTTCTACCTTCATGACACAACCACCCTTGTCTCCACTCCTGTCCCTATGGCTAGTTATCAGTATGTTGCACCCATATAAGCACAACCAACTACTTCATACGCCCCTTCTAGCACCTTCCAAGTGCCTCACAACTTAGGGAGCGTCCCACCCACAAATCCATCAGCTGATCTAATCAAAATACTGATGGACAAAATGGCTAATCTTGAGACCTCAGTTTTGGGTTCAAAAAATGTCCTTTCATATGACCAAATTTGTAATGAACCCATTCATCCCTCCATCCCAATTTGGTCGTATCCCAGTCAGTGGGAACTTCCTAAGTTTACTCACTTCCAGAGTAAGGAAGATCCACAGCAGCATCTACAAGCATTCCGACATGCTTGTTACCTGATAGCACATGATGATGCGATACCACTATGCACATTCCCCATGTCACTTTCTGGTGCTGCCCTCGATTGGTACAGCTCTCTCACCAGACACTCTCTTTTCACATTCACCTAGTTGGCTCAACTTTTCCTTGACCACTTCTCGATCAATATCACCAAAAAGGTCTCCATCATAGACCTATACTCTATCAGAAAGTTTTTTGATGAATCCATAGCTGATTTTGTTGCCCGTTGGAGAGGCTTAATCAACTAGCTCTCCTTTTCTTTGCCTCAACCCGAGCTCATCGAGCTCTTTTCATAGGCATGTGCCAAACATATTTCATCTACTCTCTGGGTCCAAACATTTCACACCTTTGACGAAGCTTTCATGATGGCTAGGAAGCTTGAACTATGTGCCATCGAGGAAAACAAAGTCAAATTGTGGAGTAAAAACCCCAACACCAAGTCAAATGACTCTTCCTGTAAACCTTCTTCTTCTAATTCCAAATCTAAGGCATCAACAAATGCTGTAGTCGTTAGACCATCACCTTCTTCAACAACCAACCAACCTGAACCTTCTAGATCCCAAAGTATCACACGACAATTCCAACAAAGATATGTGCAGCGTCAGTATACTTTGATAGGAGAATCATATGCATCTATGTTGGATAAACTTGTCAAACAGGGTGTTCTCAATCTCCCCCAAATTTGAACACCCCCTCAATTTGATCCCTTGTGCGCTATCCCTGTGTGGTATAGGGAGAACAACTTTTGCAATTACCACCATGTCAAAGGCCATGACACAACAAACTGTAAGACTCTCAATAACATCATTCAAGACATGCTAGACAAAGGTGATCTCATCTTGGACAACCCAAATGCGCCACCCAATCAAAGCATAGACATCTTTAAACAACACTTTCCTAATCATCCCCCTAGCCAAAATAATGTGCAGACCATGGCTGATGACTCCCAAGAACATAATATACACACAGTCAACACGGTCTCACCTCTCATGCCTGACCAACCTCTCTCACAGTCTCAAGAGGTTAGTCAACCCATCAGTCCATCACATGTGGATGAACCTTCCTCTCTTGTTAGTTCTCCATCAACTTCCCTTATATTGGAGGATGCCTTGACCATACCAGCACCGCTAGTCCCACCTTCATCCTTCTTGGTGTCAATGGAGGACCCTACCCTTCCTACTCCTCAACCATAAGTAGAAGGCACAATCATCCCTGCCCTCTATCCTCTTGAGGAGCCACATTCTCTGATTCCTTCTCCACCAAGAGAAGAACCTGTCTCTCCACATTCTTCGACCAAAGATGATCCAGTCATGGCTCCCCCACACCTTGAGTCTGAGATCACCACTTCTAACACATTTTCAGCCTCGCAACCATCCACATCTTCTGAAGGACCATAGCCTCATCCGACATCTTCCCAACCATTCTCTCAATTGGTGGAGAAACTAAGACTTCTCCATTCGAGGAAATTAGAGCATGAGGCATTATGGGAGCAACTCAAAACTCCTCACCTTGCCTGTCCCATCTCATCTCCTGCTATTGACCCTCCCGTGACAAAATCTCCAAAAGTTTCCAACAAAGACCAGACTTCTACTTCTAAACCTTCAAAACCTAAATCCACCATATCAAAACCAATCAAATCTCTTGGTGTTTGCCCCATACCTAACCTCACTCACCCCCAAGTGAAGGTAGACTTAAACCTTGCCTTGCCCAATAGTAGTCCTCAAACCAAACCAAAGAAGACTGCTAAACCACGACGGCGAACCCCTCCTCCACCATCATCATTGCCCTCCATTTTGGGCCCTCATCCTTCTACCATAATAGGAGTGCTCCCTACTCCAACCCCTAACCAAAACAAGTTACCTCCACTACTCCCTTTACCCACCACAAGCCTACCACCTCTAAAAAATTGGGCACCTCTCACAAAGAAAGTGTCGTCTATGCACATGGCTGCACCACCAACCCAAAAGGTGGTACAGAAGACTCCTTCAACACCTCCCAAGAAAAATTCATCAACCCCTCATGCATTAACAAGCATGTACCCCTTAGTGGGTTCATATGCTTTGATATTGCGTCGACTTTTGCAAACCTGTAGCATAACCCTTCCGCCTATTAAGCCATTCCAACTGCTCAAGTCGAAACCTTCTTGGTTCGATGATACTAAAATTTGCCTATATCATCGCACGCTGGGGCATGATACCGAGAATTGCTATGCCCTCAAGGTGGTCATTCACCAATACATGGAAAAGGAAACCCTTCTCCTTGAGGACACTATCGATAGACCTCTGACACCTTCCCATATCTCGCAAACCCCTTCATCGTCATTGACATCTCATCAACAGACTATAATCCTTTCACCTCTTTCACCCCCTCTCTTCAAAATTAATGCCATCCACGTAACCACTAGGTCACAAAGGGATAAAGCAAAAGAAAAAGCTAATATTCCTTCGACCTACTCTTTTGTCAAGCCACCTCAACCACCAAAACCCAAAATTTCTATCCTGGGTGCATCCTAGCCCTCTTCTTCAAGGGCAATCCATAACTCTATGTTAAAACAGCTTCACCAAATGCCTGTGAAGATGACCTTATATCACCTCATCCAAAAATCTCCCCAACATCATCAAGCTCTAATCAGAGCCTTATAGGCAATGCAGGTCCAACCCAAAGACCCCCAACCACTTGCTGACCTAGTCCATTCATTATCCCCCATTGCCTCTATTACTTTCAGCGATTCTAAAATTCCTACCTCTAACTCGAAAGATCAAGATGCTGCTCTTTTCATCATAGCCTATTTTGATCAAACCCACATTAAGTGAGTTATGATTGATAGAGGTGCCAACATTAATATCATTTCTACCCATGCCTTTGATCAATTGGCCCTCCCCAAGAATTGCGTATCAAAAACTGACGCAATCCTTCGATCCTTTAATGACACCACTACTACCACCATTGGCACCATCATCCTCTATTTTCATGTTGGCCCGCGCATAGTCCCAGAGCTCTTCTACATCATCGAGGGAGAGTTCCAATATAACATGCTATTAGGAGGACCCTTGATCCGTGCCATGACTTGTGTTCCTTCTACACTGCACTGTTGTGTCAAATTTGAACACGATGGGCAAGTCCACATCATTCCCGCTAACCCGTCCCCTTTCAAGACTTGTAAAATGACCTATCGACCAAATGACGTTCTCATTCCTCTCAAGACACCAACCCAAACACCACCTCCATCCATGGAAGCTTCAACCAGTATGCAAATCGCAGTCGCACTCACACCACCTCCTCATGTGACAACCAAGGACCCTATGGAAGATATCTTCCAAAGACTTTCACTTGGGGAGTATCGCTTACTTACCTTAGACATGTTCCAGACTTTGCAAGAGTATGGACAACTTCTTCACAGTCCAAGCTATGACCATCAAATCGGAATGGTCATCCCTTATGGTCATCCTAACCTTCGAACCAATCTCATCTATGGGGGGTTATATCGAGCTCCTACTTATGGGAATCCTCTCTCCTCACCTCAACCATTTGCATCTGACTTCTCTTTTCTCGGGAACCCCACCTTTGCTCATACCTATCTCTATAGGTGTGTATGGAAGGGTTTTGGCTTTGGGTGCTATGAACAAGGCTCCCATCAACCCATCAAACCACTAAATGACGACAATGCAAAGAAATGATATGGTCTGGGTTTCCAAGAAACTACTGAAGCCTCTACAGACACTTGTCCCGAACCCACCTTTGACCAATCTCCTCCAAGCTCACCTATTCCCCCATCTTCACCTATGGAGTTGATGGTTTCCATCCCTCCTAGTTTTTTTTGCATAAACACCATTCGCTTGGAACCCCTAACCTATCAACTTAATGGGGTGTCCAGGTCTCTCCCTCTAATTTATCCCAACATGATAGACAATGAGTCGACAACCATCAACACTGTCCACTGTGTAAACAATGATGGCATTCTCACCTACATGAGTGTCGATGACTCTTTCATTCAATGCTCCCTTCCTTTTGAAATGCAAGTTATGTTAAATGAATTGACCATTGACATTAACCTTCCATCTTCTGATGTTCCTCACATCTTAAATATTGGTCAATCCTTGGACACCCAGGAGCAGATCGACTACACCAAGTTTCTTTCAGACCATAGCAAAGCCTTTGCCTATACCTATAGTGACATGCATGGCATTGACCCCAACATTGCCATTCATAACATCGTCACAAACCTAGAGGCTAAGCCTGTCAGGCAAAAGCTTCAGAAGATGCATCCACGCATTACGCTCCTTGTCAAAGAGGAGCTTCAGCGTCTTCTCTCTGTCTCTTTCATCCAACCCATTGATTATCCGTAGTGGGTGTCTAACATCGTCCCTATCACCAAAGTGACTGGGGGGATCTGAATCTGCACTGACTATCGTGACCTTAACCTATCTTGTCCCAAAGATGATTTCCCTCTTCCCAACATCGACCAACTTGTTGATCTCATGGACGGTCATGAGATGCTATCACTCATGGACGGGTTTTCAGGATATAACCAAATCCTAATTGTGCTAGGAGATCAGCACAAGACTACCTTCATCACCCCATGGGGGACTTTTTGCTATAGGGTCATGCCTTTTGGCCTCAAGAACGCAGGCACCACATTTCAACGTGCCATGACTTACATTTTTCACGATCTCTTCCATAAAATCATGGAGGACTATGTGGATGACCTGCTAGGCAAATCCAAGCTTCATTGAGACCATCTAACCATCCTCAAGATCATCTTCACTCACCTTATTCAATATAATGTCTGCCTTAACCCCAAGAAATGCATCTTTGGGGTCTTCTAAAGAAAGTTCCTGGGTTTCATTGTGTCTCTCTGTGGCATTGAGATAGATCTCGCTAAAATCTGAGTTATACTCAAGATGCCACCTCTGACCAATCTCAAGCAGCTTCACAGCCTATAAGGGAAGCTCCAATCCATCAATCATTTCATCTCACAGCTTTCTGACCGATGCCAACCCTTCCATCACCTCCTCAAGAAGAACGTCTCCTTTAATTGGGATAAAGACTGCCAAGAGGCTTTTGAAGCCCTTAAACGCTATCTAGTCTCTCCACCAGTCCTCATTCCACCTAAAGATGACCAACCCTTCTACCTCTACATCTCAGTGACAAACCATTCATTAGGTGCCATGATCGCGCACCGAAAGGAGCAACACTGTGAGCAAGCAGTCTACTACATAAGCTGAACGCTTATCGACTATGAAACTCGATATACTCATACCGAAAAACTCTATTTGGCATTAGTCTTTGCCACTACCAAGCTTCGTCATTATTTTCTCAATCACAAAACCTTTGTCATCACTCACACTGACCCCCTCAAATACATGCATTCCAAGCCATACCAAAACCAGCGTATGGCTCGTTGGCTCATGCTTCTTGCTGAGTTTGACTTGGAATTCATCCAGCAAAAATACATAAAGGGGCAAACAATCACTGAACAATTGGTAGATGCCCCTCTACTTGACAATCAACCTTCTCATTATGAATTCCCTGACGAATCTATCACTACATTATCCACTAACGACACATTCTATCAAATGACAATGTTCTTTGAGGGATGCAAATGTCAACTCGGTGGGGGTGCAGGGGTCATTCTCATCCCACACGAGGGTGAACCCATGCCCCTATATTTCAAACTCAACTTTGAATGTACCAATAATATGGCTAAATATGAATCCTTGATTTTGGTACTTTAAACTGCCCTTTCTTTAAGTGTCAAGACCATCAACATCTTCGGCAACTCACAACTTGTCATCAATCAAATCAATGATTCATATCTTTGTAAAAATAAAATTTTGCAAAGATAAAAACACCGTGTTGACACCCTTCTAGCATCTTTCAACCATTACCTCTTGCAAACTATTCCTCACTCTACAAATAAGTTTGCCGATACTATGGCTTCTCTCGCCTCTCATATTCCATCTTCATCATCTTCATCAAGAATTTTTGTCACGGTGCACCGTGTACCATTGCCTTCATACATTTCCACTAACATCAACCTCATCAACACCATAGACTCTAATCCACGAGATGTTTGGTATAAACAACTTGTGGACTACTTGGCCGATTCTATCATTCCTTACAATCTCTCTAGCAATGCACGATGAGCTTTTATCAAATGCACGGCTCGATATACTATGCTAGGGGGTCTTCTCTATAAAAGAGGTTTCGACGGCTTCCTTCTTCATTATCTAACCTCCACTGAAGCATCTCATGCCATTAAACAAGTCCACGATGAGATTTGTGGCAGACACTTCAGTGGTAACTCGATTGCCAAGTGCATCCTTCGCCTGGGCTATTATTGGCCCACTCTTCATCAAGACTGTAGCGACTATGTTCAGTGTTGCATCAAGTGCCAACATCACACTAACTTGCTTCACCTCCCTAGCCATGCCTTACTAGTCACTCAAGATTTCTGGCCTTTTTCACAGTGGGGCTTAGATCTCATTAGTGAGATTAACCCCCATTCGTCTCTTCGTCATCAGTCCATCATCACCACCACCGAATACTTCACGAAGTGGGTGGAAGCTATTCCCCTCATCTCCACAAAAGCCAAAAAAAATTGTCAACTTCATCAACACCTGCATCATCTGTCATTTCGGTGTACCTCACAAAATCATCACCGATAATGGCAAGTCATTAAAAAACAAAACTGTCCAGAAACTTTGTGACTCATTTGGCATCAAGCTCAGCTTTTCTTCACCTTACTACCTACAAGCAAATGGGTAGGCTGAGGCTTCCAACAAAGTCTTAACCAAAATTCTCATGAAGGTGGTCAACGACACTGGAAGGGATTAACACATTCACATTCCTTTCACTTTGTGGGCCTACCACACTAGCATCTGAACCCCTACAGGTGTTACACCTTTCTCTCTAGTGTATGAAACAGAGGCTATCCTACCTCTCGAAGTACATATATCATCTCTACACATCTCTTTGCATGACATTCTTTCTAACGATGACTTTTGTTAAGATCACTTAGCTCAACTTGAGTTACTTGACGAACGTCGTCTTACTGCCCTCAACCATCTCCATGTCTATCAAAATCACATCAAATGAGCCTATAACAAAAATCTGCGAGAATGAGATTTCAACATCGGAGACCTCGTCCTCAAAGAAAACCAACACGTGACCAACATGGAAAGAAGTAAATTACTCAAGTTTGCTCCTAATTGGCTCAGACCTTACATCATCACACACAAATATGGATCGGGGACTTATCATTTGTCTTCTCTTGAAGGCCGACTAGAACCTGAACCCTTTAATGCCTTGCATCTGCAACCATTCTACTGTTAGTTGAGTACTCGTTCACTCGACAATTAATTTGAGCTCGTCCCTTGAGCAATCCCTATCATCTTCATCCTCATTCCTTTCAACTCTATTTCCCTAAAGCATGCCCTATGTAACCCTTTTATAAAGTATGAATGCTTTGTCCTAATAAAAGGGAGCCCTCAAACTTCTATAGTCTTGTCCATGACTAAAAATTCTATCAGAAATAAATTAAGATGTCAAAATATCAAAAGGTCATAAACTTTAAATGCAAACTACTCCCTCGAAGGACAACTGTATCATCATTATTGTAGCTAATAGACTACTCCCTCGAAGGATAGCTATTCAACGCCCTCAAATATATATAGCAAAAATATAGACCACTCCCACGAATGATAACTATGCCTAAATAGATTGCTACAAACAACACTCTCTTAGAAGCTTCCCGCATCGATCAGCTTCATGAATGACTACAAAACAAAATGACATCTCTACGTAGACTTCCCACATTGATCAGTCTGCCAAAAAAAAATAGTCATGGACTTGACCTATAGTTGTTCTCCGAGGGTCCTATAAAAAGGGGCAAAGTTATCCCTACTAAAAAGAGTTACCCTGTCCTACCATACCACATCACCTACTCAAGGGATTTTGAGCTCATTTTCATGTCAAAGTGCTTCGATTACTTCTCTAACACAGTCGATGGTCAACGATGTAATGAATGAACAGGGCTTTTGTTTCTAAAATACCCCTACCCATGCTATCATTATGGTCCTAGTCAATGAAAGGACAAATATGTCTTTCACTTCCTACATGCCTTTGTCACTCGCCAACCCAACCAAACCAACCAAACCTTTTTCAGACCTCTAGTTTCTATGGAAACCAATACACATAGAAAATATTGACCACCCAATTTATGTCGAGCATAAACCATTACTTGCTGATGCAGAAATTGACTCATTTCATTTTTAGCATACACCATCACCAATATGGAAAATTGCTAGGGATGCAAAACCTTAACCAATGTTACAAAATACGCCATCACCCAATATGGAAAAGACTGTAACATCATCTTCCCCTCATCATTTAACCATGACCAAACCCAATCATCAACCACTTTGACCCTTCCTCCCTTTTGGGAGAACTACATTGACCTGAGGCCCTCCAAACAGGGGCTATGTAGGCAGCACTCAGTTGACATGGGGTCTTCTGAGGTTAGCTCGAACATTTTCTTCATCACATTCCTTCCTCACCTGCCAATCACATCATAAACAATCACATATAACAACAACCATTAACATTATCATACACCAATCACATTAGTTTCTATGAAAAAAATACACATGGAAACTAACAACCAAAACACAAACCAATGTTACGGCATACATCATTACACCATAATGAAAAAGTTGTGACATAATCATAAACATCATCATAATGTACATTATTCACATCATCATAAGCATCATCACATTAAGCATATATCATTAAAACATATGAGAAATGCCAAAAACATCCATAACACATCAATAAACCAAAATCTCATCATATATATCTATACATCAAAGTTTATAATGGTACAATCTATCTCTCTCTCTCAAAAAATCAAGTACATCTCACATCAACAGCTCACAGGCTGATATATGCATAATATCAAAAATGGCCTCAAAGCTGTGGCTATGGTGGTGGTGGTTGTGGTCGGGATGATGTTGTATCATCCCCACCCTCTGATCGTCACCGTCTGTGGGAACCCAAAGTAGTTGCACGTGACACAGATCTCTACCAGCTCTCCTCAGCTCTCATATTTGAATACCATTATATTTAAGGGAACCCCCTGATAGCCCTCTCATAATACGCAATCTCATCCAAAGCATTGTTATACCTAGATATAGGTACAGTCTACGGTGGACCCATCAATCTTAACGTCGTGCCCTGAACTGAAC
The DNA here is from genome assembly GCA_037957365.1 of Torreya grandis. Lineage (NCBI taxonomy): Eukaryota > Viridiplantae > Streptophyta > Pinopsida > Cupressales > Taxaceae > Torreya > Torreya grandis. Next base: position 3,206,575 of record JARHVA010001330.1, read on the forward strand.
CCTATGGCTGTGGCTGTGCTGGCTGCTATGATGTCGACTGAGCTAGCTCCTGAGCTGACTACTAAATAGGGCCCTGCCCTCCAATCACCTATCCTTCCAAAACCTATGCCTAGGCTATGGCTAACTACCCCTACAAAATTGTGATTTGCCCTGTCAAAGCAGCCACCTGACCTGTCAAAATCATAACCTGCCCCTATAGTCTTATGACCTAGCCCTCCAAAATGGTCACTCGTCCTAGTGTTATATCCCTCTCTTGGATGGCAACATCCCTCTCTTGCCTCACCCTGGTCACTACCTGTAGATCATGTTGTAGTCCTACTTGAATCCCTATGTACTCTCCTACCCACCATGCCGAGTAGGCCTCTATGCACCCTGGATCAACTATCCCAGGCCCTGCCGGTAACTCCTCAAAATTAGGCCCCTTTGTCTGCTTTGACAGTGGGAGCAGTGCCTCAATATCATCATGCCTATACTACAGGAAGGCGGGTGGCACATCTTATAGCAGCCCATACTGGCACCGCACTATCTCCACTGGCACCCTCTCGAGCTCACCAACTCATCTCCCCCTAACCCATCTCAAACTCTAACAACTCACACTGCTATCCTAGTTACTCTAAGTCATTTTCAATCACTCAAATCTAGAGCTCCCTTTTTCACTTGGTTAAATGTCACAAATGACTTTTGGTGGGCCACCAATTTAGTTTTGTCGCATTTGGCAGTTTATCGACGTTGGCAGTATCGTGCTCTAGGCAGTCGACGTCGGCATATTTCCACTGAGGTTAGCAGTATTGTGCCCTAGGCAGCTAATGTCGACATATTTCCATCGAGGTCAGTCACTTTTATCCACCAACATCAGTTTTATAACTGCCATCAGCATCATTAAATCCTCCATCCTCTTCAAAATTCCCAAAATCATGCCCACAATCACCAGTTCTCACAGCCTCCCCCTGGGGCACACTTGAGATCCCTTTTACCTCGACCACAGACATTGGAGATCGCAACTATCTCCTCCGACCCTCACCACTTTTGAGACAACTTTGCCTTAGTTGTTTTGGTTGCATATAGGCTACTTCATGAATAGTTAGCCAAATTGTCTGCACATCCACATCACGACCCTCACAAGTATTGGATCGTGAGCAAGTTGATCCCCACTACTTGTGACATTTTTGTGTTTCCATGAGCACTTCTTGAGCCTGAGATACTTGGAACACAATGACCATTAGAGCTACAACTTGGATTGAATAGCCCAATCAGCTATGATTGAATGTTGGGGACTGGTTATTTTGATTTTGGCACTCCTCAACCTTGACCTGTGATAATTTGACCTACCTATCATGTGGAGTGGTATACGCACAATCCCACCCTTTGCAACATTCACACTCAAACCCCAATCCATCTCTTTGTCAAATTGACACCCGATCTCAGGTTCCCTTCCCTTGACTCCTACTTTGAGGGGGGAACACCTCATCCCATACTTGGGGCAACCAACTCCTATTTTTGTCTTGCAGTTCATCAAGAACAACCAACAAGACAAAAAGGGGCAAATGTAGACACCAAAATCATGTCTATTCCTTGGTCATCCTCCCCCTTGGTCCCCTTTGATCCTCTCCTAAACATTCCTAACCCTCACACTTAATTTGAAATAAATTAACTATTTTAAATTAATACCTCCCCCTTACAAATCATCCATGCCACCTCACCCCACCTAGGATACCTCTCCTTGGATGCCTTCCTCACCCCATGCCAAATCTTAATTACTTAAACCCCATTTCATTCCTCCCATTAACCTCTCGTGCTCATTTAATCCACCTTCAACCATTTTCCAATGATAATTAGACATGGCAGTGGGAAGAATGGGTAAAAGGCTAATTTTAGCCTTTTTTCCCATTCTTTAACCACCGACGTCGATCAATATCGGTCGACGCCAGCGGTATCACTGATGCCAATTTCTTTAAAACTATAATTCGATCACTATTTTCCCCCTTGCGAATGTGAATTCTCTTGCTCCAGGCTTCAAGCTCTCTCGCTCCTTAATTTCTTGTAGGAATCAACATTTCAATAGCACTCTCCAGGCTTAGAGGTTCTGCACCAGTCATTCCACACCAGATTGAAGGTTGCACGACATCTCCAGCATCAGCCACAACGGAAACAAACCTCTTATACTTCTGCCTCTCCACTTACAGCTAATTATTTCTACTGGTTTACATTTTAGTGTCCTTTTTAAATACATTAGCAATTAGTCCATTGTCCATTTCCAGGTATTCTTGACATAACCCAGTCTGTTCTCCCTAGAGAGGCTGAGAAGCCTTCTCTCACCCTTATCTCCCTTTTGCCCATGTCCTCCATCTGATCTCTCATTCAGGTCATACTTTCTACCCTATAAACCTAGCACAAGCCACTAAAACTCCTGCAGACACCCCAAGCCATTCTGTTGACCACTGAGTAGACCTGAAACTCATCCAAAGCCTTATTGCCCCGATCGACGCTGGTCTCCAGGCTCATTGCCCCTACCGACGTCGGTAGGACTAATCGACATCGGCGACTATGGAAGATAGATTACTGCATATAGGTATGCATTTGTTTCTATTTCTTTTGTTCAATCTTTTATCATTTCTTTTTCTAGCAACATTCTGCTTTTTTACCAATCAGTGGACTGTCACCCTTCCAGGAAGTCTTTGCACTTCTGGGATCAAGCATTGCTTGGCAATCCACTACCTTCCTATCTAACAGTTTTCTTGTTTAAGTCTCTCTCATCTACAGGTGTCATCCTCCATAGCCAAAGAGGAGTCCCTTCAATGTCTGGATAATGGTGCACAAACTTAATCTGGGTACGTACAAACCCCTGACCATTTATCTTAGTTTCTTACTTCCTTTGAATGTAGAAAAGTGAAAAATAGTTTGAAACATTCTGGCACGCCTGGTGGGACACTAGGAGTTTTTCTTGGGTTCATAATTTTTCTTTTAAAAGCAAATTTTTCATATAGGTGCATTAGGTCTCTTCTTGCATCTTTTTCCTCTATCTCTTTGAAAAGACATCATAAGCAAGTTAAAAAAAATCTTTCTTTTTCTTCTTGTCACCTTTCCTTCTTGCATCTTAGAGTAGTGAATCTCATACTCTTCAACCTTTTCTCCACTTGTCTTCATCCGAACACACATTTCAATTTGGGATTAAAAATCTATTGCATTTCATTTCTGCCTGAATGTATACTTAGCTCTCACACCTAGTAACTTAAAATGCATTATGAATAAAGCGTAGTCCACTTATGTTACACAACCTAACCACTATCACAAATCAAATATCAAAACATACCTGAGACAAGGTCTGACTAGGGTTTCATCACCTAGCGGATACCTTACCCTTCCTGGCAATCCTACTTGGACTTCACTACCAAGGGGAAAGCTCACTCTGTTCTCTAGCAGAGTATAAACTCTAGGGGAAGTATATACTAGCTAAGCGACCCAAATTATCTCTGGTCTCGTGAAGTGAGGGGAGCTTGCTCCTTAGCACCAGGCCATGTACAGAACCTAACATAGACTCTTGAGCACCGAAACTAACCTGAAACCAACCTTAGACTGCTTCTTCTAGGACCCATTCTACATGCCAACTTTCCAAACACACTCTTCTAAGGCATAAGCCAACAAGACTCTAAAATTTATTCCTAGGAATTAACGTTTAGGGTCTGCTTGTCTTCATCCTTTTTTTTTCTGTCCGTATCTAATTTTTTGAGTTAGTGAGGTCGTATTCTGAGATCTAAAAACAACTCAGACCATCTTATTTCTTCCAAAAACTTTTAGTTTCTGAGTTTTTGGAAACACACAGTCACCGAGATCAGTTGTTTCCACCGATGTTGGCAACTTTTTGTCACCGACATCGGTTGTTTCCACTGATGTCGGCAACTTTTTCATCAGTTTTTCTACTGACATCGGTCACTGTCAACAACTTTTTTTCCAAAACAGCTTTAAAACTCGACCCTTTTTCTACCAAAACCACATTTTGAGTTTCTAAAACTGAGAAACATAGTTTCTAAAACCTGACCCTTTTGGCCTTGGATGTTTTTGACATGCAGTCAAACCAAGACTCTTGTTGACCACGCAAGGCAACAACCACTCCCGCCTTCACCTTCCATAACCAGTCCTCTAATGGAGTATCATTTAGAGACCAAACGAACTCCCACCCAACCAACCCTGACTCAGCCCCCTATTGTCCCTGAAGGGGACGAAGACTTTGAAATGTTCCTTGACTTTAATGTCAAGGCCCTTCAACACTATCTTGCGTGCAGTCAAATGCGAGAATCTTTAGGCAACCCAATTTATGGGATGCCAACTACCTTGCTTGAGATGGCAACTGTATCAATCGCCTTTGTCATTCAACCCATAGACACCCAAGATGTCACCTCGACTAATAACCAGACCATGACTAATCTTCTAAGTGTGGCCTCTCCTTCTATCTCTGGGCCCACTTCCATTGGGGTTTTGGCCCCCCATCAACCACAGACTATTCAACAAGCCTCTACCCCTTTTCAAAATCTAGTTGTCTCCATCTCGCCTACTCTTGCCCCCATCAACACCAGGGTGGCTACACTTCCATTGGCTAGTGTTGCCACAATCCAACCACCTCTGGTGACATCAAGCCTAGTCATGCCTTCTACCTTCATGACATAACCACCCTTGGTCTCCACTTCTATCCCTATGGCTAGTTATCAGTATGTTGCACCCATATAAGCACAACCAACTACTTCATATGCCCCTTCTAGCACCTTCCAAGTGCCTCACAACCTAGGGAGCGTCCCACCCACAAATCTGTCAGCTGATCTAATCAAAATACTAATGGACAAAATGGCTAATCTTGAGACCTCAGTTTTGGGTTCAAAAAATGTCCTTTCATATGACCAAATTTGTAATGAACCCATCCATCCCTCCATCCCAATTTGGTCGTATCCCAGTCAGTGGGAACTTCCTAAGTTTACTCACTTCCAGAGTAAGGAAGATCCACAGCAGCATCTACAAGTATTCAGACATGCTTGTTACCTGATAGCACATGATGATGTGATACCACTACGCACATTCCCCATGTCACTTTTTGGTGCTTCCCTCGGTTCGTATAGCTCTCTCACCAGACACTCTCTTTTCACATTCACCTAGTTGGCTCAACTTTTCCTTGACCACTTCTCGATCAATATCACCAAAAAGGTCTCCATCATAGACCTATACTCTATCAGACAATTTGACGATGAATCCATAGCTGATTTTGTTGCCCGTTGGAGAGGCTTAATCAACCAGCTCTCCTTTTCTTTGCCTCAACCCGACCTCATCGAGCTCTTTTCATAGGCATGTGCCAAACATATTTCATCTACTCTCTGGGTCCAAACATTTTTCACCTTTGACGAAGCTTTCACGATGGCTAGGAAGCTTGAACTACGTGCCATCAAAGAAAACAAAGGCAAATTGTGGAGTAAAAACCCCAACACCAAGTCAAATGACTCTTCCTCTAAATCTTCTTCTTCTAATTCCAAATCTAAGGCATCAGCAAATGCTATAGTCGTTAGACCATCACCTTCTTCAATAACCAACCAACCTGAACCTTCTAGATCCCAAAGTATCACACGATAATTCCAACTAAGATATGTGCAGCGTCAGTATACTTTGATAGGAGAATCATACGCATCTATGTTGGATAAAATTGTCAAACAGGGAGTTCTCAATCTCCCCCAAATTTGACCACCCCCTCAATTTGATCCCTTGTGTGCTATCCCTGTGTGGTATAGGGAGAACAACTTTTGCAATTACCACCATGTCAAAGGCCATGACACAGCAAACTGTAAGACTCTCAATAACATCATTCAAGACATGCTAGACAAAGGTCATCTCATCTTGGACAACCCAAATGCACCACCGAATCAAAGCATAGACATCTTTAAACAACACTTTCCTAATCATCCCCCTAGCCAAAATAATGTGCAGACCATGGCTGATGACTCCCAAGAACATAATATACACACAGTCAACACGGTCTCACCTCTCATTCCTGATCAACCTCTCTCACAGTCTCAAGAGGTTAGTCAACCCATCAGTCCATCACACGTGGATGAACCTTCCTCTCTTGTTAGTTCTCCATCGACTTCCCTTATATTGGAGGATGCCTTGACCATACCAGCACTGCTAGTCCCGCCCTCATCCTTTTTAATGTCAATGGAGGACCCTACCCTTCCTACTCCTCAACCATAAGTAGAAGGCACAATCATCCCTACCCTCTATCCTCTTGAGGAGCCACATTCTCTAATTCCTTCTCCACCAAGAGAAGATCCTGTCTCTCCACCTTCTTCGACCAAAGACAATCCAGTCATGGCTCCCCCACACCTTGAGTCTGAGATCGCCACATCTAACACATTTTTTGCCTCGCAACCATCCACATCTTCTGAAGGACCAAAGCCTCATCCGACATCTTCCCAACCATTCTCTCGATTGGTGGAGAAACTAGGACTTCTCCATTCAAGGAAATTAGAGCATGAGGCATTATCGGAGAAACTCAAAACTCCTCACCTTGCCCGTCCCATCTCATCTCCTGCTATTGACCCTCTCGTGACAAAATATCCAAAAGTTTCCAACAAAGACCAGACTTCTACTTCTAAACCTTCAAAACCTCAACCATCCACATCGAAACCTAAATCCACCATATCAAAACCAATGAAATCTCTTGGTGTTTGCCCCATACCTAACCTCACTCACCCCCAAGTGAAGGTAGACTTGAACCTTGCCTTGCCCAATAGTAGTCCTCAAACCAAACCAAAGAAGACTGCTAAACCACGACGGCAAACCCCTCCTCCACCATCATCATTGCCCTCCATTTTGGGCCCTCATCCTTCTACCATAATAGGAGTGATCCCTACTCCAACCCCTAACCAAAACAAGTTACCTCCACTACTCCCTTTACCCACCACAAGCCTACCACCTCTAAAAAATTGGGCACCTCTCACAAAGAAAGTGTCGTCTACGCACATGGTTACACCACCAACCCAAAAGGTGGTACAGAAGACTCCTTCAACACCTCCCAAGCAAAAGTCATCAACCCCTCATGCATTAACAAGCATGTACCCCTTAGTGGGTTCATATGCTTTGATATTGCATCAAATTTTGCAAACCTCTAACATAACCCTTCCACCTATTAAGCCATTCCAACTGCTCAAGTCGAAACCTTCTTGGTTCGATGATACTAAAATTTGCCTATATCATCGCACACCGGGGCATGATACTGAGAATTGCTATGCCCTCAAGGTGGTCATTCACCAATACATGGAAAATGACACCCTTCTCCTTGAGGACACTGTCGATAGACCTCTGATACCTTCCCATATCTCACAAACCCCTTCATCGTCATCGACATCTCATCAACACACTATAATCCTTTCACCTCTTTCACCCCCTCTCTTCAAAATTAATGCCATCCACGTAACCACTAGGTCACAAAGGGATAAAGCAAAAGTAAAATCTGATATTCCTTATACCTACCCTTTTGTCAAGCCACCTCAACCACCAAAACCCAAAATTTCTATCCTGGGTGCATCCTAACCCTCTTCTTTAGGGGCAATCCATAACTCTATGTTAAAATAGCTTCACCAAATGCCTCTGAATATGACCTTATATGACCTCATCCAAAGCTCACCCCAACATCATCAAACTCTAATCAAAGCCTTATAGGCAATGGAGGTCCAACCCAAAGACCCCCAACCACTTGCTGACCTAGTCCATTCATTATCTCCCATTGCCTCTATTACTTTCAGGGATTCTGAAATTCCTACCTCTAACTCGAAAGATCAGGATGCTGCTCTTTTCATGATAGCCTATTTTGATCAAACCCACATTAAGTGATTTATGATTGACAGAGGTGCCAACATTAATATCATTTCTACCCATGCCTTTGATCAATTGGCCCTCCCCAAGAATTGTGTATCAAAAACTGACGTAATCCTTTGATCCTTTAATGACACCACTACTACCACAATTGGCACCATCATCCTCTATATTCATGTTGGCCCGCGCATAGTCCCAGAGCTCTTCTACATCATTGAGGGAGAGTTTCAATATAACATGCTATTAGGAGGACCCTAGATCCGTGCCATGACTTGTGTTCCTTCTACACTGCACTGTTGTGTCAAATTTGAACACGACGAGCAAGTCCACGTCATTCCCGCTGACCCATCCCCTTTCAAGACTTGTAACATGACTTATCGATCAAATGACATTCTCATTCCTCTCAAGACACCAACCCAAACACTGCCTCCATCCACAGAAGCTTCAACCAGTACGCAAATGGCGGTTGCACTCACACCACCTCCTCAAGTGACAACCAAGGACCCTATGGAAGATATCTTCCAAAGACTTTCACTTGGGGAGTATCGCTTACTTACCTTAGACATGTTCCAGACTCCGTAAGAGTATGGACAACTTCATCACAGTCCAAGCTATGACCATCAGATCAGAATGGTCATCCCTTATGGTCATCTTAACCTTTGAACCAATCTCATCTATGGGGGGTTATATCGAGATCCTACTTATGGGAATCCTCTCTCCTCACCTCAACCATTTGCATCTGACTTCTCTTTTCTTGGAAACCCCACCTTTGCTCATACCTATCTCTATAGGTTTGTATGGAAGGGTTTTGGCTTCGGGTACTACGAACAAGGCTCCCATCAACCCATCAAACCACTAAATGACGACAATGCAAAGAAATGATATGGTCTGGGTTTCCAAGAACCTACTGAAGCCTCTACAGACCCTTGTCCTGAACCCACCTTAGACCAATCTCCTCCAAGCTCACCTATTCCCCCATCTTCACCTACAGAGTTGATGGTTTCCATCCCTCCTAGTTTTTTTTGCATAAACACCATCCGCTTGGAACCCCTAACCTATCAACTTAATGGGGTGTCCAGGTCTCTCCCTCTCATTTATCCCAACATGATAGACGATGAGTCGACAACCATCAACACTATCCACTGTGTAAACAACGCTGCCATTCTCAGCTACATGAGTGTCGATGACTCTTTCATTCAATGCTCCCTTCCTTTTGAAATGCAAGTTATGTTACATGAATTGACCATTGATATTAACCTTCCATCTTTTGATGTTCCTCACATCTTAAATATTGGTCAATCTTTGGACACCCAGGAGCAGATCGACTACACCAAGTTTCTTTTAGACCATAGCAAAGCCTTTGCCTGGACCTATAGTGACATGCATGGCATTGACCCCAACATTGCCATTCATAACATCATCACAAACCCAGAGGCTAAGCCTGTTAGGCAAAAGCTTTAGAAGATGCATCCATGCATTGCACTCCTTGTCAAAGAGGAGCTTCAGCCTCTTCTCTCTGTCTCTTTCATCCAACCCATTGATTATCTGTAGTGGGTGTCTAACATAATCCCTATCACCAAAGTGACTGGGGGGATCTGAATCTGCACTGACTATCGTGACCTTAACCTAGCTTGTCCCAAAAATGATTTCCCTCTTCCCAACATCGACCAACTTGTTGATCTCACAGACGGTCATGAGATGCTATCAATCATGGACGAGTTTTCAAGATATAACCAAATCCTGATTGCACCAGGAGATCAGCACAAGACTACCTTCATCACCCCATGGGGGACTTTTTGCTATAGGATCATGCCTTTTGGCCTCAAGAATGCAGGCACCACATATCAACGTGCCATGACTTACATTTTTCACGATCTCCTCCATAAAATCATGGAGGACTATGTGGATGACCTGCTAGGCAAATCCAAGCTTCATTGCGACCATCTAACCATCCTCAAGATCATCTTCACTCACCTTCTTCAATATAATGTCTGCCTTAACCCCAAGAAATGCATCTTTGGGGTCCTCTAAAGAAAGTTCCTGGGTTTCATTGTTTCTCTCTGCGGCATTGAGATAGATCCCGCTAAAATCTGAGCTATACTCAAGATGCCACCTCTGTCCAATCTCAAGCAGCTTCACAGCCTGCAAGGGAAGCTCTAATCCATCAGTCGCTTCATCTCGCAGCTTTCTGACCGATGCCAACCCTTCCATCACCTCCTCAAGAAGGACATCTCCTTTAATTGGGATAAAGACTGCCAAGAGGCTTTTGAAGCCCTTAAATGCTATCTAGTCTCTCCACCAGTCCTCATTCCACCTAAAGATGACCAACCCTTCTACCTCTACATCTTAGTGACAAACCATTCATTAGGTGCCATGATCACGCACGGAGACAAGCAACACTGTGAGCAAGTGGTCTACTACATAAGCTGAACACTTATCGACTATGAAACTCGATATACTCATACCGAGAAACTCTATTTGGCGTTAGTCTTTGCCACTATCAAGCTCCGTCATTATTTTCTCAATCACAAAACCTTTGTCATCACTCACACTGACCCCCTCAAATACATGCATTCCAAGCCATACCAAAACCAGCATATGGCTCGTTGGCTCATGCTTCTTGCTGAGTTTGACTTGGAATTCATCCAGGAAAAATCCATAAAGGGGCAAACAATCACTGACCAACTGGCAGATGCCCCTCTACTTGACAATCAACCTTCTCATTATGAATTCCCTGACGAATCTATCACTGCATTATCCACTGACGACACATTCTATCAAATGATAATGTTCTTTGAGAGATCCAAATGTCAACTCGGTGGGGGTGTGGGGGTCATTCTCATCCCACACGAGGGTGAGGCCATGCCCCTATCTTTCAAACTCGACTTTGAATGTACCAATAATATGGCTAAATATGAAGCCTTAATTTTGGGACTTCAAACTGCCCTTTCTTTAAGTATCAAGACCATCAACACCTTTGGTGACTCACAACTTATCATTAATCAAATCAATGATTCATATCTTTGTAAAAATGAAATTTTGCAAAGATAAAAACATTGTGTTGACACCCTTATAGCATCTTTCAACCATTACCTCTTACAAACTATTCCTCACTCTATGAATAAGTTCGTCGATACTATGGCTTCTCTCACCTCTCATATTCCATCTTCATCATCTTCATCAAGAATTTTTGTCACGGTGCATCGTGTACCATTGCCTTCGTACATTTCCACTAACATTAACCTCATCAACACCATAGACTCTAATCCACGAGATGTTTGGTATAAACAACTTGTGGACTACTTGGCCGATTCTATCATTCCTTCCAATCTCTCTAGGAATGCACGATGAGCTTTTATCAAACGCACGGCTCGATATACTATGCTAGGGGGTCTTCTCTATAAAAGAGGTTTCGACGGCCTCCTTCTTCACTGTCTAACCTCCATTAAAGCATCTCATGCCATTAAACAAGTCCATGATGAGATTTGTGGTAGAAACTTCAGTGGTAACTCGATTGCCAAGTGCATCCTTCACCTGGGCTATTATTGGCCCACTCTTCATCAAGACTATAGTGACTATGTTCAGTGTTGCATCAAGTGCCAGTAGTAAGCTAACTTGCTTCACCTCCCTAGCCATGCCTTACAATTCACTCAATATTTCTGGCCTTTTTCACAATGGGGCTTAGATCTCATTAGTGAGATTAACCCCCATTCGTCTCTTCATCATCAGTCCATCATCACCATCAACAAATACTTCACGAAGTGGGTGGAAGCTATTCCCCTCATCTCCACAAAAGCTGAAAAAATTGTCAACTTCATCAACACCTGCATCATCTATCATTTTGGTGTACCTCACAAAATCATCACCGATAATGACAAGTCATTTAAAAACAAAACTATCTAGAAACTTTGTGACTCATTTGGCATCAAGCTCAGCTTTTCTTCACCTTACTACATACAAGCAAACGGGTAGGCTGAAGCTTCCAACAAAGGCTTAACCAAAATTTTCATGAAGGTGGTCAACGACACTAGAAGGGATTGGCACATTCACATTCCTTTCACTTTGTGGGCCTACCACACTAGCATCTGAACCCCTACGGGTGCTACACCTTTCTCTCTAGTGTACGAAATAGAGGCTATCCTACCTCTTGAAGTACAGATATCATCTTTGTGCATCACTTTTCATGACATTATTTCTAACGATGACTTTTGTGAAGATCACTTAGCTCAACTTGAGTTACTTGACGAATGTCGTCTTGCTACCCTCAACCATCTCCATGTCTATCAAAATCACATCAAATGAGCCTATAACAAAAATCTGTGAGAATGAGATTTCAACATCGGAGACCTCATCCTCAAAGAAAACTAACACGTGACCAACATGGAAAGAAGTAAATGAGGCAAGTTTACTCCTAATTAGCTCGGACCTTACATCATCACACACAAATATGGATCAGGGACTTATCATCTGTCTTCTCTTGAAGGCCGACCAGAACTTGAACCCTTTAATGCCTTGCATCTGCGACCATTCTACTATTAGTTGAGTACTCGTTCACTCGACAATTAATTTGAGCTCGTCCCTTGAGCAATCCCTATCATCTTCATCCTCATTCCTTTCAACTCTATTTCCCTAAAGCAAGCCCTATGTAACCCTTTTATAAAGTATGAATGCTTTGTCCTAATAAAAGGGAGCCCTCAAACTTCTATAGTCTTGTCCATGACTAAAAATTTTGTCAAAAATAAATTAAGATGTCAAAATATCAAAAGGTCATAAACTCTAAATTCAGACTGCTCCCTCGAAGGATAACTGTATCATCATTATTGTAGCTAATAGACTGATCCCTCGAAGGATAGCTATTCAAAGCCCTCAAATATATATAGCAAAAATATATACCACTCCCACGAATGATGGCTATGCCTAAATAGATTGCTACAAACAACACTCTCTTAGAAGCTTCCCACATCGATCAGCTTCATGAATGACTACAAAACAAAATGACATCTCTACGTAGACTTCCCACATTGATCAGTTTGCCAAAAAAAAAATGGTCATGGACTTGATCTATAGTTGTTCTCTAAGGGTCCTATAAAAAGGGGCAAAGTTATCCCTGTTAAAAAGAGTTACCCTGTCCTACCATACCACATCACCTACTCAAGGGATTTTGAGCTCATTTTCATGTCAAAGTGATTCGATTACTTCTCTAACACAGCTGATGGTCAACGATGCAATGCATGAATGGGGCTTTTGTTTCTAAAAAACCCCTACCCATGCTATCATTATGGTCCTAGTCAATGAAAGGACAAATATGTCTTTCACTTCCTACATGCCTTTGTCACTCGCCAACCCAACCAAACCAACCAAACCTTTTTTAGACCTCTAGTTTCTATGGAAACCAATACACATAGAAAATATCGACCACCCAATTTATGTCAAGCATAAACCATTACTTGCTGATGCACAAATTGACTCATTTCATTTTTAGCATACACCATCACCAATATGGAAAAGTGTTAGGGATGCAAAACCTTAACCAATGTTACAGAATACGCCATCACCCAATATGAAAAAGACTGTAACATCATCTTCCCCTCATCATTTAATCATGACCAAACCCAATCATCAACCACTTTGACCCTTCCTCCGTTTTGGGAGAACTACATTGGCCTGAGGCCCTCCAAACAGGGGCTATGTAGGCAGCACTCAGTTGACATGGGGTCTTCTGAGGTTAGCTCAGCCATTTTCTTCATCACATTCCTTCATCACCTGCCAATCACATCATAAACAATCACATATAACAACAACCATTAACATTATCATACACCAATCACATTAGTTTCTATGAAAAAAATACACATGGAAACTAACAACCAAAACACAAACCAATGTTACGACATACATCATTACACCATAATGAAAAAGTTGTGACATAATCATAAACATCATCATAATGTACATTATTCACATCATCATAAGCATCATCACATTAAGCATATATCATTAAAACATATGAGAAATGCTAAAAACATCCATAACATCCATAACACATCAATAAACCAAAATCTCATCATATATATCTGTACATCAAAGTTTATAATGGTACAATCTATCTCTCTCTCTAAAAAAATCAAGTACATCTCACATCAACAACTCACAAGCCGATATATGCATAATATCAAAAATGGCCTCAAAGCTGCGGCTATGGTGGTGGTGGTTATGGTCGGGATGATGCTGTATCATCCCCACCCTCTGATCGTCGCCATCTGCGGGAACCCAAAGTAGTTGCACGTGACACAGATCTCTATCGGTTCTCCTCAGCTCTCATATCTAAATACCATTATATCTAAGGGAACCCCCTGATAGCCCTCTCATAATACGCAATCTCATCCAAAGCATTGTTGTACCTAGATATAGGTACAATCTACAGTGGACCCATCAATCTTAACATCGTGTGCTGAATTGAACCCTATGGCTGTGGCTGTGCTGGTTGCTGTGATGTCGACTGAGCTGGCTCCTGAGCTGACTACTAAATAGGGCCCTACCTTCCAATCACCTATCTTACCAAAACCTATGCCTAGGCTGTGGCTAACTTCCCCTACAAAATGGTGATCTACCCTGTCAAAGCTGCCACCTGACCTGTCAAAATCATAACCTGCCCCTATAGTCCTGTGACCTAGCCCTCCAAAATGGTCACTCATCCTCATGCTATATCCCTCTCTTGGATGGCATCGTCCCTCTCCTATCTAGCAATATCCCTCTCTTGCCTCACCCTAGTCACTACCTATAGATCATGTTGTAGTCCTACCTGAATCCTTGTGTACTCTCCTACCCACCATGTCGAGTAAGCCTCTATGCACCTTGGATTAACTATCCAAGGCCCTACCGGTAACTCCTCAAAATTAGGCCCCTCTGTCTACTTCGGTAGTGGGAGCAGTGCCTCAATATCATCCTACCTATACTATGGGAAGGCGGGTGGCACATCTTATAGCAACCCATACTGGTGCCACACTATCTCCACTAGCACCCTCTCGAGCTCGCCGGCTTGTCTCCCCCTAACCCATCTCAAACTCTAACACCTCACACTGCTATCCTGGTTACTCTAAGTCATTTTCAATCACTCAAATCTAGAGCTCCCTTTTTCACTTGGTGAAATGTCACAAATGACTTTTGGTGGGCTGCCAATTTAGTTTTGTCGCATTTGGCAGTTTGTCGACATTGGCAGTATCGTGCCCTAGGCAGTCGACGTCGGCATATTTCCACTGAGGTCAGTAGTATCGTGCCCTAGGCAGCCGATGTTGGCATATTTCCACTAAGGTCAGTCACTTTTATCCACCAACATCAGTTTTATAACTGACATCAGCATCATTAAATCCTCCATCCTCTTCAAAATTCCCAAAATCATGCCCAAAATCACCAGTTCTCACAGCCTCTCCTGGGGCACACTTAAGATCCCTTTTACCTCGACCACAGATCTTAGAGATCGCAACTATCTCCTCCGACCCTGACCACTTTTGAGACAACTTTGCCTTAGTTGTTTTGGTTGCATATAGGCTACTTCATGAATAGTTAGCCAAATTGTCTGCACATCCACATCACGACCCTCACAAGTATTGGATCGCGAGCAAGTTGATCCTCACTACTTGTGACATTTTCATGTTTCCAAGAGCACTTCTTGAGCCTGAGATACTTGGAACACAATGACCATTAGAGCTACAACTTGAATTGAATAGCCCAATCAGATATGACTAAATGTTCGGGACTGGTTATTTTGATTTTGGCACTCCTCAACCTTGACCTGTGATAATATGACCTACCTATCATGTGGAGTGGTATACGCACAATCCCACCCTTTGCAAAGTTCACACTCAAACCTCCATCCATCTCTTTGTCAAATTGACACTTGATCTCAGGTTCCCTTCCCTCGACTCCTACTTTGAGGGGGGAACACCTCATCCCATACCTAGGGCAACCAACTCCTATTTTTGTCTTGCAGTTCGTCAAGAACAGCCAACAAGACAAAAATGGGCAAATGTAGACACCAAAATCATGTCTATTCCTTGGTCATCCTCCCCTTTGGTCCCCTTTGATCATCTCCTAAACATTCCTAACCCTCACACTTAATTTAAAATAAATTAACTATTTTAAATTAATACCTCCCCCTTACACATCACCCATGCCACCTCACCCCACCTAGGATACCTCTCCTTGGATGCCTTCCTCACCCCATGCCAAATATTAATTAATTAAACCCCATTTCATTCCTCCCATTAACCTCTCACACTCATTTAATCCACCTTCGACCGTTTTCCAATGATAATTAGACCTGGCAGTGGGAAGAATGGGTAAAAGGCTAATTTTAGCCTCTTTTCCCATTCTTCAGCCGCTGACGTCGGTTTCTTTAAAACTATAATCTGACCACTATTTCCCCCCCCCCCCGTGAACGTGAATTCCCTTGCTCTAGGCTTCAAGCTCTCTCGCTCCTCAACTTCTTATAGGCATCAGCATTTCAACAACACTCTCTAGGCTTAGAGGTTCTGCACCAGTCATTCCACACCAGATTGAAGGTTACACGACATCTCCAACATCAGCCACAATAGAAACTAACCTCCTACACTTCTGCCTCTCCACTTACAGCTAAGTATTTCTATTGGTTTACATTTTAGTGTCCTTTTTAAATACATTAGCAATCAGTCCATTGTCCATTTCTAAGCATTCTTGACACAACCCAGTCTGTTCTCCCCAGAGAGGCTGAGAAGCCTTCTCTCACCCTTATCTCCCTTTTGCCCCTGTCCTCCATCTGATCTCTCATTCAGGTCATACTTTCTGCCTTATAAACCTAGCACAAGCCACTAAAACTCTTGCAGACACCCCAAGCCATTCTGTTGACCATCGAGCAGACCTAAAACTCATCCAAAGCCTTATTGCCTCGACCGGTGCAAGCCTCGAGGCTCATTGCCCCTATTGACATCGGCAGGACTAATCAATGTCGGTGACTGTGGAAGACAGATTACTGCATACAGGTACGCATTTTTTTCTATTTCTTTTGTTCAATCTTTTATCATTTCTTTTTCTAGTAACATTTTAATTTTTTACCAATCAGTGGACTGTCACCCTTCCAAGAAGTCTTTGCACTTCTAGGATCAAGCATTGCTTGGCAGTCCACTACCTTCCTATCTAACAGTTTTCTTGTTTAAGTCTCTCTCATCTACAGGTGTCATCCTCCATAGCCAAAGAGGAGTCCCTTCAACGTCTAGATAATGGTGCACAAACTTCATTCCAGTACGTACAAACCCCTGACCATTTATCTTAGTTTCTTACTTCCTTTGAATGTAGAAAAGCAAAAAATAGTTTAAAACAAGCCTCTTCCACATTGAAATAACATAGGTTATACATCTATGACTAAAAACTTGAGAAAAAAGTATAATTTGGGAAATCTACCTCAAGGACCTTATTAGTGAGAGTGTTGGGTGATGAGAACATCATGTAGAGAGCCTATTCCATTCTGAAAATACTCCATCAAAACCATATAGCTCCATAGATTTTTGAAAACAAAAAACATATGCAAACCTATACCCCCCTTTGAATGCAAATGCATAAAAAGGTATCTGAGGTGTTATTAATTGTTCATAAAGGATGAGGTACCAAATTGAAATTTATTACTATGTATTTTAATTACATTTAGATTACTATCCACCCCAAGACCATTTTTCCCATCTCCAACTATACGGCTCACACCAAGTGTTTGAATTTGACCTTCCTTGGCTTACAAAAAGAAAGTGGAAGAAAAAGAAGTTGTAGATGAACTTTTTGATGAAATATCTACACTCCAAGCATGGAAATGGGTTTGGGGAGGTGAAGAGGTACTCCACCCACATTTTTAGCTAAAGTTGAGTTCCACAAGTCTGTAAAAGTGCTAGAAACAACCTATTTTTAAGGAGAAACTACCATTTCCTACATGTAACTGACTCTTTAACTACCATCTAACTGATCTTGACATGGTATAACCTCCTCCATGTTGAGATTCATTTTGGTGACAAATATTGTAACTCCACCATCCGTACAAGTCATTATTTGAGCTAGAAAAGTGGCCAAATGACCCTTTTTTCTCATGAAACCTATCAAGTGACCAATTTATGACTTAAAGACACATTGAAACATAAAAAATACCATATTATGACATTTCCAACACAATTTGGCACTTTGACTTAGTTTGATTAGGTTTGACCAAGGTTGACTAGCCTAGTACAAGGAAGATGGGCCTCAATAAGGACTAAGGGAAGGATACTTGAGACATATAGGAAAATAAGAAACCCCATAAGACACATGAAACCTTATTCAAAATTTAAAAATAGTAGGGGTTGACTCAATTTGAATAGAAGTTAAATTTGGTCAACATTCTTGGTGATTTCTAGGGGTGGCATGACAACTATGCCTAAGACTAGTTGCCTAGTCCTTCCATTGGGCATGGAGTCATGCATATGGGAAATAAAATTGAATTTAACAAAACTTTGACTTAAGGAAAACAAGCTGGTTGACCCACACACACAAAATCAAAGACACATACCAAACAAAAGGAAGGAAACACACTTGTGTTATGAAGCACTTAGAAAACATAAGACAAAATGAAACAAACACAGTCTAATATGTATAAACTAAATAGAAAGAGATGATACTCATAGATAAAAAGGAAATTTTTTATGCCATATTCTTGAAGTGAACTAGAAGGATGTGCAAGTTGAAACTTGAGACTTGTTCTTGTTTGTTCGATGCCTTGTTCACTTCCCATGGTGCTTGCATTAGTTTCATCTAGTTTTATAGCAAAGAACATGTGTTCAATGGAAACACAGTCCTCTTGATTGGTTTGAATGACAACCATATCCCTTAGTTCAAATAATTTTCATTGATTCTAGACTCATTTTGACCCTCACACTCAACCTTAATTTCTTCTGCAAGTGGCTTTCCATTATCAAGACTATACTAATTTTAAAAAGTAAGGTCTCCATCAAAACTTGGTGATCCTAATACCTGAATGCATGGGAGAGGTTATTCAAAACTTACTACCTCTCTTGATACATTCTATTCATTATCTATCTTATGAATTTGATTTTCTTGAGATGAACTATGCTTACCTTTCTCTTTAGACTCTTTAAACCTGTGCAAATAAGACTGCCATATGACTTCTTATTGAGGTTCTTCATGAATTTCAATGGGTTAAACTACAACATATTATTCTAAAAATTTCTCAAGATCTTTATGAAATTAATATGCATAATTTATTCTCAATCAAAATTTATCAAGGTCATCTGAAAATTCCAACTCTTCATGATCAATAGAAAGGACTTGAAGTCCATCAACATTCTTACCAATCTCTTGTGGAACATCATGTTGGCTAATGATTACCTCTTCTTCATCTTGTGTTTTAAGTATATCATCATCATATTCCATGAATCATGTTAATTTATCAATCCACTCAAGGTCTACTTCTTCTTTTCTTACATTTGAATTGTCTTCTTCTCACAAAACCTCTATTTGTTACTTCATGTCATCAACTCCTTCCTCAAGCTCAAAAATTGATATACTAGGGTGAAGAGGTGTGACAATGGTAATATCTTCACCATATCTTCTTGAGGTATCATATTCAATATTTCCAAGGAACCCATCTATGACATCATCATCCTCCAACTCTTGAAGAGTCTTAGGAACAATCAACTGATTCTTAAGTTGCGAAGGCAATAGAGAAGACATACTAAATGACAATATTTTAAGTAACTTGTCAAATTTTGGTGTATCTTTCAATTTATGAAAATCTATAGCATGAAGGGTAGATGGATAATTGGAACAACCCATAAGACATTTTGAATTTCTCCAAACACAATTGTCCTTCTTCATAATCTACAGACCTTCCTTCCTCTTAAGGTTAGGCATGACATAGTTTAGATTTTTGGTCCAATATGGACTGTAATATGAATCTATGGTAGGCTCTTGAGTAGGATTAGTAATATTGGGAGGATACTTAGGAGTATAAGGATGAGAATGATCAATTTTTTGTTTTCTTGGAGGGAGGAGCTATAAATGAAACTTGTTACACATTTTTGACTCAATTTGGCCTTTCCAACTAGGCATAAACTTGAAGATAAATTGATACATATCATTAGACACTCTTCCCCCAATCTTAGCCATGAATTCATTAGCTAATAATAGATAAAATTATGGTTACACATCTACAACTATTATATCTTGTGGTATTCTAACAATAGGATAAATAGGAAAATCAAAAGAAACATGTATGTTTCTTGCAATACTAAGAGTGTTTATATCTCTTCCTTGTAATTACAATTCAACTCTAGAATCAAACTCATACTACAGGTTCAACTCATCATATATTTCCTTAGGGATAAAAGAATGACTTTTATCAGTACTAAAATCATAATTATGAATCAAGACATTACCAATGATCATGGTGGTAGTGAAAGGAGAAGGAAAAACCTTCTTGACTTATTGAGGAACATGAGATTGATGTTACATTGCTTACTTCTATTTCAAAAGTTCTCTCAACTCCATCAATTAACTTTTAAAACCTTCTAAATCAAGGTTTAACTCATTCTCATCTTTCTCAAACTGATCATTAAGAGTAGTAGGTTTGTAATAGGAGTGAGTTGATATTGGAGGAGAGTAGAATGGTTGATATGAACCTTCATGAAGTGAAATCTCTTAAGGGAAGCTTGTGGATAAGCCATGAATGCCACAAGTAGGATCATCTTGATAATGAGGTACATGCTGATTAGAATATGAAGTGTACATACCATAATTAATTTTTTGAAGCACTAGGACTACTTACACTAGTTAAAATCATTTAGAGTTGTCATTGGTGATTTGATTTCCTTTAGAGGCTAATGAGTTTAAGGATAACACCAAGAATTCCTTCACTTTAATTTAATTGTCCCATTGGGCATGCCATAACTATTGTCTCCAAATCTTATACCCTTGAAGAGGCTGTTCAAGTCTCTTCTAGATTTGAACAACATTGGACTACTTCCAGGTGTTTGGGTTACCTATGGTGGAAGTAGACCTCTAGGATTGAAAGGGCTAGCTCCCTAGATATATCTTGATGTAATTGTCACCTAATATAATACTTATTTGTGTGAAAAGGGATAGGATTTACATGAAATTAAACTATTCTAAGTGGGTGATACACCATAATATCTCCATAAGATTATCATACAAACACACTAAGAGACAAGACTCACAAAACTAGCTTCTACCTCTTAAAGCATTCTAACATTAGCATTTCAAACATGAAGGTGGAATATATGAAAGCCTACTCAAGGTGAGTTAACCAAAGATCAATTTTAGATAGTTAGCCTACTTTTACATTTAAAAAATAAACTGATACACTTAAAAACACTTCATGTAACTTGTTAGAATGAAACAACTTGCATCAAACATGGAAGGATTGAGAGGAAGCAAGGATTGATATCAATCACTTGAATTTTCACTATACATCTCTTCAAAAATTTAGACAAGATAGTTTGTAGGATAAAAACCATATTTCATATCTTATTTCAAAGGAAAAGTGCAATATCAAACCAGTAGGACTTTGCCATATTAGGTGTGGTCTCCTTATAATAGCCAAAATGGCTTGCATTTATATAACTTGGAAGAAGAGAGAGAAAAGATAAGTTCAAGAGGCATAAGGACAAGTGTCCAAAGATGAAAATCAATTACAATGCATGGAAATGAGGTGAAATAGATATCAATAACTGATGTGAACATTTTTCCATCCCAAACTAAGCACCTTCCTCACATGTGGTGTTGAAACTCCTAAATCACTCTCACTTAGAAACTACCTTCATCATGGGTTTCCTTGAGCATTACAAAATATATTAGGGACAAGTGTCTCATGTGCACTGAGGAGAAGAAGTTACAAAGAGGCCTCCACCTACACTGGGATTTTTCCTAATCATTGACCTTTTCTTACACAAGCACAATCATCATCTGCAACCATGATCACTCTCCAATAGGCTTTTCTTGACAATTAACACTAGCATCTTCTTATCCTTCCTAATTGGTCCCTAATAGGGGTCTCATGACACATGTTAAGACACTTCATATGCTTGGATCCATTAGACACATCTTAGAAGGTCTCCAAATTAAGGTTATCACTCTTTTCACTATGTCACTTTATAGATTGGCTGAAGTGAGAGGCCTAACAAGGACACTCATGAGCATTAGAACCTTCTTTAGGCCTTTAAAGCCATTAGGCCTTGAAATTTCCACCTCATCAACCTAAAATTACCTAGAACCTCCTCAAAATACATTATTTCACTCTACTGACAATCTACCCTACATGACTATGTTTTATGGATTTTAGGTCTGGTTGTAGGTGCACTGTCAAAATCTAGTGGTTTCTTGGGCAACTTTGGACTCTAATTGTTCATCCTTCACTCACCTTTTGACCCTCAAAATTTGTATGATAATTGTATTTGGTAGGGACTACTAAAACAAATAATCAATAGCATTATAAAATCCTTTTTTCATGGTATATGTTATTCGAAAAAATCTCAAGGACCTTTGTTTTGGTTATTTTGGGACAGAGAGATCAATACAATTTGATTGTCCTTTTGAAGGAAAACTCTACTTTGCATAGCATTATAACCTTTATTACATATATACCGTGAACCATTTGGGTATGTTATAACCTCAAAATTAATTCCATCATGTGTTTCACCATTCAGCCCTCTATATAAACCTCTTGAAGCTCCTGTATAAGGCAACTATGAGTGTTATTTTATTGACAAGGCAGTGAACAAGAAAAATGGATAATTTGATTTGAAGGGGTGTTTATATGATCTCTCACAAGATCATTAAATGAAATAAATTTGATAACATGAATCCAATGACACTAAACATATCCATGGATCCTCTTCTATGTTGAAATAACACAGGTTATACATCTATGACTGCAAACTTGAGAAATAAGTATAATTTGGGAAATCTCCCTCAAGGACCTTAAGAGAGAGAGAGTGTTGGGTGATGATAAAATCATGGAGAGGGCCTATTTGATTCTAAAAATACTCCATCAAAAATCATATAGCTCCATATATTTGTTAGAACAAGAAACAGATGTAAACCTATACCCCCCTTTGAATGCAAGTACATAAAAAGTTGTCTAAGGTGTTAGAAATTATCATAAAGGAAGAGGTACAAAATTGAAAGTTATTAGTGTATATTTTAAGTAAAATTAGATTAATATCCACCCCCAAGACCATTTTCCCAACTCCAATTGTATGGCTCACACCAAGTGTTTGAATTTGACCTTCCTTGGTTTACAAAGAGAAAGTGGAATAAAAAAAAGTTGAAGATGATTTTTCTGATCAAATATCTACACTCCAAGAATGGAAATGGGTATGGGGAGTGAAGAGGCACTCCACCCACATTTTTAGTTGAAGGTGAGTTCCAAAAGTCCATACAAGTGCTACAAATGGCCTATTTTTAAGGAGAAACTACCATTTCCTACATATAACTGACTCTTTAATTTCCATCTAACTGATCCTGACATAGTCTGACCTCCTCCATATTGAGATTCTTTTTGGTGAAAAATATTATAACTCCACCATCTGTACAAGTGATTAATTGAGATAGAAAAGTGGCCAAATGACCCTTTTTGCTCATGAAACCAAACAAGTGACCAATTTATGACTTGAAGACACCTTGAAACATAACAAAGACCATCTTAGGACATTTACAACACAATTTGGCACTTTGACTAAGTTTGAACAAGGTTGACTTTACTTGACTAGCCTAATACAAGGAGGATGGTCCTCAACAAGGTCTAGGGGAAGGATAAGTGAGACATATAGGACAACCCCATAGGACACATGAAAACTTCTTCAAAAGTTCAAAATATTAGGGGTTGAATCAATTTGAATAGAATTAAAATTTGGTCAACAGTAATATCTTGTGATACCAAGGCTTGATTTTGAGTGTCACTTGGATTGAAAGGCTACCAACCTAAATCTTGCATCAATTTATTTTGAAAAACAATATCTTTTAAATTGGAAGGTATATTAGGCTCAAGGGTTACATATTTCTTAGTTTAGGTTATGGTTCCTTAATTTTGATAAGGTTGCCTATTGTCCTTGAAAATTTTATAAGTGGGTCATTAGTTATTGAAAGAATGATAAGTGTTCTAGTTTTGTTGTTGATAAGGTCTACCTTGGTATTGCTATCTATTGAGTTAAACAATTTCATTTACACAAGCTTGTAACATGATTTTCATATCACCAATCTCATTAGCTTGATTAGGAGGGGATAAAACTTATAATTTTAGAGATGGAATATGGGCTATAGATGGAATCTAAGGAACTTGAGGAGGAGGAACAAGTTGTAATTCTTGGAATATGGGAATTAGAGTCATTGTAGCAAGTTTACTAGCTTCTATTAAGCTATTTTATTCTCCTATTATAATTTCATAGGCATTTGGCAAGGTATTACCACCCATATATTGTATCATGACACTTATATCAGAATTAAGGGCCTTAAGATATCACAAAAATGCATACTCTAGAGAGGGTCTAACCATTGCAGTGATCCTAGTCCATGTCTTTTGGAATATGAGGTTAAAATGAAACATAAACTGATAGGGGTACATTTATATGGCAGTCAATTATTCAACCAAAGATAAATGATCAAACTTGTCTTCAAATTGCCTAACTAAGGCTTCACCAAATCATCCCAAGTAGAAATGAAATTCAAAGGGAGGTTCCTATACCATTGAAATTCTTTTCCCTTGAAGGAGTCAAAAAGTAATTTGATAGCCATATTATCTTGAGTAACATTATGAACATAACATAGATTGGTAATTTGGATATACTCAATAGTAGTAATTTAATCCCATTCTCTTGAGAAGAAAGGGATACTTTTAAGGGAAGACATAGGAATGTCATCATATTGGACTAAATTCAAAGGACTACCCCTATTAAATAGAACAAACACTTGATTTTTGATAACCATTTGGGCAAAAGGGATTTGGCTTAAGGGAATAATAAATTGGACCAAATAATAGGGTAACCAGTAGATGAATGATTCTTTAGAGGATAAATATTTGTCCTATTAAATCTTGATCTTTTATAAGAAGTAGAAGGCAATTAGATATGTTCAAGAGTATCTTTACTTGATGATCGTGTTGTACCCTTTGGCATGAAGGCACTGTCTGGAAGATGCTATGGGATCTACAAATTGAAAGATATTTAACTTTTGATGATGGTAGATGTCTCTTGATTTTGCAATTTCTTCTTCTTAATCTTCAAACATTAATTATGCCAAAGATTTTGGATCCCACTGGGTTGCCAAAACTATTAGTGGTCTAGATTGCACCCTAACTAAGTATAAGATTATTTAAGTCTTTTAATCAAATCTAGTCCAACATAAGACTGATCTTAGGATGTGGGTATCCTAATAATGGATCAGATATCTAGAGAAGGCTAGCTTCCTTCTAGATCTATCACCTATACAAAACCTAAACTATCACTTGCTTCAAAAAAGGATAGAGATTTTAACAATAACCTATGAAATCATGTAAAAGATGTGATGCACCAATGATTTGATCACTCAAACTCAAACAAGACACAATATAGAATATATTAAATACCAAATAAGATCAATACCACATAAATATTTCACAATAAGGCATTAATAAATTATCAAATTAACATGAGAGGGTAAATATACACTTTCAAGCTAAACAACAAACTATAAATTGTACTTATAATGACCTGTGAGAATTTATAAAGAACTTCATGAAGGTGAGAAAACTCAAACATAGACAAGGAACATACATTCACTTAACTACAATATATGAATTCATGGAACAAACTTCAATCTATCTTGGAAAATGATAAAATTTAGTCTTTATTGCATAAAAAGGTGTTATAATACAAATTTTGGTAGAGTCTGATCATAAAAAAAAGAGGGATTTATTTTAAGGCCTAAAAGCTTGTATTTATAAAAAAATATAAAGAGAGAGAGAACTAAGCAGATAGAAAACATTGAATGAGGTCTAACTGCTTTTGATGGATTAACATTCTTGAAGATGCTGAGTCATGGTCTTATCAAGAAAAAAGGTCCAGTAAAAGAATTAAATTCTCTATTGATATTTATCCATCCACCAAGTATCCTTCTTGGAACTCTATGTCATTATATAATGATTTACTGATGAGGGTTATGTCTTGGAATTGATATAATTATTCCACATCTACGTTGGGTAGCCAACTGTACCTACTCATTGAAAAAGTGACCCTAATGATAGACAAGACACATCTCCATGGTATGTATTTTCTCCAATATCAAATAAAAGTATTTTTATAGGTGAAAACCAATCCAATTTTTGGTTTTCACATAGTCATAGTATCCATGGAAATGTATAGACTATTGTCCCTAATCCAATCACTAGTCTATCTTCGACCATTGTATTAGGCCCAAAAGATCTATTTTACCTATATAGAACTCTATTAGCAATGCTTGGTCCCACTAGTTCCACTTAGATCTTTCTCTATCTCTAGTTAATTTATTTTTATCTTGTTTTGGTTAAGAATTACCTATCAAATTTTTTTAAAATGTCCTAGGCTCACCCTTTATTTATTGGTTATCGATTGCCAACTTAGATAATTGATATGTTAACCCATCTTACTCTGTTAGATCCTTCTTATCTAGATGAATGCTAATAATTGATCTTATGATAGTTTAATGTGTTGTTGACCCTTGTCATGCACACATTTGATTTTGAGATTCACTTACCCCTTTAACCTTCGCTCACCATTAAATTTGAATGTATGATCGAACACATGCTATTAGATCTGCTTGGGACCCATGGTTTGAAATCTAATGGCTACTTATTAGGTCTTAAATTTGACATCCATATGACCATAATTTGACATTAATTTAGATGTATTTGATGTCCTATAGACTATCAAATTTAATATCCAATGGATTTTTGTAGTGGCTTAAAGTTGATGTTTATGCGAATGTATCCCATTATTTGACCAACTTTGAAGATTTATATCTTGAAGTGAAAAAAGCATGGAGGGACCAAATTTTTCGAAGATGTTTCTAAGATCAAACGGATTCTACCCACTTGATCTAATAGTTCTAAGAGCTTTCTAGTGGAGATAAAAAATGTTCAAACAAGCTTTTCTGTGTGTTTTTTCATGACATATAGTTGACCATATGGTCATTTAAATCTCAACAACTATTCATTGAGGCCTAAATTTGACACTTACACGACTGTCCTACTATGCATGACCAACTTTAGAATTCCATAACTTAGTCTAAGAAGCTTTCATAAACTTGAAACTTGTAGGATATATTCTTGGCAAAAGGGATTTTATGGTGCTAAAATTCTATTGCTTATGAGGTCTTCTGAGCTCATTTATAAAATGTGCAAGTAAAATGGTTCATTTTTTTCTTGAATGACATCTTGGTGATGATATGTTTCTTCAAATTTTCATAATATATATTTTTCTCAATATTTCAAGGCTCTGATGATCTCCTCAAGCTTGTGCAACCTTGTTCATGTTCATGGACACAATGAAAACTGCTTGGATACTTCAATTGAAACTGTAGACATGTCCCTTGAAGATCAATTAGATCACACTTTAAGGTTGCTTAAAATGTTCTAAAATATTTTTAATAGATATATTATCTCCACTTAAGGTCTATATTCTCCTTGTTACATTGGGCCATTCTTCAATCAGATCCTACTCCTTCCACTAGAATCTTGGACTAGGCACATTTTTGCTATGTAGACCAAATTTGGTCAATAGTTAGGTTTATTTCATTTCTTTCTTCCCATTTAAAAATCAAGCAAGTGATAGAGTAGTGAAAGTGATCCTAAGTGATTCATCAGGGGGATCTAGCCTTTCAATCTAGAGGTTTACCCCTATTATAAACAACCCAAGGTCTAGAGGTAATCCCATGTTTAACCAAATTTGGAGAGGTTTAAAAAATCTTCTCTTAGGGTACAAAATTTGGTTATAACATTTCTACTATGCCTAGTGGGATATAAGGTTCAAAAGGGTGGAAATATTTTAGTGTGTTATTATACGTATCATCTTTTGGAGGCATTCAAGAAAACAATAATGGCGACTTCAAATGCAATCAACTAGTTATAAGTAGCCTAGGTACTTATTGTAAAAGAATTTGCTAAAAATGTTTTATTTGACTAATGAAGCTGGTATGGTTGGATATGATGAGATTTTATAATATACACATCCATACCAACTTTATCATGACCCATACTATTTTCCTCAATAACCCTATTAAGATTGTTATTAGCCATATGATCCATGATAGCCCTATGGTCAACCTATTCCTTCTCCATATGATCATGATGTTGTTAAACAACCTTATGAATAAACCTATGAAGAAGGCTATCCCAAAGAAGAATATGTGATTAATAATGTTAAATAATAATTCCAATCTCTTAAGAGGAATCATTGAGTCAAGTTTCAACTAAATAATACCATGAGATAGTTTTTGAAGTGAAAGAAGAATTCACCTTCACAAGTCATACATTTGCAACTATTATTATTGCATTGAAGATCATCCAAAGAGATTAAAAATCATGAAGGAGTTGAAGACATCAAAACCAAATATCAAAAGGAAACTTGATTCATGCACTCCTTCATCTCTTGGAGCAAAGGATGGTACAAGTTTCCCCTTTAATCTAAGAGGAGAAAATGTGTTTTAGGTTAGTTTGTATATTGTCTAGTTTGCTTAAGTTTTTTTTGTGTTTATTAAGTGATTGTTAGCACATGTGTGTGTATTTATTTACTTTTATGTGTTTTTCTTAATTTTTTGTGTTGTTAAGGTAATCAATTTGTCTTGTTGGTCAAGTGTCAAGGTCTGATATTCTTGTCTTAGAGTGAAATTGACTCCATAGCCCAATGGAAGGAGAAAGCTACTGGTCTAGTCAGCATAATAGGCATGCTACCCTTATGATTCACCAAATTTTTATCACATTTTGACACCTAAGTTAAAATAGGATCCATACAGTAAAAAAAATTGAACCTTAGGTGATTTAGGAGGTCCTAGTTGAGTCCAAAATACCTTATTAACATGAAAAATTAAGGTCTCTTTTATGTGTTTTGGTCTATTTGAGTCTTCTAAGTCAAAAAGGGTCATTTTTGGTGCCTTGAAAAAAATTTAAATTGTAAATTGAGATTAATAGGGGTCTTGAAATATGTCATGGTACAGACCAAGGAGTTTCAAGTCAAGAAAAGTTAGCAATGGACAAGAAATATCAATTTTAAAGGCTTCCCAAGCAATTACAATGTGAGATGAGGGAGAATATGTAGATAAATTATGTTTTCATCATGTTCATGTGTTTTTAGGTCTATACAAGTTATTATAGATCAGTTATAAGGTAATAGGAAGTTAAAAATGTCATATCTATTCTATCGACTCCTTCATAAGCTCACATAGGTAAAAATGGTTTGAATAGTACAACTAGGAGAAAGGTGGGACCCTAAAACTTTTGGAATTTATTTTTGTCTTGGTTAGATTAAAACTTAGGTAATTGGATATAAAATTCATATAATTATCTTTATGAACAATTGTTAAGAAGTTAAGGGTCTAAAATCTACTAGTCAACCATGATTGTGGTCTTTCTTGAGCTTTCCAGGTAGAATGGTGGAATATTTTTTGAAGGAGAAATTTTTTATGAGTCTTAAAAAATCATATAAAGTCTCATAAAGTCTTTTTAAATATTTACATGAAGGTACATGTCATTGAATGAATGGTAATATCCATGCAAGAGAGGTTTACAAGTTAGAATTGCAGGTCTACATTCAACCCATAAAGGTTTTTATTTAGAACATGTTGGAATGTATTTTCATGGTGTATAAAATTTTATTTCATATATATACAAAGTCTACAAGTTTTCTACCATGGAAACTCATTTAATTATCCAATGGCCTAGTTGAAGAGGCCTAATTCAAACCTCACAATCAATTACCTAAGACAATCATCTACAAAATTCTATATATAGGTAGTGGATTCAATAAGATTTAAGATGTTTTGATATGTTTTTGAACTTATAATTAAGTTTTATAAACTTTCCATGATTTTAAATACCTTTCATAATTTAATGAGAAAAGGCCTACTCATGCTAAATAGTCAGGTCTTTTTGATAGTCACCTACAGGGTTGTAGGTGGAAGTTGACAGTAAGAGTAGATGTTTTGAACTTCCTTGAGATATTATGATATTTTTAATATAGTGAAATTTAACTCTTGATGATGATTTGGTCACCATAAAATACCAATGACAAGGTGATAAAGGCTTAATTGAAGAGTAGACAACCAAATTCCTAAAAGAGACCTAAAGGATTATATGTGTGGAATTAGTGAAATGCAGAGGAGGTTTAAGGTGTTTTAAGAAACTCTATGGATTGGTAATTAATGTAAAATAGACCTAAAATTATCAATAAACACTTTTATACATTATGATGTGATTTGAAAAGATAACTCAAACCAATAAATAATCAAACTCCTCAGAGAGACCTATAGGAGTGTGCATGAATAGCAAAACACAAAGGATGTTTGTGATGTTGTAGGGTTTCAAGGATGTGAAAATGTATTAAGGAAACAACAAAACATGTAATTTTTAAGGAATATTTTTGGGATTGGTCTTGAAGATGGTCTTGGAAACCTAAAAGATTTCAAACTCAAACTAATATACATTCAACTATCCAGAATGTCACCTACAACCAAAACAATACTTGGCATTATAAAGAAGAAATAGTGGAATGAATAGAGGTTAAATTATTTGAATAATTTATTGGATCATAAACTATGTGAAAAAGGTTTTAAGGGTTTCAAAATTGAAGATAGGGTTTTAAAACACCAAAAAAGGACTAGTCATAGTCAACTATCTAAGAACAGTCACCTACATCTAGTCAAGATTTTATTTTTACATAGTAATGTTTGGTAGAGCATGGGTTTTAGGACCCCATAAAATGTTTCAAGGTGTCAATATACAAATAAATAATCATTTAAATAAATGATATTTGGTCTTGGAAACCTAGAAGGCTATGGAAACCTCATTCACACTCAGACCTTATTTTACACGTACAGTCGACTGTAGAGAATTTGTCTTGACATAGAGGTTTGTATAAGTGTTTGAAATTAAATAAATGAATTTAGGGTTATAAATTATTTTAAAGGATAAATTGGAATGCATTCATGTTTCACATACACAATCATGACCCTGTTAAGTTGAATCAGTCCAAGTCACAAATACGGTCCTATTAGGTAGACAGCTAAGGCAATGAAGGGAATTCTATTTGAAGTTAAGTTAAGAATTTTAATCCATGATAAAATGATAAAGGACACATACATTTTTATATATTAAATTCTTATACTCAACAAGATAATAACACAATATACTCTGTTCAATCTCAACTAAGCTAAGTGCATACTAACCAGTCTTAAAGAGAGTAGAGATAGTTAGTTGAAGAGATGACATTAAAGTGAGTTAGAGATGGGTTATAAATTTTAAAACCTTTAATATATGGTGAAATTCATGTAAAATCACTCCATGAAGAGTTCATATGCTGACAGTGATGAAACAA
This sequence comes from Torreya grandis, assembly GCA_037957365.1. NCBI lineage: Eukaryota > Viridiplantae > Streptophyta > Pinopsida > Cupressales > Taxaceae > Torreya > Torreya grandis. The sequence continues at coordinate 3,238,047 of JARHVA010001330.1, forward strand.
GTGAGTGTAGGCAGTTAGGGTAGGATTGATAGTTTGAATCAAGAACCTAGGCTTGGGAAAATGAGGTGGTTAGAGAGTTTATTAAAAGAAGGTGATAATATAAAAATATTAATATGTCAAGGAAGATTTCAAATACCTCATTAATTTCATTATAACTAAGACTCAACTCAAGACAATAACCTATAGACTACAATCTTGCTCTAACCCTAAAATGCTTATTTTCAATCTAAGAGGTTTGTTTGCTTTGCTTGCTACGGTCAGGAGGATTTTCATGATACCTCATGATAATATAGGAAGTTATCTAACCTAATTTAATTCAAAATTTTGTAATTTTTTTGAGGATTCATATTTCCAGCTTTATGATTCATCTTTAAGAACCCAAACCACTTTTAGGCTACTTAGGAGGGCTATAATGACTAGTTTGTAGAGATGGAATTCTAAAGCACACCTAATTCAATTTTTTACTCAAAAAACATATTAGAGGTTTTTATATACTCCAATTTTCTCATCCACATGTATTTTAAATGTATAGACTATTGTACAAATTTATATAAATGCATTATTTTGTGTGTTTTTAGTGTTTTACAAGGATTTTGAAGATGTGGACATTTTAAAATAATTATAAGAGGTACCTTGAGACTTATTTCATATCCTCAAATCAAAAAAAATTCTTAAGAACCCCTATAAGTGACTAAACCAACTCTAGTTTGTAAGGCAATCCAAACAGGCTTATCAAGGGCTTATTTTTTACCATTTCATGGTCATTCTATAAGCACAATGTTATCAAATCCAAAAATTGACATGGAGGTTGGTACTGTAATGGTTAAATTTAATCACAAACTTTATATATGTTTCAAAAGTGAAAGAGGAGTTTAGAGCCAAACATCCACTTTCTAGGCTTAGAGGCCTAATTAGGCCTAATTGGCAGAAGAGATAGGCATAAAAAGTAGACTTACACTTGGATTCAGCTCATGAAATTTGTTATATAATTATAGGGACATATATGGTCCTATAATATATATTTATTTTTTCAATATCATCTATAAAACTTCCACATAAGGAGATTTACAAAAAAAAAGCTATAAAAAATGAGGCTTAATTGAGGCTTTTGGTAGAGAGTGACTTGTTGGGGCTAGTTTGAGACCTAAAAATGGATTTTTGTAGGTATATTATAATTTATATAAGTCATACATGAATTTTGGATGAGATAGAGTAACTAAAACCAAGTTTTGACACTTGTGTGCAAAACAGGCCTAAGGAGATCAAGAGCCTTTAGACACCTTACAAGAGAAAGAGGTGATGTGTCAAAGAGAACCTATTGGGGTTAAATGAGAGGTGTCAAGAGCAGATAAAAAATATAGGATAAAATAATCTAACCATCAATAATTCCACTTGTACTTCAACATGTTAAGAATAAGGGAGATTTTCAAATGCTAGTCAAGGTGTCAAACAAGCTTTTCAACTCCCATGACACTTGGAGAGCTAGATCATTTGAAGAGGAAAAACACATGGAGTTTTGGACATATTTAGTCTACTATCTAACTCATCTTCTTTTTTTTACTTACATGACACTTGTCTACATTCTCTCTCTTACACTCTTTTTCTCTTCTCTCATACTTGTGCTATATATTGAGCCACTTTGGTTTTGAAATGTATCCTCCACCTGGGTATAGTGAATCCCTACTCATTTTTAATACCTATGATTAATAAAATATTTGATGTTTTACCTCATTTTATGACTACATGCAGTGATAAATCTCCAAATGGTTGATCTTATCAAGTATAAATGTATATCACCTTATTTATGTCCTATTTATCTTGCCTCATGTGGATATTTATCTATTGCAGGTTGTATTTGGTGTCATAATGGATATCTTGTGGGTTTTTATGAGGAACTATTCATCTCTCTTAGAATTAAAATGAATCACCCTTATACAAATCATTAATGCAATAGGTTCATTCTAGGATGTGTGTATGTTCATGTTGTCTTGTAGGTCCTAGTGTATTGTGCAATGTGTGGTAGTGGTCAACAAATTTTGGTGCATCACAAATATAGTTAGGTTTATTTTAGTTCTTTCTTTCCCTTTCCAAACCAATCAAGTGGAGTAGTGAAAGTGAGCCTAAGTGATTCATCAAGGGAATCTAGCCCTTAAATTTTGAGGTTTACCCCTATTATAGACAACCCATAGGTATAGGGGTAATCCCATGTTTAACCAAATTTGGAGAGGTATGAAAAACTTTCTCTTATGGTGAAAAATTTGGTTATAACAGGTCATTTAGGACATATATATTAGAGTTCATTTGAAGGAGATGTCACAAACCATTGACACACAAATGTATGGGCAAATTGTGTGAATTGTGAATTAGGAAGGTGTTGTGACCACATTGAATGATTTGTTATAATTAATAAACACTATACACAATGAATATATCTCTCAAAATATTAAAAATCTCTTACATAATCTTTTATAATGCACACAATAGGGATAATAGTGTACCAACAAGGTGGTTTAGTATGTTGAAACTAAAAAACTGTGGGATGTGTACTTGTGAATGGATATTGAGCTCAAAGGATATGAAATACCTAGTGTATATTTAAATTTGAGAGTAATATTAATATAAATACTAAATTTACATGGAAGGATATTAGCAATCCACACTTGAGCTACAGTCCTATCACCCTTAGTTTTATGGGAGGTTAGAACCAAATGGTCACATCAAAGATATGTAGATTAGATTTTTTGAGCTAAGCCTATGATGTGATTTTGAAGTCATTGACATGAAGAAAGATGATACCCATTAATCTACCTTAATTTATAAGAAATGGGATTATGATGGTCAAATGATTATTAATATAGTGTAAAATCAACTAAAGGTTCATCAAAGAGATAAGATAGTTATCATCCCTGTAGACACTGAAATCGTGTCTACCCCTTGGTCGACTCCCCCCTTGGTCTCCTTGGTCCACTTCTAACACATTCCTAACACACACTTATTAATTTAAAATAATCATCTATTTTAAATTAATAACATTCCCCCTTGACACCCCCTTTGCCACTTCACCCATGACACATCATCCTCCCCTTGGATTCCCTCTCCTTAGATGCCTCCCATCACCCTATGACCAATTTATGACCTCATTCCAACTCTTCCCCTCTCTCCCACGCCCATTTAACCTGCCTTCGATCACTTTCCCATAACCCTTGAACTCGGTAGTTGGAAGAACGGGTGAAAGGCTAATTTTAGCCCTTTCTACCCCTTTTCTAACTACCGACGTCGATTATCCATCGGCTGACAGCGGTGGGATCGCCGACGTCAGTCTCTTAAGACAGCCCCGAAGGCGGATTCTCTCCCCCTGGCTCTTGATTCTCTTGCCCAGTTACTCATTCTCTTCCCTAGATGCTAACTCTCTTGTAGCTACACTTTGACCTCTCTCTCTCTCTCTCCTAGATGTACAAGAAGCATCACAGGCTACAAGTACATTATAGGAAGTCTTCTGCATCAGCAACCATTCTGCTACACTCTTTCTTCAGCAAGCCATAGGTAAGTATTTCTTCTGTGTTTTCATTTCAATTATTTAGACTATGTTAGTAATTAGTTTCCTAGTTATTGCTTCTTCTTAACATAATCAACCAGACTGTCAACCAAATCACAACCCGACCTATTCTCTGGGAGCCTTCTCTCACCCTTATCTCCCTGTTACCTCTATCTTCTATCTAGTCCCCTTTTTCAGACCATACTCTCTACCTTGCAGCCCTGTACAGACCTTCAAAAAGACTCTCAGACCATCCAAACAGACTCTCAGACCATTCTACAAACTATAAACCCGTCTAGACCCTATCTAAGACCATTGCCCTGACCGACACCAGCCACCAGGCCCATTTCCCCTATCTACGTCGACAGACTAACCGACGTCGACAACTCTGACCAACCGATGTCGGTAGACTAATCGACACTGGTGACTGTGGCAAACTGACAGCAGACAGTAGGTACGTATTATTTGTATTTTTCTAGCTTAGTCTATCAATATTGTCTTTTTTCAACACTTTTACTTATCAACAGTGGACTGTCACCCTTACATCCGTCTAACAATCTCCTTGTTTAAGTCTTTCTTCTACAGGTGTCATCCTCCATAGCTAAAGAGGACTCCCCTCAATGTCTGGATAATGGTGCACAGACCTCATCTGGGTAACATCTAACTCTGACCACTTATCTCTAGTTTCTTACTTCCTTTGAATGTAGAAAAGCGAAAATAGTTTGAAACATTTTGGCACGCCCGGTGGGACCCTAGGGTCTTCCATGGGTTCATTTTCTTACTTTTCATATAGGAGCATTAGGTTTCTCCTTACATCTCTTTCTTCTATCTGTTCTAAAAGACACCATTAGCAAGGATAAAAAGAACCCTTCTTTCTTTCTTGCATCTTAGACTAGTCAAAGTCATACTCTTCAACCTCTTCTCACTTGTCTGCATACGAACACACATTTCAATTTGGGCTTAAAATCAATTGCATTTCATTTCTGATTGAATGCATATTTAGTCCACACATCTAGTAACTTAAAACCACATCATGAATTAATCGTAGTCCACTTATGTTACACAACCAAATCACTTGCACAAAATCAAACATCTAAACTCACCTGAGACAAGGTCCGACTAGGATTTCATCACCTAGCGGATACCTTACCCGTCCCGGCAATCCCACTTGGACTTCACCACCAAGGGGAAAGCCCACTCTATTCTCTGGTAGAGGATAAACTCTAGGGGAAGTATATACTGGCTAAGTGAGACCAGCTTATCACTGGGCTCGTGAAGTGAGGGGAGCTTGCTCCTTAGCACTAGGCCATGTACGAAACCTAATACAAACTCTTGAGCACTGAAACTAACCTAAAACCAACTTTAGACTGCCTCTTCTAGGACCCATTCTATAAGCCAACTTCCCAAACACACTCTAAGGCATAAACCAATAAGACTCTAAAAATTATTCTTAGGAATTAACGTTATGATCTTCTTGTCTTCATCTTCTTTTCTATCTTTATCTGGATTTTTGAGCTAGTGAGGACGTTTTTCTTCTTTCTTCCAAAAACTCTCAATTTTTTTGAGTTTCTGGAAAACACAGTGACCGACATCAATTTTAACCACCGATGTTGGCAACCTTTTTTTCGCCGGCATCATTTATCTGACTGACATCGGCAATCTATTTCACTGACATCAGTTTTTCAACCGACGTCGATCACTGTCCAAATTTTTCTTCTCAAAACAACAAGCTTAAAAACCTGACTTTCTTACTGTCCAACACCCATTCTAGTTTTCTGAGACTAAAAAACACAATTTCTAGAACCTGACCCTTCTTGTCTTGAATGGTTTTGACACGCAGTCAAACCAAGACTCTTGTTGACCACGCGAGGCAACAACCGCTTCTGCCTTTGCCTTTCATATCAAGTCCTCTAATGGAGTATCATTCAGAGACTGGATGAACTCTTACCCGACCAACTTCCAATCAAACCTCAATTGTCCCCGAAGGGGACCCAAACTTTGAGAGACTCCTTGACCACAACGTCAAGGCTCTCCAACACTATCTCGCGAGAAACCAAATGCGAGACCTTTCGGGTGAAGTGGCGATGACATCAACACCGTCCGCTACCCAGCCTTTTATGACTCAGACTATTACCTCAACCATTAACCCAACCATGGCCAATATGCAAAGTTTGGCCTCCCTGTCTATTTTTGGACCAACCTCCATCGGGGTTTCATTACCCCCTCAACCACACGCAATTCAACCAAGTTCTACATCATACCAAAACTTGATTGTCTCGACTCCACACACTCTTGTGCCTATAAATGTAGGAGTGTCTACCTCTCCTTTTGCCAATGCCACCATGCAACCACCTTTGGTGGTATCCAGTCAACTTATGCCTTCTAACTCCATGGCACAACCACCCCTGGCTTCCACTTCTGTCCCTATGACTAGTCATCAATATGTTACGCCTATAGAAGCACAACTAACTACATCATACACCTCTTCTAGCACCTTCCAAGTGCCTTACAACCTAGGGGGCACCCCATCTGCCAATCCATGAACCAATCTCATCAAGATGATGATGGACAAAATGTCTAATCTTGAGGCTTCCATTTTTGGTTCAAGTAATGTCCTTTCATATGACCAAATTTGCAATGAACCCATCCATCCCTCCGTCCCAATCTGACCGTATCCCAGTTAGTGGGAACTTCCTAAGTTTACTCGCTTCCAGAGTAAGGAAGACCCACAACAACATCTACGAGCATTCAGACATGCTTGTTATCTCATAGCACATGATGATGCATTGTTGCTATGCATGTTTCCCATGTCACTTTTTAGCCCTGCCCTCGATTGGTACAACTCTCTCACCAGTCACTCTATCTTTTCATTCACTCAGCTAGCCCAACTTTTCTTTGAACACTTCTCGATCAATATCACCAAATAGGTCTCAATCACGGACCTATACTCTATCAGACAAGTTGACGATGAATCTATAACTGATTTTGTCACTCGTTGGAGAGGCTTAATCAACCAACTCTCCTTCCCTCTACCTCAACCTGAGCTCATTGAGCTCTTCTCTCGGGCATGTGCCATGCACATCTCATCCACCTTGTGGGTTCAAACATTCCACACTTTTGATGAAGCTTTCACCATGGCCCGAAAGCTTGAACTTCACACTATTGAAGAAAATAGGGTTAAATTGCATAATACCAATGCAAAAACCAATGACCCTTCTTCTTCCAGACCTTCTTCTTCCCACTCTAAGTCCAAAGGAGTGGCAAACACTGTGGTCTTTAGATCACCATCCTCGATAATGACTGACCAATCTCAACCTTCAACATCTCAAAGCATCACCAAATAATTCCAACAATGATATATACAGCATCAGTATACTCCTATAGGAGAATCATACGCTTTCATGTTGGAAAAACTTGTCAAACAGGGGGTCCTCAATCTCCCTCCAATCCGACCACCTCAATTCGACCGTTTTCCCATGACCAATTGACCGAGGCAGTTGGAAGAATGGACAAAAGGCTAATTTTAGCGCTTTTTCCATTATTCTAGCTACCAACATTGGTTACAGTCGGCCGACGCTGGTGGGATCGCCGATGTCGGTCACTTAAAACCAAATTGCAAGCCAAATCAATGGATCCTCTTCCCTCAAATGCAAAAGTCCTCTTGCACCCAAACTTCAACCTCTCTCTCTCTCTCCTAGACACACAGCAAGCATCACAGGGTACATGTACTCTACATCAGTCACTCCACTCTGCAGGTAGTCTTTTATATCAGTAGCATCAGCAACAAGTCTCCTACACTTCTTCTTCAGTAGGCAAGAGGTAAGTAGTCTTCTTTTGTTTCATCTTAGTATTTTAGAATGCTTTGATAATCAATCCCCATTTGCTACTTTTAAGTGATATGAACCAGACTCAGCTATCAACCAAAGCAGACTTGACTTCTTCTTAGAAAGGCTGAGAGGCCTTCCCCACATCCTTATCCCTTTTTTAGCTACACTCTCTGCCCTGCAAACCTAGCACAAACCCTGCATAAACTCTCAGACTACCACAGACCATTTTGCAGACCATTCTATCGACCAAGAACCCATCCAGACCCTGTCCAAGACCATTTCCCCGATCGATGTCAGCCACCAAGCCCATTGCCCCTATTGACATCGGTAGACTATCCAACGTCGATGACCTTAACCAACCAATGTTGGTAGACTACCTGATGTTGATGACTATGGCAGATCGATAGCAGACAGTAGGTACACATTATCTAGTTTCCTATTTTCTAGTCATTTGTCATTTCTTTATTTCTGACACTTTTACTTATTAACAGTGGACTGTCATCCCACAAGGAAGTCTTTACACTTTCAAGACCGAGCTTTTGCTTGGCAGTCCACCTTATGTCTATCTAACAATCTCTATGTTTGAGTCTCTTTCTTCTACAGGTGTCATCCTCCACAGCCAAAGAGGAGTCCCTACAACGTCTGGATAACGGTGCACAGACCTCATCTGGGTAACATCTAACCCTAGACCATTAATCTTAGTTTCTTACTTCCTTTGAATGTAGAAAAGCAAAAAATAGTTTGAAACATTCTGGCACGCCCGATGGGACCCTAGAAGTCTTTCTTGGGTCCATACTCTTTCTTCTAAAAACAACTATTCATATAGGTGCATTAGGTCTCTTCTTGCATCTTTTTCTTTTATCTCTTCCAAAAGACACCATCAGCAAAGTTAAAAAGAATCCTTCTTTTTAATTATTTCTTTCATCTTAGACTAGTCATATTCATACTCTTCTACCTTTTCTCCACTTGTCTGCATACGAACACACACACACACACACACACACACACACACACATATTCAATTTGGGCTTAAAATCTATTGCATCTCATTTCTGCTTGCTTGCATATTTAGTCCACACATCTAGTAATTAAAACCGCATCATGAATTAATCGTAGCACACTTATGTTACACGACCAGACCACTATCACAAATCAAACATCTTAACTTACCTGAGACAAGGTCCGACTAGGATTTCATCACCTAGCGGATACCTTACCCGTCCTGGCAATCACACTTGGACTTCAATACCAAAGGGAAAGCCCACTCTATTCTCTGGCAAAGGATAAAATCTAGGGGAAGTATATACTTGCTAAGAGAGATCAGCTTATCACTGGGCTCGTGAAGTGAGGGGAGCTTAATCCTTAGCACCAGGCCACATACGGAACCTAACACAGACTCTTGAGCACCAAAACTAACCTGAAACCAACTTTAGACTACCTCTTCTAGGACCTGCTCTACAAGCCAACTTCCCAAACACATTCATCTAAGGCATAAGCCAACATGATTCTAAAAATTATTCTTAGGAATTAACGTTAGGGTCTTCTTCTCTTCATCTTCTTTTCTATCTTTATCTGGTTTTTTGAGCTAGTGAGGATGTTTTCTTCTTTCTTCAAAAAACTCTCAATTTTTTTGAGTTTTTGGAAAACACAGTAACTGACATCAGTTTTACCATCAACGTCGGTAGACTTTATTCACCGGCATTGGTTCTCTGACTGACATCAGCAACCTATTTCACTGGCATCAGTTTTTCTACTGACATCGGTCACTGTCCAAATCTTTTTTCCCAAACAACAAGCTTAAAACCTGACTTTCTTGTTGTCCAACACCCTTTTTGGTTTTTTAAGATTGAAAAACATAGTTTCTGGAACCTGACCCTTCTTGCCTTGATGGTTTTGACACGCAGTCAAACCAGAACTCTTCTTGACCACACAAGGCAACGGCCACTCTCGCCTTCGCCATCTATGCCTAGTCCTCTAATGGAGTATCATTCAGAGACCGAACGAACTCCTACCCGACCAACTCCTAATCAACCTTCAATTGTCCCTGAAGGGGACCCAAACTTTGAGAGACTCCTTGACCACAATGTCAAGGCTCTCCAACACTATCTCATATGAAACCAAATGCGAGACCTTTCAGGTGGAGCGGTGATGACATCAACACCATCCATTACCCAACCTTTTATGACTCAGACTATTGCCTCAACCATTAACATGACCATGGCCAATACGCAACGTTTGGCCTCCCCATCTATTTTTGGACCGACCTCCATCGGGGTTTCATTACCCCCTCAACCACACACAATTCAACCAAGTTATACATCATACCAAAACTTGATTGTCTTGACTCCACACACTCTTGTGCCTATAAATGCAGGAGTGTCTACCACCCCTTTTGCCAATGCCGCCATGCAACCACCTTTGGTAGTATCTAGTCAACTTATGCCTTCTACCTTCATGACACAATCACCCTTGGCTTCCACTTCTATCCCAATGACTAGTCATCAATACATTGCACCTATATAAGTGCAACCAACTATGTCATACGCCTCTTCTAGCACCTTCCAAGTGCCTTACAACCTAGGGGACACCCCATCTGCCAATTTGTCAGCCGATCTCATCAAGATGATGATGGAAAAAATGTCTAGTCTTGAGGCTTCCATTTCTGGTTCAAGCAATGCTCTTTCATATGACCAAATTTACAATGAACCCATCCATCCCTCCGTCCCAATCCGGCTGTATCCCAGTCAATGGGAACTTCCTAAGTTTACTCACTTGTAGAGTAAGGAATACCCACAACAACATCTACGAGCATTCAGACATGCTTGTTATCTCATAGCACATGATGATGCATTATTACTACGCACGTTTTCCATGTCACTTTCTAGCCCTACCCTCGATTGGTATAGTTCTCTTACCAGTCACTCTATCTTTTCATTCACTCAGCTAGCCCAACTTTTCCTTGACCACTTTTCGATCAATATCACCAAAAAGGTTTCAATCACAGACTTATACTCTATCAAACAATTCGATGATGAATCCATAGCTAATTTTGTTGCCTGTTGGAGAGGCTTAATCAACCAACTCTCCTTCCCTTTACCTCAACTCAAGCTCATTGAGCTCTTCTCTCGAGCATGTGCCATGCACATCTCATCCACCTTGCGGGTTCAAACATTCCACACTTTTGACGAAGCTTTCACCATGGCCCAAAAGCTTAAACTCCACGCTATTGAAGAGGATAAGGTCAAATTGCATAATACCAATGCAAGAGCCGATGACCCTTCTTCTTCCAGACCTTCTTCTTCTGCCAATTCCAAGTCTAAAGGAGTGGCCAACATTGTGGTCATTAGATCACCATCTTCAACAACAACTGACCAATCTCAACCTTTAACATCTCAAAGCATCACAAAACAATTCCAACAATGCTACATACAGTGTCAATACACTCCAATTGGAGAGTCATACACTTCCGTGTTGGAAAAAATCATCAAGTAGGGGGTCCTCAATCTCCCTCCAATCTGACCACCTCAATTCGACTCCTCTAAAGCCATCCTTACATGGTATAGGGAAAATGACTTCTGTCACTATCACCATGTCCAAGGCCATGACATAAACAACTGCCGAACCTTCAAGAACATTGTCCAAGACATGATAGATAAGGGAGATATTGTTTTGGATAACTTGAATGCACCACCCAATCAAAACATGGACATCTTCAAACAACCTTTTCCTAACTATCCTCCTAGCCAAAACATTGTCCAAACCATGGCTGATAGCTCCCAAGAGCATGATATACACACGTTCAACGTGGTCTCACCTCTTGTCCCTGACCAACCTCCTTCACAGGTAGAAGAGCCTTCTTCTCCTATTAGTTCTCCAACAACCTCTCTTATATTGGAGGACGCTTCAACCATACCAATGCCATTAGCCCCACCTTCATCCTTCCTCCTACCAATGGAGGACCATACCCTTCTTACTCCTCAACCACAAGCAGAAGGCACCATCATCCCTGCCCTCTATCCTCTTGAGGAGTCACATTCTCCAATTTCTTCTCCACCAAGAGAAGACCCTGTCTCTTCACCCACTTCGATCAAGGAAGACCCAGTGATAGTTTTCTCTTGCCTTTTCCCTGAAATCACTACATCTCACTCACCTTCGTCCACATCTAAACCCAAACTCACGTAGGCATCCACCATGCCAAAAGAGATTAAATCTCTTGGTGATTGCCCCATATCTAATCTTGCCTCGCACAATAGTGGCCCTCAAACCAAACCAAAGAAGGCCACTAAACCACATCGGAGAATACCTCCCCCACCTTGGTCATTGCCCTCTATTTTGGGCCCACATCCATCCACTTTAATAGGAGTGCTTCCTACTCCAACACCTCACAGAGGCAAATTGCCTCCATTATCCCCTTTACCCATTAAGCCTATATTTCCTCCAACATGACCAATGCCTCCTACACCTCCAAAACAAAAGTCATCAACCCCTACTACAACAAAACACGTAGATCCATTGATGGGTCCTTATGCCTTGCTATTACAATAGTTGTTGTAGTCTTCTCACATGAATCTTCCACCTCTTAAACCATACCAATCTCTCAAACCAAAACCACCCTAGTTCAATGACACTAAATTTTGTGCGTATCATCGCACGCCGAGGAATGACACTGAGCATTGTTGTGCCCTCAAGGTTGTCATTCACCAATGCTTGGAGAAAGACACCCTTCTTCTTGACCATATTATCAACAAACCTTTAACATCATCCCATGCTTCCCATACCTCCTCACCTTCACACTCATCAACTCTCAGATTAAGACCATCTTGGTTTGACAACACTAAATTTTGTCACTATCATCACACACTGGGACATGCCACTAAGCGTTGTTGCACTCTTAAAGCTATCATTCATCAACACCAGAAAAAGGATACCCTTCTCATCAAGGATCCTCTTGACCACCCTTTAACTAAGTCATCGACACCATCACATACCTCTCAAACATCTTCACCTAAATTGGGATCTCAACACCAGACTATGGTCCCTCCACCATCTTTAACCCCATTATTCGAAATCAACATAGTCAACTTGACCACCAGCCCACCAACCCAAAAGGATAAAGGGAAAAGACATGTTTTTATCCCTTGGACATCCCCATCTACTAAGCCTTCACCACAACCAAAACCCAGGATTACTGTCTTGGGCACATCTCGACCAGCATCCTCAAAGACAATCCCTGACTCCATGGTGAAACAACCTCACACATGACCCTTGTGAAGATGTCTTTGTATGATCTCATACAAAACTCTCCACAACATCATCAAACTTTGATCCAAGCCTTACAATTAATGGAGGTCTAGCCTGATAACCCCCAACCAATAGCCACTTTAATCAAATCATTACCAACCATTTCCTCTGTCACCATCCATGATTTTGAGATTCCTGCTTCCAACCTGGCAGATCAAGATCTCGTCCTCTCAAACTAAATCTGTCAAACATTCTCCCTAGCAATTGGGGGAATTCGACCTTACCCTAACCTAGACCAACCCTCGACCAAACTTTGACCAAACATCAACCAACCTTTTAATCGTGACCTCGACCAACTTCAACCAAACATTGACCAAATATCAACCAAGCATTGTCCAAGCCTTGACCAAGCCTCGACCAAGCCTCGACCAAACATTTAACCTCGACCAAACATCAACTTCAACCAAGCCCTTGACCAAGTATTGACCAAACATCAACCAACTTCTTCATCATCAACCAACATGTGACCAATTTGGAATGAAGCAAATGGGGCAAATTTGCTCCTAATTGAGTCAGACCTTGCATCATGACGCACAAGCATGGGTTAGGGACTTATCAGAACCTAAGCCCCTTTATGCCTTGTATCTTTGACCAGTCTACTATTAGTCAAGTAATTATTCACTTGATGTTTAACTTGAGCTTGATCCCTTGAGCAACTCCCCATCACCGTCATTCCTATTCCTTTTCAACCCTCAACCCTAAAAACATCAGTTAACCCTTTTTTCAAGCTTGAATGCTTTGTCCTAATAAAAGGGAAGCCCTCTAAACCTCTATAGTCAAGTCCATGACCAAAATTTCAGTCAACAAAAATATACAAAATTGGGATGCCTATCTCAAAAAGGTCATAAAAATCTAAATGTAGACTGCTCCCTCGAAGGACAACTACATAATTGTTGTATTTACTAGACTGCTCCCTTGAAGGACAACTAGGCCAAAGTCATATCAAAAATATATAAAGCAGAATATAGACCACTCCCTCGAAGGATGGATATGCTTAAATCTTGCTACAAATAGCACTATCTCAGAAGCTTCTCGCATTGATCAGCTTCACAACATGACCAAAAAACATGACAACATCCCCTCGCAGGCTTCCCACATCGATCAGTCTGCCCAAAAAAAAAAAAAACTGACTGACCAAACTATAAAGTCATGGACTTGTCTATAGTCGTTCTCAGGGTCACCTATAAAAGGGGAAAAGTTGTTCCTGCCAAAAAAGGTTCCCCCTTCCATCCATCTCACATATTCAAACCTATCACCCCAAAATACTCAAGGGATTTCGAGCTCACTTAACATTAAGTGATTCGAGTACTTCTCTAACACAACCAATGGTTAATGATGTAATGCATGAACGGGGCTTTTGTTTCTAAAAACCCTTATCTATGCCATCATTATGGTCCTTGTCAATGAAAGGGAAAAAATGCCTTTCACTTCCTGCTTACCTTTGGTCACATTCAACCAAATCATTATCTATCCAACCAAACCCAAACCAATCCAAACATTTTCAGACCAACATGACCTAGTCCATCTCACATAGTTTCTATGGAAACCAATACACATGGAAACTATCGACCAGACACAATTTATGTTAAGCATAAACCATTACTTGTTGAAGCATAAATCATCTCAATTCATTTTTAGCATACATCTATCACCGATATGGACACTTGCTAAGGATGAAAGACCACTCAACCAATGTTACAGAATACACCATCACACAATATAGAAAAGGTTGTAACATCATCATGACCACCACCAATCTATCGACCTTTCAACCAGTCTGAACTACATTGGTCTGAGGCCCTTCCAACAAGGGCTATGTAGGTAGCACTCAGATGATAGGACGTCTTTTGGGGTTAGCTCGACCACATCTATTTGTTCATCTACCTGATGGACAAACTATCTTACCCATGACTTAACCTAGTCAAGACCCGTCCATAACCGACCCTCTCCCTCCCTTTTAGGGATAACTACATTGGCCTGAGGCCCTTCAAATAGGGGCTATGTAGGCAGCACTCAGTTAACATGGGGTCTTCTGATGTTAGCTTGGCCATTCCTTCATTTATCCATCTAATGGACCATCTATCAACACCCATCACTTGAGATTACTTATATCTCAACCTCGACTAGACCATCAACCTTGGAGATCACGCCTATCTCCTCTGACCATGACCACTTTTGAGACACCTCTACCTTGGTTGTTTTGATTGCCTTTGCTACCTCATGCCTATTTAGCAAGTTGTCACTGGCCCTCACAAGTATTGGATCACGAGCAAGTTGATCCCTACTACTTGTGACTTTTTTCGTGTTTTCTAGGAGCACTCCCTGAGCCTGGGATACCTAGAACATGATGACCCATTATAGCTACAGCTTGGATCGAATAACCCAAATAGCTATGACTAAATGCTGGGGATTGGTTATTTTGATTTTGGCACTCCTTGACCCTTGACCATGACAATTTGACCTACCTACTGCATGGTGTGGTATACGTGCAATCCCACCCCTTGCAGCATTCACACTCACTCTTCACCCTCTCTATCCATCTCTCTGTCAAATCAACACTCGATCTCAGGTTCCCTTCCCTTGACTCCCACTTTGAGGGGGGAACACCTCATCCCATACCTGGGGCAGCTTACTCCTATTTTTGTCTTGCAGTTCATCAAGAATAACCAACAAGATAAAAAGGGGCAAATGTAGACACCTAAATCATGTCTATCCCTTGGTCATCCTCCCCCCTTGGTGTCTTAGCCCACTCAATTATTAAATTAAAATAATCAAATATTTTAATTTAATTGCCCCCTTGCCACTTCACCCATGCCACCTCACTCCTCCTTAGATTCCTCTCCTTGAATGCCCCCACCCCATGCCAAGCCTTAATTGCCTAAATCCCATCTTAACCCTTCCTCTCGCGCTCATTTAAGCCCCTCTTGACCATTTTATAATGACAATTTGACCCTAGCAGCTTGTAAGAATGGTAGAAGGCTAAAATTAGCCTCTGCCCCCATTCTTTAGCCGCCGATGTTGGTTAGTATTTGGCCGACATCAGCGATTCTGCCGACATCGATTACCTTTAAAACCAATTTTTTGCTTCTGTTCTGCCCCCCTGTGAAATAGAATTCTCTTGCTCATCCTTCCCAGTGTTCTTACTTCTTGACTTCTTGCAGGTATCAGTGTTTTGACAACACTTTCTAGGCATAGAGGATTAGCACCAGTCATCCCACACAGGGTTGAGGATTGCATGACATCTCCATCACCAGCCACAATGGAAACATAGCTCCTACTCCTTTGCCAACTCCGTACACAGCTATGTATTTGCATTAGTTTCATTTTACTATCTTTTTAAATACATTAGCATTCTGTCCACTGTCCATTCCCAACCATTTTGGACATAACCTAGTCTATCTTTTCCAGAGACACTAAAAGGCCTTCTCTCACCCTTGTCTTCCCTTTTTTCCCCTGACATTCACTTGGTCCCTTTTTAGACCATACTCTCTATTTTATTGACCCAACACATGCCATCAGACTCCCACACACCTCCCCAAAACCATTTTGATTGACCAGACAGACCTGAAACTTGTCCCAGGCCATTGCCCTGACTGACTTCGACCATTGCCCCTACCGATGTTGGCATACTAACTGACGCTGGTGACCTTGACCTATCGACGCCGGTAGAACCACTGATGTCAGTGACTGTGCAAGCCAGATTGCTGCTTACTGGTATGCATTTACTTTCATTTCTTTTATTCAGTCTTTATCATTTTTATTTTTGGCAATATTCTACTTTTTAATAATCAGTGGGCTGTCATCCCCCAAGAAGTCTTTGCACTTCTAGGACCAAGCTTTAGCTTGACAGTCCACTTTCTAGCTATCTAACAACCTCTGTGTTTGAGTCTCTTTCTTCTACAGGTGTCATCCTCCACAACCAAAGAGGAGTTCCTTCAGTCATCTAAATTTGGTGTGCAAGAATTCATTCGGGTACGTAAAATCCCTTGACCATCTTATCTTAGTTTCTCATTTCCTTTTGAATGTAAAAAGCAAAAACTTGTTTCAAACTATTTTTGCTTTTCTACATTTAAAGGAAGTAAGAAACTAGAGATAAGTGGTCAGGGTTAGATGTTACCTGGATGAGGTCTACGCACCATTATCCAGACATTGAGGGGACTCCTCTTTGGCTGTGGAGGATGACACTTGTAGAAGAAATACTTAAACAAGGAGATTGTTAGACGGATGTAAGGTGGACTACCAAGCCAAAGCTTGATCCTGAAAGTGCAAAGTCTTCCTTGTGGGGTGACAGTCCATTGTTGATAAGTAAAAGTGTTAGAAAAAGATAATAATGATAGACTAAGCTAGAAAAATACAAATAATGCATACCTACTATCTACTGTCGGTCTGCCACAGTCATCGGCATCGGTTAGTCTATCGATGTCAGTTGGTCAGAGTTGCCGATGTTGGTTAATTTGCCGACCTCGGTAGGGGAAATGGGCCTGGTGGCCAGCGTCGATCGATGCAATGGTCTTGGATAGGGTCTGGACAGGTTTATAGTCTGTAGAATGGTCTGAGAGTCTATTTAGATGGTTTGAGAGTCTTTTTGAAGGTCTGTACAGGGCTGTAGGACAGAGAGTATGGTCTGAAAAAGGGGACTAGATAGAAGATAGAGGTAACAGGGAGATAAGGGTGAGCGAAGGCTCCCAGAGAATAGGTCGGGTTGTGATTTGGTTGACAGTCTGGTTGATGATGTTAAGAAGAAGCAATAACTAGGAAACTAATTACTAACATAGTCTAAATAATTGAAATGAAAACACAAAAGAAATACTTACCTATGGCTTGCTGAAGAAAGAGTGTAGCAGAATGGTTGCTGACGTAGAAGACTTCCTATAATGTACTTGTAGCCTGTGATGCTTGTTGTACATCTAGGAGAGAGAGAGAGAGAGAGAGAGAGAGGTTAAAGTGTAGCTGCAAGAGAGTTAGCATCTGGGGAAGAGAATGAGGAACTGGGCGAGAGAATTAGGAGCTAGGGGGAGAGAATGCGCCTTTGGGGCTGTCTTAAGAGACCGACGTCGGTGATCCCGCTAGCGTCAGCCGATGGATAATCGACGTCGGTAGTTAGAAAAGGGGTAGAAAGGGCTAAAATTAGCCTTTCGCTCGTTCTTCCAACTACCGAGTTCAGGGGTTGTGGGAAAGTGGTCGAAGGCAGGTTAAATGGGTGTGGGAGAGAGGGGAAGAGTTGGAATGAGGTCATAAATTGGTCATAGGGTGATGGGAGGCATCCAAGGAGAGGGAATCCAAGGGGAGGATGATGTGTCATGGGTGAAGTGGCAAAGGGGGTGTCCAGGGGGAATGTTATTAATTTAAAATAGATGATTATTTTAAATTAACAAGTGTGTGTTAGGAATGTGTTAAAAGTGGACCAAGGAGACCAAGGGGGGAGTCAACCAAGGGGTAGACACGATTTTGGTGTCTACATTTTCCCCTTTTTGTCTTGTTGGTTGTTCTGGATGAACTGCAAGACAAAAATAGGAGTTGATTGTCCAAGGTATGAGATAAGGTCTTTTTCGTCTTGTTGGTTGTTCTGATGAACTACAAGACAAAAAATGAATGTAGGTTACCCTAATTATGGGATGAGGTATTCCCCCTCAAAGCAGGAGTCGAGGGAAGGGAACCTGGAATTGGGTGCTGATTTGATAGAGCATGGATGAAATGGTGAAGTTTGAGTGTGAATGTTGCAAAAGTTGAGATTACGTGCATACCACTTCACGAGATGGTCAGGTCAAATTGTCGCAGGTCAAGGGTCAAGGAGTGCTAAAATTGAAATAATCGGGCCCCAGCATTTAGTCGTAGCTGATTGGGTTATTCGATCCAAGCTATAGCGCCAATGGTCGTCATGTGCCAAGTATCCCAGCTCAGGAAGTGCTCTTGGAAACATGAAAAAGTCACAAGTAGTGGGGATCAACTTGCTCGCGATCGAGTACTTGTGAGGGTCAAAATATGGGTTGAAAACAATTTTGGTAACCATTCGTGAGGTAGCATATAGTACTCTTTTAGAAGCTTCCCGCATCGATCAGCTTCACAAATGACCACAAAGAAAAATGACATCTCTATGTAGACTTCCCGCATTGATCAGTCTGCTCAAAAAAAAAAAAAAAAAAAAACGGGTCATGGACTTGACTTGTAGTCATCTTCTGGGTCTCCTATAAAAAGGGGAAAAGCTATCTCTACTTAAGAAGGGTTACCTTCTCCTACCATATCACATCACCTACTCAAGGGACTTCGAGCTCATTTTAATGTCAAAGTGATTCGATTACTTCTCTAACACAATCAATGGTCAACGATGCAATGCATGAATGGAGCTTTTTGTTCAAATGACCCCTATCTATGCCATCATTATGGTCCTTGTCAATGAAAGGGCAAAATAATGCCTTTCACTTACTTCATACACTTTGGTCACATCCAACCAAATCATTTTCCAAACCAAACCAACCCAACTCAAACCTTTTTCGACCACTAACGTTCTCATAGCCTATTCACATAGTTTCTATAGACAACAATACACATGGAAACTATCGACCAGACACAATTTATGCTAAGCATCAACCATTACTTGCTAAAGCATAAATCATCTCAATTCATTTTTAGCATACATCCATCACCAATATGGAAAATTGTTAGAGATGAAAGACCACTCAACCAATGTTACAGAATACACCATCACACAATATGGAAAAGGCTGTAACATCATCTTACCCTCATCATCTATTAGACATGACCAGATCAACCTCTCAACTAGTCTGAACTACATTGGTCTGAGGCCCTAACAATAGGGGCTATGTAGGCAACACTCAGATGACATGACATCTTCTGGGGTTAGCTCGACCACATCCGTTTGTTCATCTACTTGATGGACAAACTATCTTACCCATGACTCAACCTAGTCAAGACCCATCCATAACCGACCCTCTTCCTCCCTTTTAGGGAGAACTACATCAGCCTGAGGCCCTTCAAACAGGGGCTATGTAGGTATCACTCAGTCGATATGACATCTTCTGGGGTTAGCTCGACCACGTTCCTTCATCTGTCCATCTAATGGACCAACTATCTCACCTCAACTTGACCATCAACCTTGGAGATCGCGCCTATCTCCTCTAACCATGACCACTTCCAAGACAACTTTGCCTTAGTTATTTTGATTGTATGTGTGCTACCTCATGAATGGTTAGCAAAATTATCTGCAACACATTTTGACCCTCACAAGTATTGGATCGTGAGCAAGTTGATCCCCACTACTTGTGACCCTTTTTCATGTTTTCTAAGAGCACTTCCTGAGCCTGGGATACTTAGAGCACGACAACCATTAGAGCTACAACTTGGATCAAATAACCTAATCAGCTACGACTAAATGCTGGGGCTCGATTATTTCAATTTTGGCACTCCTCGACCCTTGACCTGCAACAATTTGACTTGACCATCTTATGAAGTGGTATGCATGTAATCCTAACTTTTGCAGCATTCACCTCAACCTTCACCATTTTCATCCACTATCTATCAAATCAGCACCTGATTTCAGGTTCCCTTCTCTCAATGCCTACTTTGAGGGGGAATACCTCATCTCATAATCGGGGCAATTAACTCTTCCATTTTTGTCTTGCAGTTCATCAAAATAACCAACAAGACAAAAGCAACCTCATCCCATACCTGGGGCAATCAAATCCTATTTTTGTCTTGCAGTTCATCAGAATAACCAACAAGACAAAAAGGGGCAAATGTAGACACCAAAATCGTGTCTACCCCTTGGTCGACTCCCCCTTGGTCCCCTTAGTCCACTTCCTAGCATTCCTAACACACACTCATTAATTTAAAATAATCATCTATTTTAAATTAATAACATTCCCCTTTTGACACTTCACCCATGCCACATCATCCTCCCCTTGGATTCCCTCTCCTTGGATGCCTCCCATCACCCTATGACCAAATTATGACCTCATTCTAGCTCTTCCCCTCTCTCCCATGCCCATTTAACCCACCTTTAACCATTTTCCCATGACCCCTAAACTCGATAGTCAGAAGAACGGGTGAAAGGCTAATTTTAGCCCTTTCTCCCCCTTTTCTAGCTGCCGACGTTATTTATTCATTGGCTGACGCCAACGGGATTGCCGATGTCAGTCACTTAAGACAGCCCCGAAGGTGCATTCTCTCCCCCTGGCTCCTGATTCTCTCTCTCGAATCCTCTCCCCTGAATGCAAAAATCCTCTTGTGCTTGGACTTCAACCTCTCTCTCTCAGCTCTCTTGGACATCAACATGAACTCTCTAAAATTAATCACCATACTCCAACCAATACTCTTCTAGGTATAGGTACTCTGCATCAACATTCTACAACAGCCGCATCAACAACAGGGCTTCTACACTTTTGGGGCTCCTCCCAGGTAGAGGTAAGTATTCCTTATTTTGTTCCATTTCAATTATTTAGACTATATCAGTAATCAGTGTTTTGCTTATTGCTTCTAAGTCATATTGCCCAGACAAGACCTGACTTTCAACCAGACCACCCCTGACTCTCTTCCTAGAAAGGCTGAGAGGCCTTTCCCATATCTTTCCCTCTCTTGACAACTTATCCTCTACTTTTGTCCCTCCTAAAGACCTTGTCTACTATCTTACCTCACTACAAAGAGTCTCAGACTACCACAGACCATTCTGTAGACCATTCTATCACCCGAAAACCCGTCCAAACCCTGTCCAAGACCATTGCCCCTACCGACGTCAATAGATTAACCAACGTCGGTGACCTTAATCAATTGGCATCGGTAGATCAACCGACATCAACGACTGTGGCAGACCGACAACAGACAACAGGTAAGCATTATCTAGTTTCCTCTTTGCTAGTCATTTGTCATTTCTTTATTTCCCACACTTTTACTTATCAACAGTGGACTGTCATCCCACAAGCAAGTCTTTGCACTTCTGGGACCGAGCCTTTGCTTGGCAGTCCACCTTATATCCATCTAACAATATCTTTGTTTGAGTCTCTTTCTTTTGTAGGTGTCATCCTCAATAACCAAAGAGGAGTCCCCTCAACGTCTGGATAACGGTGCACAAACCTCAGCCAGGTATCATCTAACCCTAGACCACTTATCTTAGTTTCTTACTTCCTTTGAATGTAGAAAAGCGAAAAGAGTTTGAAACAATCCCTTTAAATAAATTGGAGTAAAAGCCCTATATGATTCCAAAGTAATCAGAGTCATCATATTCATATAGTGATAAAATTTGGTATAAATTTAACATATATACATAGATAAATTCTCTACAAGCTATGGAATGTCAATTTTTGAACCCACAACTGCAGAAAAACACATAAACATAGACAACAAATCAATCAGATTATAAACTAGTAATAACAAAATCTCCAGCTCCCTAATTTCAACTTGAAGGTTATACCTCTCCATCAGTGTGATATCCTACTAAGTCAAATGTAGATTTAATATATAATATAGGTGTGATAATAATGGATTATACAAAACCTACTCTAGAGGGTGTCTTACATTGGGAAAAAACATCTTCAATAAGTGGAGATTTTGACACCCATATGTTGAGCTGTTCTAGGGGAGATCATGAGATACGACCTTTGTGCATGGTGTCACCACTAAACATCAATTAATTCAATAATTTGTAATAAAATATCTTAATCCATTTATATTTAGTTTGGAGCACCATGTGTTAGATATGGATTAAAGAGTTAGTACACTCAATTATGCATTAAAAGTAACTACTATGACTTGGTAGGCAGTGCATAGAGAATAGGAGATACAATAGTAGGAAGTGTGTGAATTTTTGGTGCACAATTTTAGTTACCACCTATTTTTAAATTAGAGTGGTCATTCTTTCAATAAGTCCAATTCAAAAATACACATTCATAAATGTGTAGATATATGGTCTGTGTAAGGAGTTAAGCCAAGGTATTAGGTGCATATTTTTAGTCACACATTAGCACCACTCCAACTAATTGGTACATACATCAGAGTGCAGGATAAAGACCAAACACTGGGCATAAATATATCAATAATCTATTCAAAAATTAATGTTTGAATATGATAATCCATTGGTGCATAATACATTGTAAAAAAGATTGAATGAAATATTATAACAAAATTTGTGCCTAAACTTGTGATTTTGGGAGACTACTAGGGGTAGAATGAGATCTTAGAGGTATTATAACTACTAAGAGACTATCAAGATGCCTTTTCAACCAGAGTTTCAAAATTGAAAGGTGTAGATATGTCATTAGGGGAGATGCACATATAATTGAAAGAATGTTCTATAACCATTAAAAAGTGCCCATATATACTAAATCCCAACATGAAGATGAAAGTAAATATTAAACTAGATCACATGCAATAAGAAAGGATAATTTATCTAGTTGAAATGATAGATTGGATGAGTCCCATAATTATGCAGCCAAACAAGTCTGATGAGATTTGAGTTTATGGGGACTACTTCACAATAAGAAATGTGTGCATCAATGGTCCATTTATATTATTATTCATAGATGAAGTTTTGAAGTCAGTCATAGGTTATGAGGTTTACTCATTCATAGATGGATTTAGTGGATACCATTTTATTCCAATCGCATAAAAGGACCAAGCTAAAATAATTTGTTTAATAGAATGGGGGTAATTCTCATATAAGGTAATGCCCTTTGATCTTAAAAATGTGCCAATAGTTTTATCTAAGGATATGGTAACTACATTTAAAGATTTCATTCATGATTTTTTAGAAGTATATTTGGATGACTAGGCTATCTTCTCTTTATTTAAATAACATCTATCAAATTTGTGATCAATGCTAGAATGGTGTCAATCCCTACACATTACCTTGAATCTAACATTAGTGTTCATTTGGACCACATCATATGCATTGATGGCATATTGGTATACCATGCTAAGATTATTAAAATAATGGGGATGATACCCCTATTTATCTCTACATAAGTGCACACATTTCTAGTCCATATATGATATTATAAAAAAATCATCAAAGGATATGCATCCATATTTGCACTAAAGGAAAAGCTATTGCACAAAGATACAAAGTTTGAGTGGACATCCGAATGCCAAAAAATATTTATTAATCTCAAAGAAAGGTTAGTAATAACACTTATATTAGTTTTCCCTAATTAGAAGAAGCCATCACACACACATGTGGATGCTTCTAGTATTACAGTAAGAACTATCTTAGTGCATATAGGGGATGGTGGGTTGGATCATCCCATGCACTTTTCTAGTAGAAAACTATCAGTAGTAGAGAAAAATTATATGACTACAAAAAGAGAGTCCTTAGATATGGTGTTTCCATTACAAAAGTATAGAAATTATTTATTAGACACACCATTTGAGCTTTTCACAAATCACTAGGCATTGTAATACCTACTTAACAAACCAATGTTGGGAGGATAGATCTCTAGGTGGTTAATACTATTTGAAAAATTTCAATTTGGAATCAATGTGAAGCTAGGTTGATAGAATATGGTACCAATTCAGCTGAGAAGACTCCAAAATAGGGAAAAACTAGAGAAAATACAAGATGAATCTCTATATGTGCACTTGTCTAGGGCCGTTGTGATCCTTGAGAACATAAATAATATTACAAACTTACTTGAATAAAGAATGTGTCTTGTGCACTATGATGAAATAAATAAAAATTAAATGGTCACATGAGCCATTAATTATAGTCTCATTAATGGATTCCTTTATAAAATTGGAAATAATGATGTGCTACACATAGTAGCTTTAGAATATGAGTGACCATAATTTATTGAAGAATTACATCAGGGAGTCCTAGGAGGTCCTTTTTTAGGAGAAGATACTATAGAGTGATCTTTGGTGGCCTAAATTATTTTAGGATGAGCATAGGGTGGAAAAAAATTATGATGTTTTCTAGAGAATGGGAAAAACTAATTAGTGGGATGATATGCCTTTGGTCCTAATGTTAGTAGAACAACCATTTGAACAATGAGAAATTGAATTTATAGGACCTATAACTCCTCCAAGAAAACATAGTCATGTGAAATATATCATTATTGTAACTAACTATTTTACAAAAATTGGTGGAAGCTATGGTGTGAAGGATGCTGATAAATTCTTGTACAAGAATATCATAACAAGGTTTGGATATCCAATAAATTTAGTTAGCGATAGAGGTACTCACTTTATTAATAACAAAATAAAGGCTCTCACTAAGAAGTTTATGATATCACACCATAAGAACATGACTTATCATCCAAAAATGGACAAGCTGAAACTTTGAACAAAGTATTGGGTAAAATGTTGATGAAAATATGTAATGCTCAAAGGGATGATTGGGAGGATTGCATTATTGTGACTCTTTAGGTGTATATTACAAATTTAAAATGTGCCATAGGGTTCACTCCCTTTCAACACATTTATGGTTTTAAGGAAATTATGCCTATGGATCACATTGTTCCTAGTCTACACATTGCAATGATCATGAGGTTGAGTAATCAAGACTCTCTAAAGCAAATATTGATGGATTTAGTCAAAATGGAGGAAACTAGATAAAGGTCACAATGGACATATGAGATCAATAAGTTAATAAAAAATTAATGGCGTGATCATAACTTATTATGTAAGGAATTCTATCCTAAACAAGTAGTAGTACATTATGATAGCAAATTGAAAGCATTTTTTATAATGTTGCACATCAGATAGAAAAGACCCTCTATTATTCATGATGTTTCAAAATATGGTACATTTATTTTAAAATATTTATAAGGAACCATTTTACCAAAACATATCAATGAATGTAGGCTTAAGCCTTATCACTAATAATATATATCATGCATCTCTATAAAAGAAAGAGGGTACTGAGTAACACCATGTAGTTAGGAATTTTATTTATTACCATTTTTTAGGGTTAGTGTGTGTTTATAGTGTGATCATTAGATCAAAACATATCAAAATGAATTTTTGAATAGTCAACATCATAGACTATGATTGATATGTGGGGTTAGCCTAAAATAAATATAGCTAGCAATCAAAAAGAGTAACCATGTGAATTCAATCTCAATCAAAAATATATCTAGATTTATTTTAGGTTAACTCCAAATATTGATCACTATACTCATCCTCTTTTTCATCATCTTCTTCTTCATCTGCACTCTCTTCTTGGTTATCATCATTAGTGTTTTCTTTTCCACATTCCCATCTTTTGCCACAAAATATTTCTCCAAAATATTTTGTATTTTTATAAAACTTTCCATCAATTGTTCTAGTTGTTTGTAATCCATTTGACCCATGATTTAGAAAAAAAACTAGGGTTAAGTGAAAAACCCTAAAATTTAATAACTCATGTGAAACTAATTAAAATAGTCTAATTTTTTTACTGTAGATTTCATGTATGATATTTCAACTTCAGTGAAAATTTTGTGAAAAAATTATAAATAGTTTGAACCATAAAGTGAATTTATGAAATATAATAAAATCACCATAAATCACTCAAAATGATTCAAAAAATTCAACTTTTTTGAATGTATATCTCTTGTATATGAATATAGTATCAGTAAAAATTTCACAAAAAAATTATTTATTTTTCCATTGATATGATGAATTTATTACAAAATTTAAAATAACAATAACTCCTTCAAAATTGATCATAAAACTTCAATTTTTTCAACGATGACTTTTTATAAATATTATTCAAATCTAATAAAAAATTATACAAAAATCCATAACTAATTGCAAGATATTAATTATTCTACAAAACTAGGGTTTCACCCCACACAAATTGTTCAAATCGAAGCTATGAGAAGATTTGTTATGAGACACACTTATAATAATTAGAAATATGTATAATATAATTTAGATTAGCACAAAACAATATATTTTGGTGGGCCAAGATACCAGAATATTCAATATATATACAAACAAAATAATTATCCTTAAAGTGGGACAACACCACACAATATTCCCTTAGAAAGGAAAAACTCCACAATGTCTCTTCAATGGGAAAACCTCAAATATCCTCTTACAATAGAAGACTCAATCCTTATTTTATTTATTTACAATGATATTCAATTCATTACATTGATGGGTGTTTCTTCAATAACATTCAAAGGATTAATTTTGTGTAATGGCATGAATCTATTAACATTTAATTATTTTAGAGCTTACATTATTAAAAAATAAAACAACCTATATAGCATTATATATATATATATATATATATATATATATATATATATATATATATATTAAATCAAACAAAAAAAATAAAATACAAAATAATTAACAAAATGCAGAGGATAGTGATAAAAAGAGGTAACCATATTTGAAACTAAATTCATTTGAATATCAGAAAATCATAGAGTAGTGAGGGAAAAAAAGATTAGAAGGCAGTGATTCAAAAAGGTAACCATTTCAACGTATCATTTTGAAAAACCTAATTTTGAAAATTATTGAAATGTTCATTTGAATGCAATGAACATTAAATATTTATTCTTAGTTCTTCTTCTGGAATACTAGAAAATATCTAAATACATTATTTTTACCTTTTGAATTCAAGAGTCAGGTTTTCTGATTCACAAATTGATTTACCAATGGATATCCATAACACTTATTTTATTTAATTTTGGTGTATTTACTAAGTTATTATTCATTGCATGACAATTAACTTACAAAGATAAATATTTACTTAAACAGACCAACAACGAATATGCTTTACCTAAATCATTATAGGGATTTTATGATATGTATTCAAAATTCTAGAATGACGTCTTTTAGCAGAATAAAATCATAGATATTTTAAAATATGTTTGAAAAATTCCAAGTAGCCACATTTATGCATTTTTCTTGACTGCGTATATGGGGTTTGTGTAAGGGGTTGTGGGTAGTAGACAAATTTTCTATCACTTGTTTCAACTATCCCCTTCTGAATGATGTTCTAATAATTCCTTGAGATTGAGTTCAAGTGGCAGGTGGTATCCGTAGATAAATCTATGTAAAATATACGGATAGATATCAAATGAAAAAATATATCTTTGAGGTACAATAAATTTAGATAAGTAATATTATATTTATATCATTTTATACTATCAATATATATTTTCTATGTTAAATATTGAGAAAACTTATTTACATTGATATTTTAGATTAGAATGGGTTGGCATATATCGATATTTGTAAGTCAATATATTTCCATACATACCAATAATATCAATATATTTTAATATAAATATAGTTGAGATAAACAATAATATATTTATTCCATATGTCACATGTCATTCTATAACTTATACATTTTGAATCATATTTCTATATAGCCATAACTTATAAGATTGATATTATCATCTAGATGAATATGAGATAGGTATTTATCATTTTCATAAAAAATTATGATATTACATGTTTTTATGCATAGGTTGAAATTTTAATATAAGTTATTATATATTTTTCATAATTTCGTTAATTTTATTTTATTACTAGTATACATATTTAAGATAAGGTTTTGTAAAATATATCGATAGCTATTATTTTTTAGGCAAGTTAAAATGTATGCTAGGTGCTTTAAGAATGATATTTATCATATATATATATATATATATATATATATATATATATATATATATATATATACTAGTTTATATATAACTCTATATGACTAACAATGGATGGGCAACCTCTCAATCTCCATGTAGACTGACCATTACCCAATCTACTAATTTTATAAGTCACTCATTTATCCTAACATATTGGACCCATATAAATAACTAAGGGGGATGTGTGTCACATGTCAGTATCTCAATCATCCCATATACATTAATATATCATATTCCTAGATACATAACACAAATTATCTATGAGGCCCAAGAATTCAATAATTCACTCATCATTTTGAAAATCATCTAATGGTATATATGAGTCTTGTTGGTCATTGTTGATCAATTGGGGATGGAGGAAAAAAGGGGAATAATATGGCATATAATTAATGGTACAGATGGTATTAGGGTCAAATAAATTGGTATCAACCAACTAATTGTAAATGTTATAATAGGACTCTGCATCATTGTCAGTATTATCCATGTTAGAAAATAAATCAATGTCATTCTTAAGATATAAGGGGTCACCCCCAAATGGTTTGTATCTAATACCTAAAGTTTATTTATTTTTGAAAACTGATACTCACTCAATAAGTCTTTGTTATTTTTCCCTATTTAGAATAGGATAGTTGGTGTTAGCAAGTGGAAAAATCATCATTGTATAACCATAAATCAACATCAACCTTGATTTTTTATTGATTTTGGGAAGTGGGTTTGATGTAAACCATAGATCCTTTTTGATGAGAATAATCCTTTTTATGCCATTCTATTTTAATATCTTTCACCTTGGGTCTACCATATGACTTATATGTCTTAGGAAACCTAGCTATATGGAAAGAATTACTAATTTTGTATTCCCCAACGGGTACTTGGATCCACATAATTATATTTAGGGAGTTAATCAAATATATCCTTATCCAGAATAAGTTATTAGATTATTTTTGGCTCTAATGGAGGAGAGAGGAGAGTATGGAACACTTATGGTCTATGGGATTTTAAGATTTCCCCTACCTCTCATCACACTACTAATCTATCCAATCTAGGAAGGAGTTATTGACAATGCATGTACAACATTGAGTTATGCTATCATTTGCCCGTTGGGTGGTTAGTCACCTTGCTATGTACCTAGGGATATGGTATATTGATGTATATGGGTTTATAGAGATGATGACATGTGGCACACATCCCCTTAGTTATTTATATGGGTCCAATATATTAAGATAAATGAGTAACTTGTGGAATTAGTTCATTGGGTAATGGTCAACCTACATTAAGATTAGGAGGTTACTTATCCATTGTTATTTATATATGGGTCTATATAAAGGAGTAGAATATAATTGTAAAGCAAGAAAGTAAGCATTTATTCTTCTATTGTAAGAGGATATTAGATGTTGTCCCTACGAAGAGACATTGTGGAATTATTCCTTTCTAAAAGAGTATTGATTGGTGTTAACCTACCTTAAGGGTGATTATTCAATTTATACATATATTAAGTATTTGGTCATCTTGGCCCACCAATATCTATGCCCAATTATTCAATATATGCAAAAACAGAATAACACCTTCAAGGTAGGGTAACACCATACAATACTACTTTAGGAAGGAATAACACCATAATGTCTCTTTGAGGGGATAACCTCTAATATCTTCTTACAATAGAAGAATCAACACTTTATTCCTTTACAGTGATATTCACCTCCTTTATATAGAAAACTATATAACTAAAAATGGATGGGTAACCTCTTAATCCCAATGTAGGCTGACCCTTACCCAATGCACTAATTTCATAAGTTATTCATTTGTCCTAATATATTAGAACCATATATCTAATTAAGGGGTATGTGTGCCACATGTCAGCATCTCTATCAACCCATATACATTAATATATCATATCCCTAGGTATATAACATACCTTCCCCTATATTAAATAGGCATTGTCACCCCTTATACATCATTTGATATAGGTACCACTGATAGGAACCACATGAGCCATGTCTCCAAAATAAACTCAAAAGTTTGTCCTGAAAGTTTACCAAAAGGTATTGATTTTGACTCTGATGCTTCTCTTCCAAATGTGATTCTAGATTTACTAGAGTTTGATAAAGCTTGTTATTATTTTGATAATTTTACCCTATTTTATTACTTTGTGGGTTAATTTATTTTGACGAGCCTTTTGAAACAATGGTTTCACGAACATTGGCAAGGCCATGGGGTTGAACTAGAAGGAGTCCAAAACCTCACCAAGAGTTTTTTCCTATTTTGTTTCTCAAACCCTAAATATTATAGAGCCATTGTTAACTATGGCCCATGGTTTATTCACAACACTCTGTTTGTTTATTCCAAATAGATCAAAGACTTTCAATTCTAAACAAGCTAAGCTTAAAATATTAATATGGGTAGAGTTTACAGTCTTACCTCTACCTCTGTGGAACTTTGTCAACTAGCTTTTCAAGCCTCTGGGAAATTTTATCTATAAAGAGCAACCAAAATTCTATGTAACTCAGCTCCAAATAAGGGTTTGTGTCAAAATTAACCTCACCAAAGACCTTAAAAAATCTATAGACATTCAATTTGGAAACAACTAATTTTCTAACCGTGTGCTCTATATTAACCTTCTGAACACTTACTGCATGTGCCATGCTTCAGACCAAATTATTAGGGAATGTCCTCTAATGGTCCCCCACTCCTATGGTCCCTCAAGATAAAAGTGGGTATAAGACAAAACCCTCATCTTCTGATGAGTGGACCATGAATTCTAATAGGAAAAATGCTTTTTCCCATGGAAATAGTAGACCTCAGCCAGATGTTTACCAGCCCTCAGGAGTTCTAAGTTCCTCAACTATTTCTAACAAAGCCTCGACACCATCTCAAGTTAAACCCTCACCTCTAATTTATTGATTAGCATAGGTGGTCACTCAATTTATGTCTTCCCCATATCTCATTCTTATATCCCCTTTTTCATAAGCCCTTTCAAGGGTGAATGATTTAGATTCATATATGGGGCTTATATCCCTCAACTATAAGGCTGTCATGCACCACTCACATAGTCCCTCTCCCTCTGTAGATGAGGATTATGTGATAAATAAAAGGAAACCCTTCAAGCTATGAGAATTTTACCTTCCAGGCTTATATTTTGATCACTTCATAGCCCTATTGATGTAGATGAGTTATTCAAAAGTAACCAAAACACAATCTTACCTTCTTGAGCAACCTCTAGTAGCCCTCTTGAGGCACTAATTTTAATGCTATGAAAAATAAATAATCTTAAAAATTAAAAAAATGTATATTTATGTACCTATTATCCTCTTCTAAAAACCCTCAAAATTTTAGATTTCAACTCTAAATAGAGGTATTCTGTTTTCAAGTTCTTGTTGTTTTTAGGCCTCTCCTTATAGCCCTCTACACACAATTTTCTAGACTTAATTTTGACCACATAAATCTTAAAATAAAATAAATGTACTTTATAGATACCCATTAATGGTTTACATAAAAATACCAAATTTTAGATTCTAACTATCTAATAAAGTATAAAAACTCAACCCTTCTCTTAAGAAATTAGGTCTACATTAGGTCTCCAATACCTAGAATGATAATTTGGATCTAAGAGGCTCCAAATATTTAAAAATTAAAATATAGTGTTTTATTCACCTATGTAATATAAAACCCATAAAATATACCAAATTTTAGGCTCTGGTTCACTTCCTACATATCAAAACCACGAAATGGCCTCCATTATACTCTAAATTCCTTACAGAGGCTAAGTAGGAGTAAATTTGGGTTTCAAGGAACAAAATTAAGTTTTGATGGATGATTAAAATTTTAAAAGGTATATTATAACTTTAAATACTTATGGAATTAAAAACTAACCTACCAATGATAAAATTATCAAATGTTGACAAAATTGACTTGTGGAATGCCTTCTTAAGAGACTATTTAGGCTTGTATGGGCTGAGTTATGGGTTTTAAGAAATATCCAATATTGAATGTGATTTTAAATATTTAAAAAACTAATTATTTATTTTATAAAATTATTAATTAAATTCTAACATAAAATCAATCCAATTTGAATACATTATTATCTCTTTGAACTCACCTGTTGGAATAACACAGAATACACATAATTTCTGCAAACTGGTTCTTGTTCTTTCTCCTAAAAAGTATAATGAATAGTGAATAATAATTTTCAAGGATTAAATAAATATTTAATTATAAAAATCTTTTAATATTCCTTTTAAAAACACAAGACAACTCAAAACCTAGAGATTATCATTGAAAAGACATATTTTCTTATGTGAGTACATAAAATTTTATAACTTTCAACTCTCTTTATTCTTGGATCCTTATAATACTTATTCATAATTTAAAATTATTAATTGAATAAATCTTTACAAATCATTCTATATGTCCTATAAATCATCTAACTACTCAAGAATATCCAACATAGGTCTTGAGGAGGTTTGAAGTGATTTTTCCATAACAAGAACAATGATCAAAAAGACAAAAGAGGTCATCCTAGTGAAACAAGTCATTAATAAAATATTTAAAACACTCATGAAACTTAAAATAACTATATAAACACATAAAAACCACTATAATTTATAGAAAATCCTCAAAAACCAAAGTTTCTTATTCAAAAATTTGAATTTGAATTTTGGCAGGATACTACCAAATTCAAATTATAGACTACCTAAACTAACTTAAACACTTGTAAATGATTATAAAGTATCTTATATGACCCTAATACATTTTAAATAATATAAAAAATATATAGGACCCATTAAATAACTTAACCAATCCAAAAATGAACAAAACAAACCAAAATTCAACCTTGGAGTGATGCTCCTGCATCATACTCCCACAGGGTAGAAAATGAATTCATGAACTGTTATTAATGAGGTTTAAAACTAAATTTACATGGTGATATATCTCTTATTATATCATCCAAGTGGAAAATTCATGAGAATTATGTTTCCACTTGACAAAATATTTGAGATACTCCTTTCTTATCTTCTTGACAATCTTCTTGTCCAAGATCATCTCTAACTCCTCCTTCTTAGCTGATGACAATTAAATTTACCACTCTTTAAATATTTTACCTACTCCTAATAGTGTTTTTTTACTATCATCACCTTCCTTGAATGTATTTTTCAACATTTAAAATGGGAGAGATGCCCACTCCACTAGGTAACTCCATCTCATAGACATTATTAAAAAATGTCTTAACAACTTTGCAAGGACCTATTTTCATCATATTTAGTTTGTTATAATTACCTTTTGGAAACCTATTATTTATAAATTAATTGAAAACCAATTCATCAATGTCAAAACTAACTTCTCTTCTTCTCAAATCTACTTGTTTCTTGTACTTCTTCACACTTGTCTCTAGTTGTCTTTTCATATGTTCATGTACCTGTTGCATAGCCACACCAAACTCCTCTCCTTAAGCACTCATATTATCCATTTTTCTAAAATATATTATTTAAAATAATCCTCTTAGATTGATAACACATAATACCTTAAATGGACTCATACCAATGCTCCTATTGGAAGAGTCATTATATGCAAAGTCTACCTTTAGGAGTACGAAATCTCTTTGCTTGGGATTATCTCTTGATAAACACCTTAGAAAGTTGCCTAAGCTCTTGTTAACCAACTCAAAATTTTCATGATTCTAAGGGTGGTAGGATGAACTAAAATTCAAACTGGTTCCAAGCTTCTTCCATAAGGTCCTCCAAAAGTGACCAACAAATTTGGTGTCTCTATCATATATGATACTAAGTGGCAAACCATGTAGTCTAACAACATCCTTGAAGAAAAAGTTTGTTAAATGTGTATCATCATTGGTAGATTGTAAAGGTATAAATTATTCCATTTTTGATAACCTATCAACTACTACAAAGATAGAATCAAAACCTCTTTGAGTTCTAGCTAGCCCCATTAAAAAATCCATACTAATGGAGCCCCATGGCATATTTAGTATTGGTAAAGGCTGATATAAACCTACATTTGTACTTTTAACCTTATCCATTTGATAAAGTTTTCATATTTGTACATAAATTATTACCTCTACTTGGATTAAGGCCAAAATTAATGCTTGGTAATTTGCCCCAACATCTTTTCAAGCCCAAAATATCCTGCCATGCTATCGCAATGTTTCTCTTTGATCAAGTTCTCCCTCATTGAACTCTTTGGCATACATAATTGTATTCCTTTGAACAATAAGCCATATTTTAGCATGTAATCCAACCATGGTTATTTTCTCAAAGTGGTTGGATGTTGACAAGCCTTATAGGCTTCTTGTAAATCTTCATCACTCTCATACAACTCCTTAAGAGAATCAATGCCTAAACTCTGAAGCTGATTCATTGACTAGAAATGCCCTCCTAATCAAAGCATCAGCCACCTTATTACTTTTAAATTTATTATCTTTGGTAGAGGTAAAATTATAAAAATAATCTATGAATTTCATATTCATATGATTGGGCTTGGGATGACTAGTGATGAATTATAGAGCATGGTTATCTATGAATATTACAAACTCTTTAGGCATTGGATAATGCCTCCAGTTCCTTAAAGACTGCACCATTACATTGAACTCAAAGTCATAAGATGAATATTTATTTTTAATATCATTTAGTTTTTCACTAAATTATGATATAGGACTACCTTCTTGACTTAAGAAAACCCCTATGGCTACTCCACTTGCATCACACTCCACCTCAAAGACTTTATTGAAATATGGAAGTGCTAGAATGGGTTGCTCAGTGATTTTTATCTTTAAGAACTGAAATTTTATTTTATAATCAATCCACATAAATTTTTTCTTATCTCTAATAGTGTCTATTATTAGAGCAAAAATATCACTAAAATTTCTAATGAATTTACTATAAAAACTTGCAAGGCCATGAAAACTTATTACCTCTCCAACTGTCTTGGGAGTTGGCCCCTCCATGATAGATTTCACCTTGTCCTTATCCATCTTCAATACTCTTTGAGATATCACAAAACCAAGGTACAATAATTATGTTTTCATTAACACACTCTTCTTGACATTGATTAGTAACTTCTCCTCTTGTAACCTTCTCATAACCAAATGCAAATGATGGATATGTTCTTCTTTACTATGATTATATATCAATATGTCATCCAAATAGACTAAAATAAATTTACCTATGAATGGCTTAAGAACCTCATTCATGAGCTCCATGAATATACTAGGTACATTAGTGAGGCCAATTGGCATGACTAGCCATTTATATAGCCCTTCATTGGTCTTGAAGGTTATTTTCCATTCATCTCCATGCCTAATTCTAATTTGGTAATATTCACTCTTGATATCAATTTTGGAAAAGTAGTTTGAACCACTCAAACAATCCATCAAGTCTTCTATTATTAGAAGAGGAAACCTGTACCTTATAGTGATCTTGTTGATTGATCTTGAATCTATGCACATCCTCCAATCTCATTCCTTCTTAGGCACTAACACTATTGACACTACAAATGTTATAAGACTCTCCTTGACCAGCCCTTTGTGCAATAGTTATTGGACTTGATTTCTGATCTCAGCATTTTCTTGAGGTGTCATTGTATAAGCAACCTTATTAAGCAAGCTTACCTCTAGAATGAAGATAATGTGATGACTGCTTTTTCTTATTGGCAGTAGCTCACTAGGTAATTCATCAACTATGATATTAACATAGTCCTTGAGTACATCTTTCACCTCTTATGGTAATTCATTCACCTTTCTAGTTATAATTTTTATAGGCTTGAGAACCACTGTAAATCCTAGTTATTCTTCTCTCATTACATTCAAAAAATCCTTTTCACTTACCACCATTACACTTGAACCAACATTTTGACCACCATATTCTTCTTTCATAGGCAATAAGGTATATCTTATACCATCCTTATCCAAAGTGTAGAAATATCTCCTTCCATCATGTGATGTCTTACTATTATATTTCCAAGGCCTTAAAAGGAGTATATTACACATGTCCATTGGCATGATGTCACAAATAACTTTGTCTTTAATACTCCTAATTTAAAACTCCACCCAATATTTCTCATTAACTAATACTTGCTACCCTTTTTGCAATTATGAGACTTTGTAGGGAGTGGGATGAGGTAGCCTTTTCAAATTTAGTTTATCCACCATCTTAACTAAACTAAGTTATCCATGCTACCTGAATTAATGATTCCTTTACAACATTTACCTTAGTACTTGTAGGAGGTCTTGAAAAGTGTCTTTATTTATATAGGTTCCTTCTCTTTAGGTGCCTTGATCAACACCTTTCTCATAAGCAATGATTCACCTAATTTTGGTTCTTCCACATGAGATGGAGAACCAACACTCTTCTCTTCTGTTAATTAAACAATTTGATTTCTATTTTTAGTTCTATAGCTAATTACCTGTTGACCTTTTAGACATTCCCAAAACCTGTCCTACAAACTTATTACACTTGAAGCACTTACTAGTGATGCCAATGGATCCTCTTCCTCTTGATGTATATCCACTTATGAAGTATGGCCTTCTACCTTTAAATCCACCCCTAGTATTAAATAACTATTATTATGAAGTGAAATCTTCTCCTTGGTTTCTTTGTGAGGTATGTCTACCTCCTTACTGACCTTTTCCTCTATTCTACTATGTTTGTATTCTATTAAGCTTGAATCCAACTTTCAATGTAAATTGATAAAACTCTTCAAGAGTCCTGGGGCTAACTAGGCTTAGTCCATCTTTCAAATTATATCTCAACCTTGTAATATATCTAGAAACCTTTTTTTTCTCATTTTCTATATGTCTTGATCTGATAACTAGCTTATAAAACTCTTCTATATATTCTTTGACACTCATTTATTTTTGTTTCAATTTTTGCAACCTTTTGAAAAGATTTTTTTTCATATATTTGATCTTTATCTTACCCTTATTTATTCTCTCTTCTTGGATGAAATCCCAACAAAGGGATGCATGCCCTTTCAACTTTGTACAATCAAACTTCACCTAGTTCTCCTCTAAAACACTTTCATATACAAAGTATTTATCTATTTTTACAATCTAGTTAATGAGTTATTATCCATCCAAGCTTCCTGAATATGTGGGAATTTCCAATTTTAGTTTAGACCCTTAATTCATTAATGTCTTTAGTATTCTTTCCAAACCTTGTTTATCATGGTCTCCAACTTCTTCATCTTCCTCTTCTAGATCTTAGAGTTCTTCTTCTCTATCACTGTCATCTCTTGTTATGAATCCCCTTCTTTAAGAATCCTCTACTACTAAAAGTATAGATTCAAAACCAATCCTTAGGTCCTATAATTCATCCAACACAGTTTGAATATTGTCTCTGTTCCTTCTAAGTGGCATTTTGTCTTTGCACCTTTTAAGCTATCTGACCAAAAATCAATTTTCAAGCTAACTGACTAGCACACTATCAATTAAATTTTACTATCTAAGAATGTATAGATTATTTAAATCACCTTTAGATTTCAAACCTAATTTGATACCAAACTGATGTAAAGGAGTTAGTTAGAAGTAAAGAAAACACAATCTTACCTTCTTGAGCCAACCTTTAGCAGACCTCTTGAGGTACTAATTTCAATAGTATGAAAAATATATTTCTAGATCAAATAAATTTATTTTAGGTAACCAATATCCTATTATAACAACCCTCAAAATTTGATATTTGAACTCTAAAGGTAATGCATTTTTTTCAAGTTCTTACTCTTTTTAGGCCTTTCCTTGTAGCCCTCTAGACACAAATTTATAGACTTATTTTGACAACGTAGAATTTTAAATCAAAAAATGTACATTATAGATACCCATTAAGAGTTCACATCAACATACTGAATTTTGGATTCTAACTCTCTAGTAAAATACAAAAACTCAACCCTTCTCTTAAGCAATTAGGTCTCCTAGACCTAGAATGGTAATTTAGATCTAAGAGGCTCCATATGTACCAAAAGTAAAATATAGTTTTTGATTAATATATGGAATGGAAAACCCATTAACTCTACCAAATTTGAGACCTTTTTTCACTTCCTACATACCAAAACCATGAAATGGCCTCCACTCTTCTTTAACTTCCTTACGCAAGCCGAGTAGGAGTAAATTTGGGTTTAGAGGAACAAAATGAAGTTTTTATTGATGATTAAAATTTTAAAAGGTTTGTGAAAACTTTATAAATACTCAAGGAATGAAAAAATAACCTTACAATGATAAAATTATTAAATGTTGACAAAAATGACTTGAAAAATGCCTTCTTAAGAGACTGTTCAGGCTCATATGGGTTGAGTTGTGTGTTTTGAGCAATATCTAATCTTGAATGTAATTTTAAATATTTAAAAAAAAAATTATTTATTACATAACATTATTCATTATCTTCTAACATAAAATCAACCCAATGTGAGTACAATATTATCTCTTTTAACTCACCTTCTAGAATAAAATAAAAAAAACGCTAAATTTTTGCAAATTGATTCTTGTTCTTTTTCATAACAAGTATAATGAACATTAAATAATTATTTTTAAGGATGTAATTAATATTTAATTATAGAAATATTTTAATATTCCTTTTAAAAACACAAGATAACTCAAAACTTGGATATTATCATTGAGAAGACATCTTTTCTTATGTGAGTACACATAATGGTCATAAAAGTCTTCTTATTTTATAATTGTCAACTTTGTCTAGTATTGGAGAATTATAAGCCTTATTCTTCCTTTAAAATTATGAATGAAATCCATATTTAAAAATCATTATATATGTCCTACAAATCCTCTAACTACTCAACAATCTTCAACATAGGTCTTGAGGAGGTTTGAAGTGAATTTTGCATAACAAGAACAATGACCAAAAAGACAAAAGAGGTCATCCTAGAGGAAAAAAGTCACTATGAAACTATTTAAAACACTTAGGAAACTTAAAATAACTATATAAACACATAAAAACCACTATAATTTAGAGAAAGGCCTCATAAACCAAAGTTTCTTATTCAAAAAATTAAATTTGAATTTTGGTGGGAAATAGCCAAATTCAAAATCTAGACTACCTAAGCTAACCTAAACACTTGGAAATTATTATAAATTGTTTGAGATGAACCCTAATACCTTTTAAATAATATAAAAAATCTATATGACCGTTGAAACAACTTAACCAATCTAAAAATGAACAAAATAAACCAAAATTCAACCTTGGAGTGATGCTCTTGCATCACCTCTCAGACCTCTTTGAGGGAAATGATATAAATTTAGATGATTACAAATGATAGTTTATTCTTGGAATGTTATAATACTCAATGATCTGACTCATAAGTATATGTTCAGGAATAATTGTCATCATTTTGATCACATGACAGTTTTATGCATGCAAGAAGTTAATTTTTTTGGCTTTTTATTTCAATCCATTACTTGCATTATATGGCATGGGGCCCTCTATCAGGCCACCTATAGTGAGTCTAGAGATAGGGGATTTTTCAGCTTGATGACACCTGACTTTTCTCAAAATATCATTTCTTGGGGTTTTAACCCGACCCAATGGGTGGTTTGGACTCTTTTTGACTTTGACAATCACATCATTGGCATTGTTAATATGTATGCATCTAATGATGTTGTGGAACACATCGTACTCTAGATATCATTAGTTTATTCTCTTCTAGATGCAAGTTATATTTTGTGTTGAGAATTTTAACATGATTGAATCTATGGATTACAAATAAGGTCTCCTCCCCATGAGATGGTGTGTAGGAAAATGGGAAACTTAGTTTTATATGTGAAATAAAATTGGGATCTTAAACTAAATCATCACAGAAGGGGTGATTAAAATTCACCATGGTTCACTTGGTCCAACTTTAGTCAAGGATAAAATAAAATCTTCAAATATCTTCTCTATGCTCTCCTTTCTGAGCAAGATATTTTCTTCTTTGCCCTCATCCATGGATGAAATTTATCTATAATTATATAATCTTTCTTATCTGAACACCATCCTATCTATTTTTTCATAAATTATAATTCCCCTTAGGTTAAAACCAAGGGATCCTAGTTATACCTCCACAATACCCATCTCAAACATGAGCATACTGCGGATCATATCACTAAGATTTTGAATTTAGCCCCTAGACCCATAGAGGACACTGCTTAGATTGAGTGGAGGTCTAATTCTATATCCTACACCACTTTCTATGGATATATGGCAAAAAAGTGACTATTTTTAGGTAGCATATTTAAAATGCTAAAAACTCTGAATACCTTAGGGTTTTATAGGAGTTAGAAGATTAGCCTTTAAATTCACATTTGTAAACTCAAGCAGATATGTGGAGGCATAAACTCTAGGTTGCAGAGGCTTACAAGGCTAGAGGAACCCGAATATGAGAAAGGATGCATTGGTTGAAGGTAGGATACAAAGTAACCAACGATTTTTTGTTCTGCTTTGATCAAGACAAGTTGCTGATAAAATCAAAGCCATTATTAGTGCTTCTGACAAGCTTACCAAACTCCTAGATATCCTCAAAGCCTTTATACATCATTACCATGGTGTCTTTTTGGTGAAACCTTCATCTTCTTGCTCATGAGGTTTCCCTCTCCCAATGCCTTATTGTGGTCCCATATAAGCTATTAGAATCTCAAATAATTACATGTGATAGACTTCTCAGTGTCAATGACCTTAAAGAAGATTTTATAATAGATGGCCTTTGATAAAGCCTCGGGTATTGATGGTTTTCCCAATGAATTTTATCAAACCACATGGGATATTATTGGACATGATATCCATAGAGTTTAATCTGAAGGAGTCCTGACCAATTCCTTAAGTCACCTCATCAATTAGGGAAACATCAATTTCATCCCCAAGATAGGGGATCCTGAGGTAATTACCTATTAGAGACCCATCAATTTATTTAATGTGTCCTAGAAAATCATAGCTAAATCTTTAGCTCTCAAAATTAAGCACTTACTTCCCTTAATTATGTGAAGTGAGAAAATTAGGTTCACTTAGCATACACATATTCTAGTTAATGTTATTTCCATATGGAAAGGCATGGAATGGGATATAATATCCAAATAGAAGGCCTTGTTCAAAAATATTTACTTTGAAAAAGTTTATGACAAAATATAGTGGACTTTTATTATAGCTATACTACAGGCACTAAGGATTGGACCTAAGTTTGTTCATATTATAAATATGTTTTTTAGGATGTTAGGTCTTGCATCACCATCAATAGATCCCAATCTCAACATTTTGAGCTCCATAGGTCCATTAAATAGGGTTTCCCCTAGCCCTTGTATTTTATGTGTTGGCTACTAAAGGTTTTAGCTATCTTTTGGCCATTAATTCTTCTAAGGGTTTGGTCAAAGGGATATATTTACCTAATTCAGACAACCAATTAATCAATGAGCACTTTGTAGATGATTCCTTATTCACCCTATAGGAGGATGAAAGCTCTATCAAGCATGTCATGGAATGTTTAAACATTTTTTACCCTACTTCTAGATTGTCTATATAATGACATAAAACTTAGTGCTACCACCAATATTTGTTATCCAAACCTCCTTATCTAGAGGGATACATACATAAATGGATCTTTCCATGGGTTTGGTTTAAGGCATTCCTTTTTATTTTTGAGCTTCTCCTATAAAGTTATGGTCCTATGTGGTTCAAAGAGGGAAGAATGTTTTTTTTTCTAAATCACTAAGCCTTTGACCTTGGCCAAAAATTTCCAAATTTGTTGTAAGGTGCTCAGTACTACTCATGTTTACTACTTGTCTTGTTGGGCCCCTTTAAATGCATCCTATGTGAAGCTTGAAAAGCTTTTGCAATATATTTTATGGGCCAATTTTAAAGGAAACTAGGTCTTTTATTGAGTCTCCTAGGCCATCTCTTTTTATCCTAAAGAATTTAGAAAGTTGGGGCTTATTGACATAAAGATTTAAGGAACTGCTCTTGGTGCTAAATGGATCATTAGAATCCTAAAAGGTGATGAAGCCTACAAAATTTTCACTATGGTACTACATTTCTCAAGGTTTCCCTCTAAATAGAAAATCTTGGCAAGGCATAGGCTTTCAAAAAGTTCTTATATCATTAGTGTCTATTAAATTAGGGGAATTTTTGTCATGCAAAGTATTTAGAAGGCTTTTTAAAAGCTTAAAACTCACCTTATCTGGGTGGGGGAGGGGTTTAAAAGTGGTATTTATTTAAACTCCCAATCATTATGGTGGTTTCCTCAACTAACCTTCCACAATGTCCCTTTTACCATGGTCTACTTTATCAAAATCTTAAGGTTATTTAAGAAATGTATTCTCACAACTGATGATCTATTCTATAAGATCTCTAGGGACTAACTTACTTGGACTATGCTAAAGGCCAAATTCCATCTTAACAAGGAAGATGTAGAATCCATTGCTAAATTACAGAGTTCCATACCTAATGAGTAATTTCAAAAGATTACAGTTTCCTCTCTCACACTATGGTGGAAGGACTAGTCCTAGCCTATGACCATGCCATTTTATCATTATTCTACTCATCTGGGCTTCAATTTATTAGCCCCCAACACATCGACATAAAGGATCTTAACCATCGATGGTTTCTCTAATCCATTTATTGGGTTTGG
The DNA here is from genome assembly GCA_037957365.1 of Torreya grandis. Classification (NCBI taxonomy): domain Eukaryota; kingdom Viridiplantae; phylum Streptophyta; class Pinopsida; order Cupressales; family Taxaceae; genus Torreya; species Torreya grandis. The sequence goes on from JARHVA010001330.1 coordinate 3,280,904, forward strand.
TCTAGGAGATTTGATAACATTTGGGTTGCTTGTATTGAACCCAAAAAAGGCACACTTCTTTTGGTGTATTTTTTATCAAGGTTTTCCTATGGGAAACTAGCTCAAGCACATGGGGGTTCTTAATCCCACTTGCCTAGCCTATCACCACCCATAAACCATTAAACACATCTTTTAGTTTTGCCCACATGCTTAGTCATCTTGGAGATGGATTAATACCCTTTTCAAACCATTTAGTCCTAAAATGTTCACTTGAAAATGGATCTCCTAAGAGACTCTACTCTATTACCTACAATATATAATAGATTCTAGAAAATTTTACATACTGATATTTTATTTCAAATTTAGAAATCTAGAAATAAATCAATTTTTAATAATGAGATTATGAAAAAAATATTTTATATAACTAACAAATTTGTTATGATTGATAACATTACCTTATAGATTTGGAATCAAATGAATAAAGTTTATCTCAAGATTCATCATCTGCAGGTTCTCCTAGACCATTAGGTGAATGCTCTTTGTGTAGTCAGTTGTGAGCCACTTGATCCCACACCTTGTCACTCCCCTCTTAGGGGTCATAGGCATGGGGGAGGAACCACTACAGTATCACATTAAGAGGTATTGAATTTTTAGGAGATCCTCTCCTCATTATCTCTATCCATCTCCTTTTAGAGGATGCAATAGAGGCAGAAACATTGGTGTTGTGGGGGGGGTGAAGGCCCCCTCCATAGGATAAGTTCCCAAAATTGGAGCTAGCTATCTCTCTTTCCCACCAGTATTCACAGATGTATAATGATACTAAAACTAACTATCAAGATGATGGTTGGGAACCCCTCCCTGTGGATGAAGATCCCCCAGCCCAAGATGCCTAGGGAAGGAAGCTTCAAGACCCTTTAACTCCATCTCCTCCTCTAACTGCTATGTTTTCAACTATTGCTTAGTGTGTTCCTTATTTTTATTATTTCATTATCTTTTTTTGATTAAGATGTACTTGAGTTAATTTAACTTCCATTATTATTTGGGTTGTGGCTAGTTATTTTAGATTTTGGTTTCTCTTGAAATTTTTTTTAGCTTAGTTTAGTTTTCTTGGTGTGACTTTTCCACCCACATTTTTGTATGACTAGCATTGTACTATTATATTTTTATTTAAATTAATATAAAGTGTTTTTCAAGTAACACACACACACACACACACACACACATCTTTTTTTTTTAGGTTGTGGAGCTAAAAGCTTCACCTGGATGCAAACATGGAGGGTTGCTAAGTGTCACAGTCACCGACATCGGTAGGCCAACACCGACGTCGGGCAAGGGTCGATAGAAAGCAACCGACATCAGCAAGAGTCGACTGATGTTGGTCACCTCTAGTCAGACAGGGACCGATGTCAGTTGCCTGGGTGGTTCCAAAACTATTGTTGACAAACAATCAATTAGTTGAATGGGTTGTTTGCATGTTAAAGACTAGTTTGAGTCTTGAGCCGCTTGTCCAATTATTGTATGCATGAGATATATATAATAGACTCATGGGATGTATTGTAAAGTGTAGAACTGGGAGAGTTCTTCCCATGGTGGAATCACAGGGGTTCTTCTAGGTATGTAAGATCATGGTGGAGATCTACATGTGATAAGTAAGATCAGGGTTGGTCTGTAGGGGTTTGTGTGTTTGAGGGTCAAAAGGAGATCTACGAGGGAGCAAGATCTAAGGTGACAACAACACATCAAGGAGCAATATCATGGTGAGATCTACTTAGAGTACCGGTTCATACTCGGTTGCACTGGCAGTATTGTACTGACTGGTTGAGGTGAACAATAGCTCTGTGCTTGAGTTGTTTGTTGTGACCTATATTGAGAGAAGATTAATCTTGAGGGAAGATTACTGGTATGCCCACAAAGTAGAAGAAGAGTGTGATCTCTTTGTTGTAATTTCCTTCCAATTGAGTTGAATATAATTATGTGTTGCCTCTCATATTTTGTGCTATTTCTCATTGATAGTTACTTGTACTTCTAGTTATTTCTGCATTTTAAGTTGCTTATACAATGGTAATCATGTGTGCTCTTAATTCTGACAAGTTGTGTCAGAGCTTTAGGGAACCTAGGTCCTATCATTTTTCCTTCTTAGGGACAAGCTCTACGCTGAAGTGATAGTTGTAGCTTTCCTATTTTTATTGAAAATGTTTATAGAATTGTTATGGATTTAGGTCACCAGGAATAGTAACCTATAACATAGAATGGGGAAATTTGATATACTGATGAAGATTAAAAGGTATAATATGTACCTCATGAATCCATGGTTACCCAAGAATAAAATTATATGATAATTACAAATCAAGAAGATGGCACATACTATCATAGGTTAAAGGCCTAATGATAATAGGTATAGAAATGGTACGTTGATATTCCTATTCATCATTATCATAGGATTTGATAGTGATGGTATTTGGGTAAAGATATACTACTATGTATCCCAAGTGTTTGAAAAGCTGTAAAGTTATAATATTTATCCCTTAACCATTGTCTATAAGGACTCTTTTAAATTTATGCTAGGAAATTATTGCTTTTATGTAAAGTAGGTTATTATACAAAGGTGCAAGGGATGACATATATGTTTGATCAAAGGTGATTTTTTGGTGTTGATATAGATGACTCAAAAGTGTTTAAAATTTATTAGGTACAATATCACTTGGGACCTTAGACTGACTTAGAAGCTCATTCAATATGTTCTTCTAGACATTTGATGTATGCAAAATATCTAAAATATTAAATGTTTACTGATGTCTATTTTAGTTATTCAAAAATATCATAAGGTTTTCCTTCATAGGAGAAATTTTCTTAGTCTTCTAAGGTAGAAGACATTGAATGTGACTCTTGGAGGAAGAAGGTATAGGACCTTAAATGGGATTTTTGTAGGAAGAATGTGTAGGATCATGAATGGTAACCTTAGAGCATGGAGTTATGGTTACACAACCTTGAGTTGGTGGAGGGTTACTATAATTATAATTAGGGGTATGAAAGATTGAAGTGGCAACTCTTGACTATTGATTAGCGTCTAGGATATTCTGAGCCAAATGAGGATTACCTATAAATGAATATGGTGGTCCTAGAATGGATGATAAAGATCATCAGGTATTTTTAACAATTAACTTAGGATTGATCTTAATGGTAGCGATATGTCCACTAGTGATGTGACCTATAACATTGTAGTCATTGTAAAAGATATTTTGTGATCATGTAGAACCTAAATCTTGTACACTTGGAAAACTTAGAATCTAGATGTTCGTATTAGTTTTACACATGGCTTACTTCTAAAAGCCTCACATCTACTCTATCTTGTGCCCCTTGGCTTATATCTTATTTAAATTGGCATTATATTAATGACATAAACATCCCATCTTGCCTAGAATGCTTAAAATTTACTTATCTTACACTTCTATAAGTTATGATCCTATGCCTACTCTCTTTCTCCCTAGACATTAATGTTCAAGACAAATAGTAGCATTGGCATTACTATTCTGACCTGACATAAGTGTCTAGTTCCATAAAGTCATCTAATTTTCAAATGAAACATATCACAATGGTCAGCCTAAGTAATTTTTTGTGAGTTATCTCCTGATAGGATTGGTATAAATATAATATCAACTCTTATGCATTACTCACCTAATAATCAAACCAAAAGAGCATTCAAGAAGCACTTAAGTTATCAAAAGCTTTCTTATTCTACCCTATTTTGATATTATTCAAAATAAAAACCCAAATATAGGTCTAAATTACTAAATGAGTAGTCATAAGGCCATATTTTTCAAGTTACAAGATAGGTCACTATTGTACTTACTTTACACACATTGCATGATTCAAACACAAGACAACACATAGGGGATACATACATGAGTATGAGGCCATCTTCTATAGTATTGGATATGTAGGAATTTACCTTTGATAGTGGGATCATTGTGGTTTAAATTGACACCATGTGCCCACTAACCCTTTTTTCTCTAGGGTCACATTGAATATGGAAAGCTAGGGTTTTACCATTTCACTAAGAAAAATAATACATGACCCTAATCTTAATACACCAGAGCAAAGGCAAAAAAAAATATAGAATCATCTAGATGGATGTATCCTATTTGAGAAAATATTCCATATAAGACACTAGTGTCAATGCAACTATCCTAGGCTGATGCAACTTTCTAAAAATATAGAGACACCAGATCCAAAATATGATGAATGTTCTAGAACTATCTTCCTACTTGATTTTTACCTGTACTAGATTCAAACCTATATTAGCATCAAAAACATCTAATCACTCTCTTTTTGTCATTTCTATATCTATCATAATTATATTTTCCATTAATAACCTATCTCAGTTTTATAAATTCAATATATGGTGTATCTGAGTTTAACACATTAATTGACATATTTTAGATCTAATTTTCATCCTTGTGCTTTAATATTTATATATCCTTAACCCTATTTACCCAAGTAGGATTCATAAATTCAATTTAGGGTTAAACATTTGGTGAACTCAATCCATGTGAATGCAAATATTTATGATTAATAAGGTTTTAAACTAGTTAGGGTTTTAGATTGCTATACTTTTTCATTTTGTATTAGTAATATTTTACATGCAACATAAGCATAGCCCTAGATTTGGGTGTATGTATATTGAACATATTAAGTTTCCCCTCACCCCATCCAACATGTCTCAAACCAATGAGGGATCTCATACTTTGGATCATGATGATACTCATATTGACAATGAAAAAAATCATGATAGGGTTATCATAGAAGAAGATTATGATAATGAAAATATGGAAATAAATAACAATAACCAAGTAGATAATGACCAAGTACATGATGAAATTTTAATGTTTCATGAGTGCATTTGATAAAACCTTGAAGATATTGATAAAATCTTAAAAACTATACTTGAAGATAAAAATGTAAAAAAATTAGTGGATACATCCCTCCCCTTGAACACATTACAACTTAATACATCTAATATGGGCACAAATTATGTGCTCTAACATTTGTTCCATAAAATTACTATTGATACACTTATTATGAACTTACCCATTATTTTAACATAAATACTAGTTTCAATGTTTATTACTACTCAAAACATGTTTCCAGCCCCTGTGGTGACTGCTCAAATTATTAATCCAAATCCCACTGGGCCTACCATTCAATCACTCTTTTAAGTCATAAATAGATTTTAGGATAAGGTTACAAATATTTAAAATAAGGATTCAAAGTATTCAAATAATACAGATTCATAAGATGTGTTGCATAACCCTATTTCACTTGAGATCTCTTTGCAATATTTACCAACTAGATTTGTTGCACCTATGTTCACATTTTATGATGGCAAGGGTGATCTTAAACAACATTTTCAAACCTTCTATTCAAGTTGCCTTGATTATGCTTCAAATGATAAAATTTTATCTGAATTATTTCCAAGGAGCCTGAATGACTTGCTTTGAGGTGGTTTTATGACTTACATCTCCAATATGTGAAAGCATTCAAACATCTTGTAGATCAATTTTTGGCACATTTTTCTATTAACATTATTGAAAAGGTTTCCTATGCTTAAATTGTAAAGATCAAACAAGGAATAAATGAACCAATCAATGAATACATCTTGATATATAAGATAATGATAGCCAAAATGATTAATCCTATGGTAGACAAAGTGTTGTAAGATATATTCAAGCAAAGTCTGCTAACTCCTTTACATGATTCCATTATTTTCAAAAAGTGTCAATCTTTTGATGACGTATGCCATGTTGTACAGGATCATGAAATGAGGCTCATGTTATTAAATAATCTCAATTATGTACCAAACACACCAATTACATTTACATCTAGTATAAAATTTAAAATTAAACCAAGTTATAAGGTAAAACCTCTTAAGCCTAAAAAGGAAACAACCACCATTTTTAACACAGTTGCACAATAGCCTAATCATCTTATCCTATCTTATCCACCAAGAATATAGTTTACATGTTTACCTAAGACTCTTGTTTCATTATTCTCATGGTTTATAGAGTGTCATCTTATATCTCTACCTCCTCCTACAGAGGTTGATGTAAATAAACCTCTACCCAAAGGATATGATGTAAATGCTTATTATGACTATCACCAAGGCCCTAAGCATTCTATGAATGGATGTTTTACCTTAAAGCATAAAATATAGGCCCTCATCAATGACCAACATATTATATTTGATGATCCTCCAAAGGAATTAGGTTCACAACCTAGTGATCACCATAAACAAAAAATATTTAATAATCCTTTGCAAGACTATTACAAGAAGGAACCAAAAGTTTAAATTGCAAAAATGTACATCTTCATCCATAATATTATGGACACCCACTAGATGGGTTCATTGGTACTTACATGTGATATATACCCCCTATGGTTCAAAAACATACCATTTCATTTGATGATAATGAAATTAAGGATGATGGCTCTAATATTCATTATCTATTCATTCGAGCATACCTTGTTAAACACACCATATGTAGTGTTATGATTGATAATGGTACAAGTGATTTTTTTTCACCATGACATTACTTAAGCATTTGGGTTATACACATCAAAATTTACACTCATATACTATATTAGTCAGCTCATTTAATGGAATCTCCCATAAGGCTCTTAGAAATATTGATCTACCTTTACAGGTTGGTCCTGCACATGTAGTTACTAATTTATTAGTTACACCTTATATATGTGTCATTGACATGTTCTTGGGATTACCTTGGATACACACTCTTTGATTAGTACTTTATATAGTGCACGTGTGTATTAAGTATGTTAATGCCAATTGAGTAATTAGAGTTTTTAGTATTCCATATGAGCATTCTCTTAAAAAATAAAAATTCATACCCAAGTAGTTAATTATAAATTATGTTAAGGATAATACATCATAAAAGGGTAAGTAACAAACAATCCCATTTACTAGGTGGCCAATATGTGATAGACATTTACATTAGAGATAGATAATGGGTTCTATGAAATCATCATCTTCTATGCACCATACTCAGATATCTAAAACACCTAAACATGTTACTACTATTGCTATTTTAGAAAAAAACCATAGAGTACATTAAGATGGTGTTAAGCACAGGATATACTGAGAGGGGGGCGGTGAATCAATATATCATATATCTTATAAAATTTTACTTAATCAATTTACACTTAACCATACATTTAAGATATGCAATAAAAATGAAACAATAAACACCACACAAAAGGGAGAGAGCCACCATATTTTAACATGGAAACCCAATGTGGGAAAAACCATGGAGAACAATCTCATGTATATGAATGAGCATCAACTCAAACTACAATATTCACAAGAACCAACTTTCAAGAGCACCAACCCCTTTGTTGAGCACCAACCTAATAAATATTTATGAGCCCCAATCCATAGGAGCACTAACCTCTTTGATGAGCACCAACACAATAACTATTCTTGAGTACCAACCCATAGGAGTACCAACCCCTATTGTGTATAGCATAAAACTATCTCTCAATGTTGCTTTTTCAAGAAATAATAACACATTACTATATCTCTTTTTTCCTTTCTTATGCTCTTCTAAGCAATATATAACAATTACAAACCATGCTCTTTCTCATATCTTACAAATGGCTTCCCAAGCCTTTATTTATAGCTTACCAAATGACCTTTGACATTCACCCTTTATGACCCTTCAATACTCATGGAAAATGGCACCAAACTTGCATGACCCTTTAAATTCTTTCATTTGAAAAGTCACATGGTGACCCTTCATAGGAAAATGCATCCTTTCCCCTTTTGTCTTTATCTTGGTGACTTTTTGAATTCCTCAAAGTGTCCCTTCATGATAAATTGTGCCCTTCCTCTTTTGTCTTCACTTGGTGACTCTTGGAATTCCTCAAGATGACTCTTCATGGGAAAATGCATCCTTTCCCTCTTTTATCTTTACCCCTTGACTCTTTGACTTATTCATGGGCCGTTCTTTTGACTTTATACAACCAAAAATATATTCATTAATATTAAATAAATATAAACACACTTTAGCCAAAATATGAAAATTAAAAACACCTTTAGACAATAAATGTTATAGGGCCTTTATTACTAATGCTAGGCCTTTGACATCAATGACAACATTTTTAATAATCTCCCCCTTTGTCATTGATGGAAACCTTAAACTAAAACTATCTAAAACCTGTACTACACATGCCAACCTACACATACTAAAAAAAATATATTAACTCCCCCTTACTATATCATCCTATACTTGTTCCCTATACCTGTTCATGTACTTGTACCTATTTTTGAACTTCTCCCCCTTTGACATCAATGGAAAAGGGCCTATCCTGGAGCTAACACTTAGCTCCCCCTCAAATGATGCTAATCTTCAATGTCAAGAAGTAATATAAATTACTCCCAAATCCTCATGTAGATCCTTGAATGTGTCCTTTGGTCTTTCCTTTGGTAAGATATCTGATAACACATAAATTTTTCCTTGTCCTCTAAGCATCTGCAATCAACTCATTTAAATATTTACTTCTAATCTCACAACCTTATACATGAAACTTTAATTTGTATTCCTAATCACATATTTGACTTACACGTAATATATTATGATTATGACCTTTTGCATACAAAACATTCTTAGTCTTAGTTATACCATTATCCAAACTTAATGTGCCTTTTCTGGCTATCTTGGTAGTATAATTGTCTCCAATTTTCACTATGCCACCATTGATATTCTTTAGAGTTATGAAATTTCTCTTTTCTCCTATCATGTGCCTCCAACATTTGTTGTTAATGAACCATGGCTGTTCTTCATTTATTGCATGAAAAGTTGTCTGAACTAACATATAATCTTTAGGTTGTTTCTTCCACCAAGAATTTGTCTCACCTTTTTTCTTGATGAATGGAGCCTTAAAACTCTAATCCTTCTTGATTGACTTTAACACACTGCTACAATAACAAGCTATGTGTCTAAAATTATTGTAATTGTAACATATTATGGCCTCTTCATCAAAGTCTAATAGAGGATCAAAAGAGTTGTGGCTTCTGCTTGACTCTGCATGAGTTTCCTTCTCCTTGTTTCTAAAATTGTTAGCTCTTTTCTGAAATTCTATTTTCTTATGACCATATCCATTACAATAAAAATAATAACCATGAAAATAGAACCTATTCTGATTTGTGTATCTTTGTCTTGATTGTCTTTTGTAGCTTTGTTTCTTTTAGCCTTCTATATTCTTCACTTCTTCCCTTTTTGTTTCCTCTTTTGTAAGAGCTTCAACATAGATATTTTTCTTTTCAAATATGATACATATCTTATCTGATATTGACTTTTAAATCTCCAATATCTTATTCAACATGTTAGTGCTATCCTCAAATTTTGAATCATTGATTGCTTTATCAATGACTACTTTCTCAATATCTTCTTTTAAAGAGGCAATTTTAATAACATACCTTTCACATTGTTCACTTACTTTTTGTAACTATGTTTTTAAATCCTTTTCATTCTTTTTAGCTTCTTCAAAGTATGCGTGTGGATCTTCAATTATTTCCTTTGAATCTTTTTCATTTTTCTCAATTTGGTGCTTCAATCTTTGATTCTTATTCTCAATAGATTCGAATTATTCTAAGTCACAATTGAGTTCTCCTTCTAGACATCCTTGATTTCATCATGTTTTTCTTCTTCTCTTGATCTCAAACTTGGATATCCAACCTCTATTTGATTCTGAAGATCTTGAATAGACATCTTATCTTCTTTTGCTTCTAAAACCAACTTAGACTCCAAGTATCATCCTATTCCTTAAGAGCCTTGACCATAGATTTTAAATCTTGATTCTCCTTCCTTAGCTTCCTGGCCATCTTGTGCTTTCCTCAATCTATCTTCAAGATTTTAAAATATTTCTAAAGGAACCTACTCTAACACCAATTGTTAAGCATATGATATACTGAGAGGGGGGGTGAATCAATATATCATATATCTTATAAAATTTTACTTAATAAATTTACACTTAACCATATATTCAAGATATGCAATAAAACTAAAATAATAAACAGTACATGAGAGAGAGAGAGAGAGAGAGAGAGAGAGAGAGAGAGAGAGAGAGAGAGAGAGAGAGAGAGAGCAAATTTTAACATGAAAACCTAATGTGGGAAAAAACACAGATAAAAATCTCAAGTATATGAATGAGCACCATTTCAAACTAAAATATTCATAAATACCAAATTTCAGGAGCACCAACCCCTTTGTTGAGCACCAACCCCTTTACTGAGCACCAAAATAACAACTATTCATGAGCACCAACCCATAGGAGCACCAACCCCTATTTGTATACCACACAACTATCTCTCAATGTTATTTTTTCAACAAATGATAGCACATTACTATATCTCTTTCTTTTCTCTCCTATGCTCTTCTAAGCAAGATATAAAAATTAAAAACCATGCTCTTTCTCACATCTTACAAATGGCTTACCAAGCCTTTATTTATAGCTTACCAAATGACCTTTGTCATTCAGCCTTTGTGACCCTTCAATTATAATGGAAAATGGCACCAAAATTGCATGACCCTTTGAATTCTTTCATTTGAAAAGTCACATGGTGACCCTTCATAAGAAAATGTGCCCTTTCCCCTTTTGTCTTTATCTTGATGACTTTTCAAATTCCTCAAAGTGTCCCTTCATGAGAAATTATGCCCTTCCTCTTTTGTCTTCACTTGGTGACTCTTGAAATTCCTCAAGATGACTCTTCATGGGAAAATGCATCCTTTCCCTCTTTTGTCTTTACCCCATGACTCTTTGACTTATTCATGGGCCCTTCTTTTGAATTTATGCAACCTAAAATATATTTATTAATATTAAATAAATATCAACACATTTTAGCCAAAATATGAACATTAAAAACACCTTTAGACAATAAATGCTATGGGGCCTTTATCACCAATGCTAGACCTTCAACATCAATGACAATATTTCCAATAGATGTATTCTAAGAACCTTTATTCCTTTTATTGGTACTTCATGACCCTAGAGTCATATTATAGATACGGCAAGCATCGTAGATAAAATAATGAAAAGTATTGCACTTATATATTCTCCTTGGAGGTACCACTAGTTTCTTACACCAGGTTATGAGTGGGGAGATATGATCACCCTTTAGATGAGTTCATAAGATGATCTTGTCTCTTCCAAAAATACCAAAAAAATAATTAAAAAAAAAACATTCAAAAATCCAAACACATTTTTGACACCTAAATTTTATATTGGATCCTTGATATTTATGTGTTAGTTCCATATTGAGGAATACATATAATTTAATCCTACATACACAAATACATGATACACTTATGGGTGTTGTAATTTCCCTCTACTCATGTCACCAAGATGTTAGGGCTATCCATCTTCTACTATCTTTATCCTCATAGGTTATATGATTGGATGATCTCTTTACACTATCATGTTTGAGGTTACATATGTACTTACATATTCCTATTATATATGATTATACATTACATAGGGTACTTGATATGCTATACACTTGACATATTTTACTAACACATTTGATCCATAGACTACTATGACATGTTATGCTAGTTTCTTATAATTTTTCCTTTACACACTTCCTTGAGTGTTTTTCCATGATATTGTCTTACTTTTTTGAGCATTTGAATATGCTCCTTTATATGTGGCCCTTGTTCTTATGTTTTATTTCTTTAAAATTTAAATATGTCATAAATTCTTGGACATTTAAATAAATATGTCATTAAACTCTTGGAAATTTGAATATGTCATTGATTATTATATGGGTATTTGAATATGTCATTCCTTGATTTTTTAGACATTTGACTAATTCATGTCCATTCATTTTTATAGCATTTGAACATGTCCCTTGTTTTTGGTCTCCTTGGACCATTTTTTTGACTTTATTTTAAGTGCTCTTATGTGTGTGCTTGTTGATCTTATATGATTACTATCTAGACATTGCCATGATATTTATCATGCATCTTAGGACTAGATATGATCACATTGGTTCTATGAACTTAAATTTTACATCTACCTAGACATATTTAATTTTATATACTAAATGGTTACATACAAAAATTTATAGTTGTCTTACCCTTTTGAGGTGAGGTAACTTTCAGGTACTATTTTTCCTTCACCTCAGAGGGGGGCATATTAGTGAGGGAATGCTTGAGAAATATGTTCTCAACACTTTGCATATTTATCAAATATCAATGGGGGTATGCCATATGGCCATGGATCCTACACATTCATAGTTTATAGATTTTAGTGGGGGCATTATTTGGAATCATGATGTCCACATTTATTAAATTTTTGGCACTTATACTAGTTTACATATTCAGTGAGGGTATGTCATATAGACATGGATTCCAAACATTCATAGTTTTTAAATACAATGGAAGAATAATTTGGAAGCATTTTATCCACATTCATTTAGTATGGTACTTATATCAATTGATAGATTCAATGTGGGCATGATTTGGAATCATGTTCTCCACATTCATTTAGTATGGTGCTTATATCGATTCACATATTTAATGGGGACAGGATTTGGAAGCATGTTATCCACACTTAGTATTCAAAATATTTAGTCTATACTGGGGGAATGTTTTGGAAACATGTCCTCCACACTAGTACTTTTATTAGTTTTATATTTATCTATATATAGTGGGGACATGCTTTGAAATCATGTCCTTCCACTGATACAATTTTTTTATTTGGCCAAAGCATACAGTTATATGATTTTAATAAACATTTATGGTAGAATTATATACATGGTACCATTATTATACATAGTTTAAACATTATACATATCTAAGGTGCATATGCTATGTAATATGTGCCCAATATTTCAAAATCTAAATCAATCTAATATTATAAAACTCTTGCATGTACTGATACCCCATAAAATTTTACAGACTTTAATGAGCCAATATACTATAATAGTTGGTTCACCTTTTGGTATTATTGGGGTGATTAATTCACTCAATCTTGCCAAATTTTTAGTGTGGACTTGATCATCCAAACTCACTAGGTTATAAGTATCATTGGGTTGCACAGTTGAGCTAATCTCAACTATTAGGTGGCAACTCACTTTTGCTCAAAAGTTGGGGTCATGGGCCTTCCAAGCTTTCTCTTTATCTCATTGGATATAAGCACTTTAAATATTTATATATGTTTATCCTAATCTCAGTTTTAGATCCTTACAATGATACATATTTTACAAAAACAACTTATCAATAGTCAAGGTGGTTACATCCACACATAAGTGTACTCATAAACCTTGATTTTTCAATTTAAATCAATTTCAAGTACTTTTGACCCTGATTATATGAATTTATTATACATTATAATATGCTCTTAGATGTATGTCAATAACCAACAAATAATTCAAATTCAACTCCATCAAATCACTCAAATTCAACTCAAGCAAACTCAAGGTGTGCTTACACACCTAGGTACTTATTCATTTCCTTTAAACTAGAAATTTCATTACTAGATTAAAGGTTGGAAAATGTAAATGATATTTTATGATTATGCATCACCTTAATCTTGTACACTTAGCAAACTCAGAACCTAGTTATTCCTCTTAATTCTACACATGCCTTATTTTTGCAATCCTTGCATCCGATCTATTTTATTCCTATTGGCATATCTCTTAGTCTGACTAGCCTTATATTGATGACACAGACATCCTATATTGCACAAAATTATTAAATTTTAATTATCTTACACCTCTACAATTTTTGAGCCTGTGCCTTCTCTCCTTTTTCTTAGACACTAATGTTGAAGATAAATAGTGGCATCAATGTTGCTATCATGACCTAACATAAGTGTCAAATGCCCTAAATTCATCTAATTTTCAAATGAATTATATCACAATGGTTGGCCTTGTGAAAAAATAATATAATAGGGGAGATTATTATTGTGTTATTAAAATAAAATCAAATCCAAATAAACACACAAAACACTAGCACTTCTAGCCTAGATACCAGGGAGAGCATAAGTAACAAGCATGCATATGAAACACAAATAAAACATAAAATAAAACCTTATTCTACCTTCCTTAGAGATATAAATGGATTGTAAAAAAGGCTTTCTTAGCTTATGCATCCAAAATATTCATTAATGGAGATTTCTTTGCTTCACCTTTCCTTGTCACCTTGGTTTCGCTATTTGGCTCATGAATTTGGCATGGTAATATTACATGCAAGGCTTCTTTGCATCTATTTGTGAATTATAACATTACATAAAGATATATTAAACATCAATGGGTATGTCCTTGTATTTATAACCTAAATAATTAAATCTCACCCAAGGTGAGTTAAGGTTGAGTTGAGACTAATTCTAATTGAGTAAAAGCTGTCATGCAATTAAGATTTTCAGTTACTAGTCATAGTTCTCAAATTAGATATTTTGGGGATTTCTTGATAACTCATAAAGGTAATAATGAAAGGCTTGATATTTTTTTAGAATTTATATTTTTAGATATTCATTAATTTTAATGGATAATTCAACTAAGTATTTAATCTTGTTTAATTAATTTATTGATTTTGATTAGGTTTTCTGCTATTTTAAGATTTGATTAAGTGCCCCACTCAATGGGTCCATAGGCCAAATTGATATTTTTTAAATCATAAGGTGATTGGAGGTGAATATATGAGATATTACTATTGCATACAGGCTAGTATCCCAAATGGGGATGCCTCAACATGATTTTGAGCATTGATGAATGATACATAACCAAAATTAAGATGTTTAGTGATTCTTAAGCTTAATTTGCAATGGTTGGTAAGAATCAGTTTGAAGTCCTATCAAAAGCTAGTTGTGGCCAGAATTAGGTGTCTAAAGTTTACCCTTATTTATGAAGGCATTACAAGCTATAGACACATTAACATCTTCTCAAATAGTGAAAAGGTATTGTATGCCTATGACTTCAATGACAATTGATGAGCTCTAGATGCCTCCTTAAGGGAATGATTGAAAAATAAGGTCAGGGATCAGTCCCTTAAAAGAAGGAAATGATGGGATCAAAAGGTAAAAATGGGTAGAAAATATTGATTTGTCCATAGGTGGTTATAATCAGTGGCATGATGAGTTACCTCGATTGGGTAGATAAATAGGATGATTTGCCCAAAAGCAGTTAGAATCATTAGCATAGCTAGGTAAAAAAATAATGATTTATCCAAATGAAGTTATAATCATTAGCAAAAGGATAAGGGTATTAAGATAATGATTTATCCAAAGGTATTTATAATCATGAAAAAGAAAACAATGATTTGCTCATAGGTAGTTAGAATCATTAATGGGATAAAAACATGCCCTAGTTGGGTAGATAGAGATAATGATTTGACACAAGGTGGTTATAACCATTAACCTCTATAAAGATCAAAATAAAGTTATTTTCCTATAGGAAACTAGAGATAATTATTTTCCCAAAGGTGGTTATAACCATTAACCTCTAGAGAGATCAAAATAAAATGATTTGCTATAAGCAGTTATAATCATTAGATTTATGAGTGGGAAGATACACAATGATTTGCCTAAAGGTAGTTAAAATCATTGGTATAATAATAGAAATAATATGGAAAATTAGAATAGGGAGATTACATATTGAATCCATACTCACAGATTAAGATTAAGTCAATATAGAGGAGAGAGATGAATTCAGGCAACCTGCTAGTATGGAGATGCATATTCTAACTAGACAGGATTAAAATCCATTCATTATTTAATTAATCTATATGGGGAAATGATTTGGGTAGAATGGTAACTTTTCAAGTGCCAAGGAAAAGTACCATAGCCATATTAATTGTAATATTTCCCAATATGATTTTTTCTATAACACGTGACAAGAAGCATCACAATATAAAACACCATGATAACTAAGCTGAAATATGCATAAGGACTAAAAAATGATCCAATAAATAATTGAAAATAATACACCAATGATAAAAACCATGATGATAATGTTAATGTATGAATATGGATAGACCTAAGTATAATTCACAAAGAATCACCCAATGAATGTATGTATACTAAGTCAAGGCACAACAATGAAAGAAAACAAACAGGGAAATAAGCAAATAAATAGGAAGACAAAACACAAAGAAAATAGAAATAAATAAAAATAAGACAAAATAAAATAATGAGAACTAAAACTAAATAAACACAAATAATTGTTAATCACAATTTTAGTGAAAATATAAGACTAAAACAAATGACACAAGGTTGCCCCTAGGATATAAGGAACCAATGACATAAATAAGATGATAAACAAGGAGGAATAAAATAAAAAGAATGGGTAGACAATCTGACTCTAGATGTACTAGGCAAGTGGATGTTGCCTACATGGTTACATGGATGTATGATCCAACATGAACTTAAGGCCAAATGTAGTTCTCCTAGGTATGGGATAGAATAAAATGATGATAAGAAAACATGACTGATGTTGTAGAAGAAATATGGGTATGGGATCACAAAATGATGAGAGCATGAGATGAATCCTAATGAATATTAATGTATCAAAGTCAAATACATAATGCGCAAAATATGAAATCATAAAATGGAAATAGCGTAAGGCTTAGGGGCCAAATAAGGATGGGGAAAGTAAATGACAAGTAGTTTCTTATGAAATAGATAGGGGTCCCAGGATCCTTAAGGTAAAGAAATGGTTGATTTAGTAATTTTTATGATTTTTTATATCTATTATAAATGTTTTTGTAATTTTATATGTATCTCAACTCAATGGAGAATGACATGATACTAATCAATCTAACTCACAAAATGGTGAGAGTGTTCAAAATTTAAAATTGCTCACAAAATGGTGAGAGAGTGGAAAAGGGGTGACTGAACTAACCTCAATGTGAATCGATAACTACCTATATAGTTCTAGGATGGGACCTCTAGTTACTATAGTTATACCTTAAAACAAAGGAATCTGAATAGGTAATAACAAGGTCATAACGTAGCCAAATGACATAGTATGGCAATAGATATGGCAAAGTGGGACTTCAAGGCATGATAAAGATGTTATTTTTAATTTTCCCATAGGTGGTTATAATTAAGAAATAATGGCATAGGTCAATGATAATAATTTTTCCATAGATGATTATAATTAGTAGCACAAAGTGAGACACTGATTTTACCAAAGCTAGTTATAATCAAGAACAATTGAAATGAAACAAAACAAAGATTGAAGGATGCAACTACCTAAACATTAGCATACTAGTCCAAAATATGGCCTCTATCTAGAATAGTAAGTTAACTATTGAAATGTGATCATAATCCTCTTACTGAAGGTGCCCAAAAAACCAATGGAATGGAACCAAGGTCAAAGGGGTTGAGTAGGGAGATTTACAAAAATATTTGGGCAATAGGAAAGGTATGGTAGAATGGCATATGATATGTCATTATTTAAGGATGGTGATGTTATGAGAATTGAATACAATAGTAATAGGGTTGCTCCCAAGTGACAAGGTAAGGTTAATGGTAGGGTATGAAATAATGACAAGGTGAATGGATGAAAAAGGAAAGGCTTTTGGCAAGGTAAATGTTTCTATTGTTCCTGTTGATGTGGAGATGTATATCCTGATCAACATATAATACAATTAGAATAGTCAACTATGTAAATTTATATCCCACACCTCTTCTTAATATCTTCTCTATCAAGAACCTACTAAAAATTTGGACTTCAATAATGTTTTTGTGATCTTCATTGGTCATTGATTCTATTTCCATCAAACATCAAGGCAAGATGTTTTTGTAGCTTCTATAAAATAAAGTGCATCCAAAGATGGTAATTAGGGATAAATATTGGCTGATAGATCTGATTTGTCAATGTAATATAGGTCTAGAATGAATAAATGGATTATAATGGAGTGTATAATGGTTAGGAAACAAATGAAGATTATGATTTTTAGGCACACACAATGTTGTTGATTTTGGATTCAATATAATTTTGGTTGTGGTGGGGCTAAACAATTTTGAATATGCTCTTGATAGGACCATAAATTTTTTCTATTATTTGAGCCTGAGAGTAGCTACCATCTAATTATGTTGTAGATGGGAAGTTGTATTGATTTTATATCTAATAATGCCTTCATCAAGTAGTGAATAACTATTATATTCAGTTATTGGTGCCTTAAAGAGATTTTCACCAATAAGTTATCTTTATTATCCCATAATGCCTCCAAAAAGGTTTCACTAAGGAAAATTGAATTTTTTACTCTAATTATCTTCTAGCACATCTAACAAGGTTTCACTATAAGATGTTGAGTTTGGACTTTGATTTTCTCCTAGTGCCTCTGAAAAGGTTTCACTAGGAGATTGTTCTTCTACATGAATGTTGTCTTGGTTCCCCTGACATTCTTCAATTGATATGTCTACATGGATGTAGTTCAACAAGTTATGATTCTATCGATCCCAATCAACACTTGTGAGAGGTGGAATGTATAAATAATGGCTATGCTGGGTGATGATAATGGAATGTGGAATGATAATAGAATCGAAAGAGGTAACACAATCCTCATATGAGATACTAGGAGAATTTGTGTTGATGCTAAAAAAACCATTGTCAAAAACTATAGAAGTATCATAAATGTATTCAAATTGATCTCTAAGGCATGTATAACCAATGTTGTAACAACTATGAATGTATTATGATTCTAAAGCTAAATCTAACTCAAGGGACTTTGAATTCAATGTTGAGACTAATGTTGATTCTATTTTTGATGCTAAATTTTATATGGGTTCAATAATAAAACCTAACTTTAATTCTAATTCTTCAATTATAGATGTTGTTATAATGATCTATTATTGAATTTTTGGTATTAGACAAGTAATGACCTATATGGCATAATGGACTCTTTGAAAATAGGCTCAACTAAGAAGGATTTCATAGAGACTGACTTATCAAAGTGAGACTCCTCAATGATGGGAAAAATGTCAAGAGATAAATCCATAGAGACTAGCTTATCAAAGGGATGATATTTAATAATAGGAAAATGTTCAAGATATTGATTTGCCCAAAGGCATTTATAATCATTAAGAAGTGACTCAACAAAGACTAGCTTGTTAGAGTGAGACTCCTTAAAAAAGGGTAAAGGATCAAAAGGTGATTCATCATAGGTTGAATTTTCAAAAATAGGTATTTCAAAAAAATACATTATATATTGGTTGGTTCTCTTGACCTTGGTTTATAATTAGTTTTAAAATACCATTTTTGAACACATCTTGGTCTTTGAATGATTGAATCTATTGGAGAGGTATTTATTGGCTCTATTTTGGATTGAAGATTGGCATTGATTTTCTAAAGTTTAGGATGGTTGGAAACTAATGAAGAATGTCCAGTGATTGGATAATGACCTCTTTGTAAATAGGTTCATCTAAGATATGAATAATAAAGATTGGTTGCTGGTCTAGGATGGTAACTATTACCTATCTAATCATGATTTTACAACCTTATTGGGATAATGAGATACCATACTTATAAGGGCTTGAAATGGTAATGGTAGGATGTTATAAATCTTGGTTGCTATCATGAGCCAAAGGAAGAGGTCCTGAATGGTAATGATAAGCAATTTTGAATCTTAGTTATTATCATGAGCCAAAGGATGAGGTCCTATAATAGTAGTGGTAGGGTGTTATGGAGCTTGGTTACTCATGTAGAATGAAGGAGGGTTAATGGTATAGGTATGGCATTGGGTAACATTAGAATTTAAAAGGAAAACTTGGTACATAATTGGCCCAAAGAAGGTATCACTGAGCACTGCACTTGAGGGTCTTGGATTTGTTCTCTAGATTGAGTATTGTAAGGAGGATAAGGATCTGTATCACAAACAACATCATCATCATAGGGTTTTTGAATAAAGTCAATGTATGTGACCACATTATTATAACTTGGATTGTACATGGATCCACTATGAGTTTAATAAGACATATCAAAATCAATGATGAACATTTCACAAAAAGGCCTAAAGTTCTATAAACTCTAAAAAATAATGTCCAAAGGACAAATGGTCCAAACTTGGTCTAACTTGGTTGAAGGAATGGAGTTGTATCTCTAAAAAATTCAGTGATAAAATTAGTATAAAATATTCTAACATAAAATGTCTAAAACAAATGGTCAAGTGTATGAAATAAAACCAAAATGCCAAACTTAGGTATAAAGTGTTTCAAACAAGTCTAAACTAGGTCTAAAGAAACAAAAGTTGATAGGTCTTTTGGAAAATAAGGCACAAAATCTAGGCTCAAAATAGGTATTGCTAGGTCTTTTGGAAAAGGCACAAAAGATAAACTTTAAATAAAAAGAGGTTTAAAAGGCAAGGGATTTAATCTAACAAATTTGAAACACTTTGACACAAACTAGGAATTCAGATTTACACTTGATCATTTATAAAAAATCATGGAACACTAGGCATATGGAAGATAGACCACTTCCCCAAATCTAGGGACAAAAATAGTCTTTAAATGAAGTAAGAAATTAACCTAAGTTACACAACCCAAAAGTGAAGGATGAAAACTTAAGCCAAAATTATGCATGACATAGCTATAAACCAATCAATGTTTGAATTTGAACTTATCAAGATTAATTTTAAACTTTATCTATAAGAATAGGCTTTTCAAAAAAACACAATCTAGATAATAATGAATGGGATGATGGTACTAGGTATAGACCTAAAAGACACACGTGATTTTTGAAAATATAATTAGAATTTTGGACATAAGGCAATAAATATTTAAAATGATTTAAGAAGTGTAATGATGTTATCATGATCTAAAGATATGGAAAATGGTTTGTTTCAAGACTTACAAGGCATAATATTTGGAGTGAAATGGGAAGCATAATAACACCCTTTTCAATCAAGTGACACACACAAACAAAGGTTTTGATAAATGAAAAAAGTATGATATCAAATGGATGATGTAATGCCTCTTCAAACAAAGGAGTGATATAAACACAAGACTCATTTTTGGATGTGGTATTTGTAGAGTAAAATTTTACTCTACGTTGCATTTAGATTCTCAATCGAGCACTACAGTTTTGATTCTGGCAACACCTTGGTCATAGCAATAGAATTGGAGCAGGGCACAGGTTCATTCTCTTTCAAGTATCAAGATGTAGCAGAGGCTGCCAAATGGCATCGTTCGAACATGGGCCTTTATTTATCTTTTGATTATTTATTTCAATTTTGTGTTAAGTGTTGAATTCACGTGGAAGCAGCTATGTGTCACTGTCCGAAGCATGAAGTCAACCAGCTAGCATCTTCAGAGGCCCTTTTGTAACTCTCCAGAGAATCATGGAATGTGCCACGTATCCTAGTGGCAGTTAAGCAGAACGCACCACATGTCAGCGTCTGAGCCTCATGGAGGCACCTGTGTTTCATTCTACCTTTTTGATCAAGCAACATAGAAAGTAGAAAGTGATAGATGGCAGTTGTGAAGACCCTAAACTACTCTTTTTGATGAAGCAGTTGAAGTCTCCACGTGTCAACTATCAAGAGACTTTATTTCAATGCCTAGATCTGGTGCTTTCATTCAACACATAAAGGCATCATTTCATTTTTTAAAGTACTGAAGTTGAGTGGAGATTGCCAAATGTCACTTTTTGAGTCCCCCTCTATCCCATCCCCAGCAGAAGTGGAAAATGCCACGTAACTCCCTCGAAGCCGTGGAAGCCTCCACGTGTCAATGTCTGAGAGATCATCTTCGATTTTCATTATAAAAGATGTGGTATATCTTAGATTTTATTTCAAGGGTAACTTGAGGTTGCCAAGTGTCATCATCTAGAGAAACCTAACCTGCATCCTGAATATTTCTACAAGCAGAGTTATAGAAGAAAGCGGAAAGTGTCAATTGTCATTTTTTGGTGCCTTCTAAGTGATAAGATGATTTTGAGGGAATTGACTAAGTGTCCTCTTCCTTTGAAAAAGAGAGGGTATTCTGTGTGTCCATTTCAAATTCAAGTTTGAGGGAAATTTGGTGAGAGTTATTTTTGGTAGATGGAGCAGTTCACTGGGGGGTTTCTTTTGGGTTTTGTAAACATTAAAGAGGCTGTCTATTTGTCCCCTAGGGGATTAATGTGGAACAGATAGTTGTGCAGCCTAGTAGGTGATGAAATTTGAAATTTAGGTGTGGAAGGATGTATCTAAAGCATTGAATGTGCTAGATTTTAAAAATCATTTTGTTTGGGAGTTCAGGGCTATATAAGCAAGATTGTAAAATCAAAAAAGAGGGGGGGAATTCTATAGTTTTAGACTTTTCAGAGTTTTTGACCAATAATATCATTTGCTTTTGGTCTATTTTCCTGAGTCAAAAGGTTTATATTACTTTGTGTGTTTTTGCATCTTTTGTATGACTGGAAGATTCAATAAGAAGGTTGAACACTATGCCCTTGTTGATGTTATCTGTGTCAATAGCAAAGTAGTCCATGCTATAGATCTTCTAGTGTCGTGATTGGAAATGTTATTTGATTTTGTCTCATTTTTTGGAGTCTGACGCTCTCCACAATTGTGTGTGACTTCTACACCTCTTATGTGATTAAAGGATTCTATTAAGAAGATTGAACACTATGCCTTTGTTGACAATTCCTGTATCTCAGCAAAAGACTCCCCTATTGTGAGCCTCTAGTTCTGTTATTCCAATCATTTACATTGATCATGCACCTTTCTACTCTTAAATGTAATTGAATCATATAATAGTTTCTCTGTGCTTAGGTTAGTATTAGGATTACTCTCAAGTGCATCGCCATAGTTAGGTTTTACTTCCTACATTTTGCGTTTCTGTTTAGTCTCCTATCCCTTTTCCCCAACACCTATAAAAATAGAAGAGACTAGCTTCTTTAAAACCTGGAGGTTGTTTCAAGCTACATTATCCCATAGCTTGAAACTTCCCATTGTTGATTGGCTAAGACCTATCACAATTTTACACTGTCAACAGTTTTTGGCATGCCCGATGGGACTAGTCGTAAAGTCTCTATCAAGACCACATGAAACAGAGAGCTACGAGGAGTCAAAGCTATAGACCAATCACTAGATCACAATCTACTACAAATCTAGGTGTTCTTTTGCCACCTCTGGTAGTTAGTCAAAGAAGAAGAGCTAACTAGTTTCTGCCAGTACTAAACATGGGAGCCAACGTCCCTCTAGGAAATTATGTGAGCTAGAACACTGGTAGCCCCTTAATCCTCCCAACACCACTAGCTGTTTGGGATCCTATTCTAGGAAATGCTCTAAAGGATCTACACAAATTCAGTGGGCAAGACTCAAAAACACTTGTGGAACATCTTCAAGATGTATCGCATGTCCGTGCCATACATGGTATCACAGAGCAAAATGTGTCCCTAAGATTGTTAGTAGCCTCATTCAAAGGGAAGGCTATAGAATGGTATCAGTCTTTGACCCCAAATACCATTTCTACATGGGACCAACTTAGAGACCTATTTTTTGAAAGATTTATAGAGAAGGGTGATAAGTCTTCCCTGTTACAGCAATTGATCACTATCCAAAGGGGACCTCAAGAGGACATGACTGACTTCAATACCAAATTCTAGAAAACTTGGGATAGAATCCCTATTGTAGCTAAGCCACCCCATAGTATGGCCATAGTATTCTATCTCAAAGCTTTAAATTCAGATATATCTGTTATGATTTAGTCACTGGGAGGACACACTTTGCCAGCAGCTTATGTCCTCGCGATCAGGGCTGAGAATCATTTAATTGATTTTGGAAATCTACCTCCAAGGCCTCCCATGCCTGTATTCCCAAAAATTACCTTGTCCTTACCCCAAGAGGTTCCTAAGACTGTAAGACCACCTACGTCTATGTACACTTACCCTTCATCATCTGCGAAGCAACCAACCCTCGCTCAGTCATTTGAGATGGACGATATCAAGAGTATGCTAAGGATATTCTCCAATGAGCTGATTAATATGAAGAGGCAGAAGAATACTTTCCCTAAGCCTCCTTATCAATGCTATCAAGGGAATAGGTTTACATCCCAACCAAACCAATATCAAGGCCCCCCAAGGCAAACCAACCATTAACCAGCAAATCAATTAGTTGCAGTTCCCACACCCTCACAGGCCATTCCTCCCAACTCTAATAGGGAAATGGTTCCAGGCCAAAACAATTATGTGGATGATACTAATGCTTGGTGTTTCCCTTTCAATGATGCTCACACACCTAGAGATTGTCCTAGAGGTAATCTACAATAAAGGGTAGCTAAATAGAGAAGAATGGATGGCCAGTTTGTTAGTACCAGTAGCAGTCAAACATACCAGTCTCTCAGCATGCAGAATTCAGTTCTAGTGGCTTAGATGCAAGGAATGCCATTGCAATAGGAGGAAGAGATAGCCCCAAAACATGCTTTTTTCTCATGGGTTGAGGATGAAGAAACAATCTTTTTAAATGAAGCATCTACCTCCCACAGGCCAGTAGTGCAGTCTGACTACTATACTAGATCGAAGAGGAGAATGGTGGAGTAACCTGAGTTTGTAAGTGGTCAAGCCAAGAATAATCCTCCATCTCAGGGGAAAAGGAATGCTATAGCTAGACAAGAAGTACCCCAACTGGTACAATATCAAGGGATCCCTGTCTAGATTCAAGAAAAGACAAGGTATCCTTATTTCCAAAAAACTCAGTCTCTGGTACCGATCAATGTAGTGGACCAATTAAAGAGGACTCTAACACAAGTATCTATATGGGATATCTTTGATATTATTGAGCAAAATACATTAATACAAGAAGCTATGCAAGGGAAAATAGTGCCCAAAGGTGCTGTTGCCAAGGGAGGACCTACTGGAAAGGAAAAGCTCAAAGATTTGGTTCCTCCAACGACAACAGCCTTCATGAACAATGCAGCGCAAGTAAATCCAAGCCAGAGCCTTTTTATTTGACTCTAATAGTTGGAAAGAAACTTATACATAATGCATTGATATATTTAGGAGCTATCACAACTATGATGCCTAAACAAATAGCTGATGCCTTGAAAATAAATTATGAACCCCTTGCAAAAGGAGTTGTGTAGCTAGATGGCAAAATAATTCAAACCATAGGGAGAATAAAATAACTCCCCTTACAATTATTCACATGTCCCAACATAATTTTCAACCAAGATATTGTTGTCATAGATATACCTCCTGTCTTTGGTTTATGTTTATCCAGAGACTTCACAACAAAAATAGGTGGGTACATGTCTCTTGACTGGTCCCATCTCATCTTGAGAACCAGATATGGTTCAAAGATGAAAATTCTATTTGAACCACTATCCAAAGACCACATCACCAACAAACCAATAAAAATACTAGAAGAAGATCATGCCATGATGAATAAAGAAGATTTTTTTTTTTGAAGATAGGAGATTGGACAGAGCATGATCAAGAAGAAGAAAACAACCAGTTGTTGGCCATGATGCATAGTGACCTGTATGGGAACTATGACTCTATTGGTTTGGGGATGTATGTCATTTTTGATGAGGATCAGGTGATCCCAAATGTTATAAGGAAAGAGGCACCTACTACTCAAGATTTTGAAGTCTAGACTTTGAATTTTGATGGGGCCAGAAGTAAACATGGTGCTGGAGCAGGAATTTGTCTTACTACTCGAAATAGTGATAAAATTTTAAGGGCTATCCAATTTCAATTTCCTTACACTAATAATGATGCAGAATATGAATCTATAGTACATGGGCTCCTATTACCCAAGAAAAAGGGGATAAAAAACCTAAGAGTAAGAGGAGATTCAGAATTAGTAGTGAAGCAAATACGGGAAAAGGCAGTGGCCAAGAATGTGAGAATGAGGTCTTACAGGCATAAGATTTGGGATTTGATAGAGGATTTCAATGCCTTCAATATTGAATTCATTCCTAGAAGTCAAAACACTGAGGCTGATAGGATGGCTCAAATTAGCTCACAGTTTAACCCAGGGACTGGCCTATTGGTTAACAATGAGTAAGTAAAAGTTATAATGAGGCTAACCATCCTAGACAATGATGAAAATTAGCAAGTGTTTGAAAATGATGCTCAGGTAGTCTCTTTCTTACAGCAATCAGCTAAGTTTGTAGATTAGTTGCAAACTAAAATTGAAGAGGCATATGGTGATCAAGTTATTCAATTAAGGACTAATAAGCTCCCCAAAGAATTGATCACCTTAGAAAATTTGTTTGACCCAGAAGATGTAAGCCTGGGAAAGAAAAGGTTCTAGGTAGATGAGGCAAACTATTCTGAGGTAGAGGTGAGTGATGAGAAGAGGCTAAAAGTTGTGAATTCTACAACTCAAAAAGAGAAGGAAAAATTAGTTGAGTTGTGCCAAAAGTATGATAGAGTCATAGCTTGGAGCTATGAAGACCTTCATGGATACAACAGAGACATTATCCAACACACAATAGAGTTGACTAAGGGATCCAAGCCCATCAGATAGAAGCAAAGGCTAGTTAATCCAAGGATTGAGCCTCTAATGGTAGATGAGTTGTAGAAGCTTTTAGATTCAAAAATAATATTTCCAATCAAGCACTCAACTTGGGTATCAAATCTAGTTCCAGTTAGAAAAA
Organism: Torreya grandis; assembly: GCA_037957365.1. Classification (NCBI taxonomy): domain Eukaryota; kingdom Viridiplantae; phylum Streptophyta; class Pinopsida; order Cupressales; family Taxaceae; genus Torreya; species Torreya grandis. Next base: position 3,307,487 of record JARHVA010001330.1, read on the forward strand.
AGAATGGAGATGTAAGACTATGTGTAGACTTCAGAGATCTAAATAGAGCATCTCTAAAAGACCACTATCCCTTTCCCTCCATGGAACAAATTTTGCAAACTGTGGCTAGATTAGAGAGGTTTTCTTTACTTGATGGTTTCTCTAGGTATAATCAAATTTGGCTAGCAGAGGAAGACCAGTATAAAACTGCCTTCACCACCAAATGAGAGACATTTGCCTACGTGAAGATGCCATTTGGCTTAGCAAATGCAGGAGCCACCTTTTAATGAGTGATGGATATAGCCTTCAGTGAACTTATAAACAAGGTCATCCTAATCTATTTGGATGACCTCACTATTTTCTCAAAAAATGTTGATGATCATTTTGATCAGTTAGAGTCTGTCTTCAAGAAATGTCAAGATTTTGGGATATCTTTGAATCCTAAGAAGTGTATTTTTGTTGTGCCTCAGGGTAAACTATTGGGGCACATAGTATCTAAGAAAGGGATTTCTATAGATCCTGAGAGGATCATAGCTATAATGGACCTACCTCTCCGTCCAGTCCTTTTTGGGAAAGATCAATTTTGTTAGTAAATTCATATCTGATTTTGCAAGCTTGGTTAGGCCAATGACACTCTTGTTTAGAAAGGATCTAGCCTTCAAATGGACTACAGAAGGAATGCAAGCTTTTGAGGGGGTCAAGAAGGCTATCTCAGCAGCCCCTTTGGTTAAGAACCTAGATTTTTCCATGCCCTTTGTAATGTATGTCTATGGAGGGGAGTCAAGTATTGCTGCTATCTTGACTCAAAAGAATGATAGGATAGAGGGGGAGTACCCAATAGCCTTTTTCTCAAGAACCCTCAGAGATTATGAGACTAGGTACAATTTTTTGGAAAGACAAGCCTACACCATGGTGAAAGCCCTCAAGAAATTCAGGCATCTGATATAAGGGAGCAAAATTTTGATACTTGTGGCTCACCCAAGTGTCAGAGAATACATCATGGAGGGAGAGATTACTAAGAAAAGAGCCAATTGGATCACTAAGATCCTTGAATATGATGTGGAGGTTAGACCCACCAAGCTAGTCAGGGGTAGGGGTCTATGCCAATATATAACCCAAGAACTGGAAAAGATGTTACCTAAGGAAGCAGATTCAGAAGAAGAGCTAGAGACAGTGTTAAAGTTACAAGAGGTTGATCAAGAATCCTAGGTCACAAGCAAGATTCAATTTATGAAAAATGGGATTTATCTGAGAGAACTCCCTCAGAAAAAGTAAAGATACTATAGGATACATGGAGTTCATTTTGTTTTAATTGAACAAGTCCTTTTTAGAAGAAGTTTTGATGGGAAATCATTAAGATGTGTAAAATAGGCTGAAGCCAAGAAGATACTACATGAAATGCATCATGGAGCATCAGGGGGGGATTTTTATACAAAGACCATGGCCATAAAGATAAGTGAGGCATGATATTTCTAACCTACTTTATTTTTATATTGTTATCAGTTGGTTAGAAAATGTCAATCCTGCCAGTATTATATGGGGATGCAGAGGAACGCAGCCATACCACTAAGTCCTATAGTTTTGGATGAACATTTTGCTCAATGGGGTCTCAACTTCATTGGGATGATAAATCTAGTGTCCAACATGGGTCACAAATGGATATTAACTGCCATGGACTCTTTCACTAGATGGATCGAGGCAGTCCCACTTAAAGAAGCAATAGAGAATGTGATCCTAGATTTTCTAGGGGATATCACTACTCGCTTTGGGGCACCTCGTACCATCATTTTAGATAATGCTAAAGCATTCTTAGGGTCTAAAGTATCTGACTTTGCCTTGAGACATGGGATATATTTGAAGAATTCATCTAACTATTACCCTCAAAGTAATGGTCTAGCATAATCAACCAACAAGAACCTGATAAGACTCATCAAAAGGATAAGAGCTGATCATCACAAAGAGTGGCATAAAGTGCTTAATCTGGCACTGTGGGCTATTAAAATCACACCCAAGCAGGTGATCAAAATGTCTCCATATGAATTGGTGTATGGAAAGTTTGCCATGATTCCCCTAAGGTTAGAAATCCCTGCTCTCCAGCTAATCAAAAAAATTGAGATTGAAGAAAATGGCCCCATGCAGGTTAGACTCACAAAACTTCTAGAAGTTTAGGAAAAGAGGAATATGGCCCATGATTCATTGATCAAGCACCAGGGAATGATTAAGAATTATTTTGATAAAAGGACTTAAAATCCTAATTTTGAAGTGGGCTTGACTATTTTGAAATGGGACGTAAGGGCCGCTAAGCTAGGTCAGCATACCAAATTTGAAGCACTGTGGACTGGTCCATATAGAATTCGTGCATGCAAGCAAGAGAATTCTTTTGAGCTAGAGTTGATGGAAGGGGAACCTGAAGAGATTCTTGTAAATAGAATCTATTTGAAACATTTCAATTAACCTAGGTCTCTCATGTATTATAGTTAAATAGTTTCCCTTTCTTGTATTTTTTTTGTTGTTTTCCCACTTTGCTTTTGAATAATTATTTTTTTTTAAACATTTATCGATGACTTTTTTGAAGCTGTAATTTTCACAATTTTGATTTAGTGAGAGGTGGAGTGTTCTTTTTGAGCAGGCTCAAAAGTCCTAAGGGTCACCAGTAACTGTAGAGTAAAATTTTACTCTATGTTGCATTTAGATTCTCAATCGAGCACTACAGTTTTGATTTCGGCAATACCTTAGTCATAGTAGTAGAATTGGAGCAGGGTGTGGGTTCATTCTCTGTCAAGTATCAAGATGCAGTGGAGGTTGCCAAATGGCATCATTTGAACATAGGCCTTTCTTTCTCGTCTAATTCTTTATTTCAATTTTGTGTTAAGTGTTGAGTTCATGCAGAAGTCACTATGTGTCATCGTCTAAAGCATGAAGCCGACCAGCTGGCATCTTTCGAGGCCCTTTTGTAACTCTCCAGAGAACCATAGAATGTGCCATGTATCTTAGTGGTAGTTAAGTAGAATGTACCACATGTCAGCGCCCAAGCCTTGTGGAGGCACCCATGTTTCATTATACCTTTTTGACCAAGTAGCATAGAAAGTAGAAAGCGCCAGATGGCAGTTGCGAAGACCCTTAACTACTCTTCTTGATGAAGTAGTGGAAGTCTCCATGTGTTAACTGTTGAGAGACTTTGTTTTAATGCTTGGATCTGGTGCTTTCATTTACCACATAAAGGCATCATTTCATTTTGCTAAAGTACTAAAGTGCAGTGGAGGCTACCAAATGTCACTTTTTGAGTCCCCCTCTATCCCATCCCCAGTGGAAGCAAAAAATGCCATGTAACTCCCTTGAAGCCATGGAAGCCTCCACGTGTCAATGTCTGAGAGATCATCTTCAATTTTCATTATAAAAGGCATGGTGGATTTTAGATTTTATTTCAAGGGTAACCTGAGGCTGCCAAGTGTCATCATCTGGAGAAACCTAACCTACATCCCAAATATTTCTACAAGTAGAGTTATAGAAGCAAGTGGAAAGCGCTAAGTGTCATTTTCTGGTGCCTTCTAAGCAATAAGATGATTTCGAGGGAATTGACTAAGTGTCCTCTTCTTTTGCAAAAGAGAGGGTATTCTGTGTGTCCATTTCAAAATCAAGTTGGAGGGAAATTTGGTGAGAGTTATTTCTGGTAGATGGAGTAGCTCACTGGGGTTTTTTTTGGGTTTTACAAACATTAAAGAGGCCATTTGATTATCCCCTAGGTGATTAAGGTGGAACGGATAGTTGTGCGGCCTAGTAGGTGATGAAATTTGAAATTCAAGCACAAAAGGATGTATTTGAGGCATTAAATGTGTTATATTTTAAAAATCATTTTGTCTGGGAGTTTGGGAATATATAAGCAAGATTGTAAAATCAAAAAAGGGGGGAATTCTATAGTTTTAGACTTTTCAGAGTTTTTGACCAATAATATCATTTGCTTTTACTCTATTTTCTTGAGTCAAAAGGTTTATATGACTGTGTGTGTTTATGCATATTTTTTATGACTGGAAGATTCAATAAGAAGGTTGAACACTATGCCCTTGTTGATGTTATCTGTGTCAATAGCAAAGTAGTCCATGTTGTAGATCTTCTAGTATCGTGATTGGAAATGTTATTTGCTTTTGTCTCATTTTTTGGAGTCTGACGCTCTACATAACTGTGCGTGACTTCTGTGCCTCTTATGTGAATGAAGGATTCTATTAAGAAGATTGAACACCATGCCTTTGTTGACAATTCCTATATCTCAGCAAAAGACTCCCCTATTACGAGCCTCTATTTCTGTTATTCCAATCATTTACATTGATCATGCACCTGTTCGCTCTTAAATGTAATTAAATCACATAATAGTTTCTTTGTGCTCAGGTTAGGATTAGGATTACTCTCAGGCGCATTGCCATAGTTAGGTTTCAATTCCTGCATTTTGCATTCTGTTTAGTCTCCTATCCGTTTTCCCCAACACCTATAAAAATAGAAGAGACCAGCTTCTTTAAAACTTGGAGGTTGTTTCAAGCCGCATTGTCTCATAGCTTGAAACTTCCCATTGTTGATTGGCTAAGACCTAGCGCAATTTTACGCCATCAACACTATGATAAAAAACTAATTTTGAAACAAGAACATGCAAGTAAAAAAGATAGAATGATAAAAACACCTAAGTGTAACGTCCTAAATCCTAAAAATAACAAGGTTGTATCATAATGTCAAATTTCATCTATATACTTGCTCTTGAGAAGATTTTAAATTGTTAATATAAAAAGTAAAAGTGCATAAAAGTAGGGTTTTTAATCCCCCTCTTCTCTCAATATTTTGTATGATGACATGGAACTTTAGGGAAATCACCTTGCATCAACAATATGTCCATGACAAGTGGGGTTATCTAAACTATCAATTTTCATTCATTTATAGATGGTCCTATATGTGTGGAAAACACTAGGACACAATCATGTCATTTAGATCTACATCAACCATATTTTTATGAAAAGGTATTGTACTTTACATAACCACTATATCCATCAATTACTTAGTGTAGTGTGATGTTCAAGTTGTTTTTATGTTCTGAGGGCAAGTACCACTAATGGAGCTTGTTTAACCAATCAAAAAAACATCCTAGTGGATCACCTTAAATTTATATATCCCAAAATGAAGTGGGATTGGTATGATTTTGAGAGATGAACCCCTAGGTCAATACACCCATAAATAACTTGTGAGGGAGAAGTGAGCTTCCACCCACAAACCAAAATGTTTGAAATAAAGAAAGTGGAAGAACTTTAGAGTCATTTTGGGGTCTCCCAAATCACTTGGATTTTGGGGAGGGTCTTGATGAATTTCCTTACATTATTTTAGACAAAATAAACACATATAAATAGTGAGAGTTTTTTATCACCCAAGTTACCTAAAGGGGATGGGGGGAGAGCATATATGCGACACCCATTTTGTTAAACAAACACTCAAATAATAAACATAAAAATGAAAACTCTTATGAGTATTTAACTAAGGTGAGAGTTAATTTTTATAACACCAAATTAAATATGTCATGAAGTTTAGTGCCTTGGTGTTGTGTCAAAAATTAAACAAAACAAAAATAACTCAAGAAAAAATATTTTTAAAACACCAATTTTTAAATGTGAGTTTTGCAACTTAGAGTATTAAAAAATGTCTTCTCTTGGTCTTTGGGTCATGTAAAAAGTGTTAGGGGGTTTTATTGTTTCTTTTTAAAATTAATATTACTTCAAATTATCTAAATAAGACACAAAAATCAATCTTAAACTATAAAAACCTGTAAGCAACAAATCAGAGGGCTAACCTACGAAATCGATGTTAAAAATAAAACTGAACACAAAAAAATAAAAATTAACAATCAGTGTTTTGATCATAACTTATAAACTATAAATTAATTATTCATGAAAGTTTTAAAGATTTTTAATAGGTACAAGTATCACCTTTATAAAAAAATTTAGATAAAAAAAATGAATAACAAAAAATTTATTATCTCTATATCATCCATTTTTTTATCAGGAAAATAAAAAATGAAAGTGATAGTCACTAATTTGATTATAACTTCCAAACTATAAACTAGTTATTCATGATTTTTTTAAAAATTGTTCATAGGTATAAGTATCACCTTTATTAAAAAATTAAGATCAAAATAGTGAATAATTTTTTTTATTATCTCTATATCAACCATTTTTAGCAAGAAAATAGAAAATGAAAGTGCAGTCACTAATTTGATCATAACTTCTAAAATATACACAAGTTATTAAAAAAAAAATTGGAGGTTGTTCATAGCTCCAAGGTTCAAATTTAAAAAAAAAAATAGATAAAAAAAAAATGAATAACAAATTTTTTTTTAGCTCTGTATCATCCATTTTTTAGTAGGAAAATAGAAAATGAAAGTCACTATCACTAATTTAATCATAATTACTAAACTATAACTAGTTTTTTAAAAAAATTTAGAGAATTTTAATAAAAAAAATTATATAAATTTATACAAAAATTTATAAAAAAGTATTAAATAAATAAACATTTACTAAGACTTTATGCGCCATTTTTATTTGAACAAAGCAAGAACAAAAATAGAAAAAAAGTTTAAGAACAAAACAATTTTGTGAGGTACGTGCTCATGAAGAGTCCCATAAGGAGTGCCATTATGTGAATAAGGAATCTAATATGGGAGATTAGTATTTTGTTATTAAGATAAAATCAAATCCAAATAAACACACTAAATACTAACACCTCTAGTCGAGATACTAGGGAGAGCATATGTAACAAGTATGTATATGAAACATAACTAAAATATAAAATAAAACCTTCTTCTACCTTATTTGGAGTTCCAAATGGCTTGTAGAAATGGATTTATCAAATTGTGCATTAATAAATATTCATCAATGGAGATTTTTTGGCTTCACCTTTCCTTAACACCTTGGTTTGGTTGCTTGGCTCATGAATTTGACATGGTAACATTACATGCAAGGCTTCTTTGCATCTATTTGTGCATTATAACATTACATAAAGATATATTAAACATCAATGGGTATGGCCTTGTATTTATAACCTTAATAATTAACTCTCACCCAAGGTGAGTTAAGGTTGAGTTGAAACTAATTCTAGTTGAGTTAAAAGTTATCATGCAATCATGATTTTCAGTTACTAGTCATAATTTTCAAATTAGATATCTTGGGACATTTTTGGACATTTTGAGATATTTTGACAACTCATAAAGATAATAATGAAAGGTTTGATATTTTATTTTTTTGAAATTTCCATTTTTAGATATTCATTAATTACAAGTGGATAATTTAACTGAGCATTTAATCTTGTTTAATTAATTTATTTTGATTATCCTTTTTGCTCTTTTAAGATTTGATTAAGTTCCCCACTCAATGGGTCCATATGCCAAACTGACATTTGTTATATCACAAGGTGATTGGGGGTGAATATATGATAGTTTATTGTTTCACACGGGCTAGTATCCCAAATAAGGATGCCTCAACATGATTATAAGCATTGATGAATGATGCATGGCCAAAATTGGGATGCTCCATAATTTCTAAGCTTAATTTTCAATGGTTGGTAAGAATCAGATTGAAGTTTGGTTGGAAGCCAGTTGTGGTCAAAATTGGGTGTTTATAGGCCTAAGTACTTTTATGTGAGTTATCTCTTATTAAGATTGGTATAAATATAATATCAACCTTCATTCATTCCTCACCTAGTAATCAAACCAAAAAGGAACTCAAGAATAATTCAAGTTATCAAAAAAATTCTTATTCTACCCTATTCTGATATCAATCAAAGTAACAACCTAGCTACAAGTTTGAATTACTAAAGGAGTACTCATAAGGTCATATTTTTCAAGTTACAAGCTAGGTCACTATTATAATTACTTTACACATATTGCATGATTCACATGTAAGCCAAGACATAGGGGACAAATACATGATTTTGAGGCCCTCTTATAGAGTATTAGATATGTAGGTAGTGCCTTTTGATAATGGGATCATTGCATGTGAGGCTGACACCTTGTAACCACTAACCCATTTTTCTATCGATCACATTGAATATAGAAATCATGGGTTTTTCCATTTCACCAAGAGTGATTATCCTTGATGTAAATATAAATGTACTAGAGTGAAGGTGAAGTCAAACCCAAAAGCATCCACATGGTCACATCCTGTTTGAGCACATATTCTATATAGAACATTAGCATCGAACTTAGACACTAACATCAGAGCCAACCATCCTTGACTGATACAACTATCTAGAGATCCAAAGACACTAGAACTAGAATTTAATGAATATTTTAGAACTATCTTCTTACTTGCTTTATGCATGTACTAAATCCAAACCTGCATCAACATCAGAACTAGCTAAGTACTCTCTTTTATGTCATTTATGTATCTAGTATAGTTTTACTTTCCATTAATAGCCTATATTAGTTTTATAAATTAAGTATATGGTACATTTGAGTTTAACACATTAATTGGTTTGTTGTAGATCTAATTTTCACTTTTGTGCCTTATCATTTCTATATCCTTAACTCTATGTACCCAAGTATGATTCTAAAATCTAATTTAGGGTTAAACAGTCATAAGAGACATTTTTATAATTAAATTGATTGGAATGGGTATCTTGACCTTGATTCTATTTTTTCTACTACTAGTTCTATCTATGATTCTAATTATGAGGAGGTCTAATATAATTCTAATTGTTATTTGCATTATGCCATGAAAAAGGGTTTTTATAGATACCCAAATCTTGATTAGATATTGTGGCCACATTATATAATGTTATTTCACCACTTTCAAGCAAATCTTGAATAAGATGGTAAAACTACACACATCTATGTATAGAATGGATTTTAACCTAATGAGTTTGAAAAATATTATTCTAATTATAAAAATAAGGTTTATGCTAGTTTTATTGAAATGGTTTTGGTATTGACCAAATGATCATATTAGCAAAAACTAGCTTTTGAAAAATAGGCTTGCTGAGATTACTAAAAATTATGTTATGATAATGAATTCTTCTTGGAGGTGGTATTTTCAAAGTGAGAGGTTGAGTAGGTGGGTTCACTTGAATAAGTGGTGATTTCACCATTTACACTTGTTTTGATTCAATTATCCCATTTCCTATCACATTTCTATTTCTATTGAATGGTTTAGGATTATCTAATGCACTTACTTGTGTTTGCATAGGAGCTTATGTTTGAGCCTTGTTATGAGCTTGATTTTAGGAGTAGAGATTGATTATCCCTTTATAAATAAGGTCCTTGTCAATATATATTCCCTTAGAAATAAAATTTTCAAACATATTGACACAAATAAACTTGAGATTATGAGCTACATCAACCTGTAGATTGACAATGAATGTTACTACCAATTACTTGTTAAAGAGATTATATGGGATTAATTTGGCTAATGAGCACCACCATTATATATAAGTGGCAAAGTTTTCTCCTCCTTATTGTTTAGTCTAACATAGATCAACCATAGTCAGATCATGTTCAACATTGAAATATAAGTGATGTATGAATCTATCTGATAAGTCATCAGAATTATTTATGGAATTATTAGGTATACCAAGGAACCATTATAAGGCATGCCTAGTCAAACTGTAGGGAAATAAACAAAGTAGGTATATAGGGCTATACATAACTTCTTGACATGTGATGAATAACTCTTTTAGATGTTCCTTGGGATAACCTTTCCCTTTTTATTTTTCAAATTTGGGCATCTTAAAATGATGCAGAAAAGGTATCTGAAGATATCTCATATCAATGGGATAAGAACACATGTCATCTAGTTTAAACTTTTTATTTTGATTTCCTACCTAAATGGCTAAAACTACATCCTTGACCTTTTGTAAATATTGAAAAGTAGGACCAGAGTGAGAGGAAATGGGAAAATTTTATTGGGTAATCAAAGGTACACTACCTTAACTTAGATAAAGAGGTGGTAAAAATATTAGGAAATTTGTATGTGATTGGTTCTACCATGAATATTCACTCTATGATTGTATTTATATTGCTGATAGGGAACTTGTTATTGGTAAGGCATTTAATTTTGAGTTTGACATTGATTTAAAGGTAAAGGAGGCTTGAACGGAGGAATATTCTATTGGGCATTAAATGGGGTTTATTGGGATTAAATGGGAATATACTATTGACTCCTAAAAATCTAACATGTAGGTGTAACTTGTTTTTGGTTAAATAGCACATGATGTTGACTCGAAGAGGCTCCTTTTTGAATAGAAGTAGCAAGTGGTTGACTAATGAAAACATGCTATTGGTTAGATAACATTAGTTGGGGATTAATCGACAGTTGTTGTGATGGAATATCAATCACCACCTATTGAGGTAGGGGATTAGTTTCCTCTTATTGAAGTGTAGGAATGGTTACCCCTTGTGGAGGTGGGGTACTAGTTTACACCTATCGAGGTGGGGTATTTACAACTTTTTGTTGTGGCTTAGATGGGTTTTCAACTTGTTGTTGTAAGGTACTTGGAATATTAGAAGGAGGAGGTCATGGAGAAGATGAAATAATGTTTTGTTGCATTTTAGATGGTACCTAATGTGGGTTAAAATATGTTATTTGAGAGTTATCCACCACATGTTGGGTGGAATATAAAAGAAGATTCAAATCAATATTAGTAACTAGATTGGTTTTAACTATGGGTGTGTTAAACATATCCACAATTAATGTTTTGTTGGCAAATGGATTTAGATTATGGATGGGATAGGTAGACAAATCCAATTGTTGTTTTGTTGGAAGATTTCACTCTAATAATGTGGGATTTAAAACTTTTAATGCATCTAAGAAGTTAGCTAAAGTATCTATATCCAAATTAGTTTGTATCTATAAAGTGATAAGTTGAATTTGTGTGGGAGGGTCAACTATTTGACCCTTTCCTTTGTCTAACACCACTAGGGCTTGATTATAATTTTAAACTTAGATAGAATTAGATTGGTTGTATAATAATTAAAGAGGTGTTTATTTAGGTGTTCTAACCAAATAGCATAAATACTATACCTCTATGGGAAAACCATGGAAAATCTCACACCTATTTCAAACAATCTAACAAGATGTTCATCTTTGTTGTCAAATAGTTATCGATTAAATTGATCTTGTTTATATTCATCATTAGGTGGCATTCTAACAAAGTACATTGGATTAGGTCTATGCCTAGTATCAAATAGTACATGTGAAATGTATGATTGGTATTGGCCTTGTTCAACATTAAGTGATATGGTTGGAAGTTATGTGTTATGTTATCTAATTTCATCATTGGATGGTATGTTGGCAAGGTATTGTTGGTGTTCTTCATCCTCTATATAGTGATCATACACATAGGGATTGTAAACTACCTCCTCATCAAATTAGGGGTTTTAAATGGTCCCACTACACATGTACTTAGGGATTTTTAGGTTTATGATCTTCATTTAGAAAGGGCCTTGAATATCTAAAACTATGTCTTAACTTATTACACAACCTTTCTTGGAATATCACTTGGGAATAGGTTTGAGGTAAGATGTTTGGATTTTTTCAAGGTAAATTTCATTTTTGGAATACAGTAATCAAAGGTATGTCAACTTAAATTTTTCTAATGTGTTTCTCAAAGGATAAATCCATAATATTTTGGCACTATGGTTTTAAGTATAAATGTTCAATGTTTGTACTTTTGGAAATAATTTGCATTTGGTCTTGTCTTGAAATATTTTGATCTTGGGAAATTGACTTTGTGAATAAATAAAGGATACCTGACCTATTTGAGACACCTTATAGTACTTTTTAAATGTGTAAATATTAACACAATAATTGGTCTTAGTTGTTAATGGTAAATCAAGTTTTAAACCAAACTTTAAACTTTTGACTTTCCAAAAGGAGTTGATTTTGGCACAATTTGACTAGATTTGGATTTTGGTCTTGGGATTAAAATTGGTTATGAAATTAGAATTAGAATTGATTTGAACTTGTAAAGAAGGTTGATTATATCTGACATTTAGATTTGAGCTTAGGTTTGGACTAAAATGAGTGACATAATGGCATAACATGGATAATAATTAAAAATTTTGGTCTTTGACTTGGCTTAAAATTGTAATTTGGATTAGGACAAGACTTTTTGGTTCAAATTGGGTAGCCTAGTGCCATGGTTTGGATAAGTAACACAGGTATTGGGACCTAGCTTTAACATGTCACTTTTGTTTGACCTAAATTTTGGTAGAGTAATGCCTCATTGTGTGTTTATAAAAATGGTTTGAATTTGGACTTGGTTTATTTGATTTGGTCATAAGTGTAATCAAGGTTTTAATGCAAAAATCAAGAAACAACACACAAGCATTATAAGGTAATTTAATAACTAACTTTTGTTTGCATCACATAAATTTAACCTTTGAAATACTCACCTTTAGAGAGGATTATAAAGTTTAAATGTTCATTAAATAAATTATTTAAATTATTGGTGGTATTTTAATCCCCCCTTCTCTCAAAAGGTTTTTACAATCAAGGTGATATTTGGGGGTTGTTATCTTTGCACCCCTACATTAATGAATGATCTATGGTAAAATAATAATCTAAGAATAAATCTAAGATCAAGACATTTAATAGAGTGTCTTGTCCCTTCATAACCACTTTAGCGATAAGGGTCTCAGTGAAGTGCTATTCGATTTTGGGTTTGCTTATATTTTTACTTAGGATTTTGAGAAGGTCCTTATATACCTCACAGTACATGGGCAAAATTTTATCAAAGAATGAGTTCAATATTTTTTTCAAGTTTTCTCTTTTAGATGGTAACACACCTTGGCCTAGGATATTATAAATAGCTCCTTGGGGTTAATTTCCTCACATGACAATGTGCAAACATAAAGCTAGGCTTTCATGATGGAAACGCTCTTCAATTTATATACCCTATTAGATAAATAAGGTTTGGGACAATGCTAGGATGTGACTTCTTAGGAAAATTTACCCTTAAAGACTTATGATAAGGTGATGAAGTCCATCCCACATAGTCAAAATAAAAATATAGTAAAAGGCAAATAGGAACTTTGCATTACTGAGTCACATAAAAGGGGAGAGCATATGCATAAAATAACCCCTCAAGACAATTAATCAAAAATAAAAATTGTAATAAAATAAATAACTTTGAAAATAAAGAAGTTTTTCTTATAACCCAATGGAAATGTGAATTGATTTGTTTGACTCAAAATAATACTTCTTTGTCTAATGTACTGTAACAAAAATGATGAAAAGTTTGAAAAATGTGGTTTTGAGCTAACAAGAGGCTGAAAATAGTTTTTTTTAATTCTTAAGACAATTTCACATAGGGTGATCCTACTATTTAGCAAAGTGATTCCATAGATCTCAAGTCAATCTCACTATTCTAGATAGATTTAGCCAATTTTAAACCTACACAAGAATAGAAAAAAAGTATTAAAGTACAAAGTCATCGATTTCCAAGATGATTTAACTATTTTGAATGTGATTTCACCATTTTAACCATGATCTCATCATTTGTATCTACATAGAAGAAATGTTTAAAAATGCATAGAATATGATTTCACTATTTTGAGGATAATTTCATTGATATCATTTGTGATCCCACTATTCTACAAGGATATTTAACCATTTATACCTACATAAAATAAATGGTTAAGAAGGCATAGAACAAAATTTCATCAATTTGATGATAATTTCATTGATGTTATCTATAATCTTGCCATTCTGTCAGGTGATTTCATCATTTAGACCTGCACAAAAGAAATGTGTAAAATTTTATAGAATGCGATTTCACAATTTTAATGATGATTTTAATGATGTTGTCTACATTCTTGAAATTTTTTAGGGTGATTTTTCTAGTAAGACCTACATAAAAGCAATGGTTAAAAGGCATTTAATAAAAATTTACCATTTTGACAATGATTTCACTGATGTTGTCTACTATCTTATTGTTACACAAGGTGATTTTTCCATTTATACTTACAAATAAAATAGTCCAATAATATTAAATTGGTGAATTTATTAATTAACAGGTTGATTTCACCATTTTTGAGGTGAGTTTGCTATTTAGTAGGTCGAGTTCATCATTTACACCTAGAATGAAGATGGATGATTTTTTTAAGAAAATGAGGGTAATTAACTTGATTACAAGGTTCATCTTATTAGTTATAATAATGTTAATGGTCTAAGATAACTTGTGGGATATATCCAATCCTTTGGGAGGTCCCACTAGTGTGTCATTGTGTAGATAAGGAATCCAAGAGAGGTTAGTCAATTGTTAGTGAACAAAATCAAAATAATTTAAAGACTTAACATCTCAAGCTTAATTCCTAGGTTGAGATATATGGAAAATAATAACTAAATGAAATTAGAAGATAAATATATATTATTTTACCTCCCTTGAAGATTTTCTTATGTACCAGTCTAAAGAGGCTAAGCTTGGGTTGTATATGTAAAATTCTTTGTCAATGCTTAATTCCTCATGTGGGAAACATATCTCCTTGCCTAAACTTGATGTTGGATATTGTATTGGCATTATAATTTTTAATCTCCTTGTATAATTTGATAGAGTAAGCTTGCATGGAGAAGATTTTTGAAATGAGAGGTGTCAGGTTCTTATTTATACATTTCATCAAACATTATGAACTATTAATCTCATCTCAAGATGGAGGGTTGAGGATAAATCCTCAAATATATGATTACACATATGGATTATACAAGATATGCCATTTAAATCCTTTTGGAGTATGGAAGGCATATTGGAATAAAAGTGAAGTCATTGGTCCTATTGGACTGTCTAAGAGGGGTGTAAGAGGAAGAGTGTGTAAGAGGGGTGTAAAAACTTATATTGAGTGTGTAAATAAAATGTAATACATGTCATAACCTTTTGATTTATTTCACACTTTTATTTATGATGTCATCCATTTATGAGGCAATATTTCATTTTTTCATTTAGAAAAATATTATAATTCTAAATCCATAGATTTTCCTATTAGAGGAATGATTAGGCTAGATTAAGGGGGATTAATCAACAATTATAATAATGGTAGATTTTACAATGTTTATATTTGTCAATCAAGTATTCACTTAATTTTCTTGTGAAGACACAAAGGATTGATTTAATTTAAGATGCACTATATAAGATTAATGATGCAATACAATCCGTTATCCCAATCAAGGATGTGTCATTATGGTTTTTGTTTAAAATGATAGTTGTGTGGGTAAATTAGGTCCATTGGTGATTTTTGATTAAACCTACATGAAATTATGAAAAATCATTCTTGATTTCAGTTTAGACATGGAAGTGATTAAACTGAAGTGTCTATAACAACACTATATTGATTCTTAATTAAACTATGGGGATGTGATATTTCCAAAGTGTTCCTTAACAATGAGCATGCAACGTCAACCCTTATATATCTATATGGCACTATACTATAGGTATTTTTCCCCTATAAAATCATGTGTATATTTGATATACACACACATGATATGAGTTATCTATGAGTCATGAAACATGGTTATTATCTTGAGATATGATAAGTGCTAGAATATATAGTTATAGTTAATGGCATCATAATATTTAATGGGTCTACCACACAAATACAAAAATATGTAATGAAACCCATTCAATGACATCAAGTGGTAAAAAATAACTATAATATTAGTAGGTCATGTGTTATTAATCACATCATGTTACCAACTCCCACACCCAATCCATCATCTATCACATAAACATAATATTCCATATAAAGATGACATTGGTAAATTATATGATATGGATATATATTGCATCACACAAATCATTAATGCTATGCCAAGAATTGTGGACATTAGGTCATTTTGGTCATACCATAAATATTACATATGTAATGTAGTAGCATTGATAATTAATAGACTTGTTCAATCATTAATATAATTATTAAATGGATAGAGTGAAATTGAATAATTAATAACATTGATAGACCTTGACTCCTATCTATATTCAATCTAAATATATATCTAAATCCATCTGTAGGGTGAGGTTGCCAATATATATTTTGTTAATTAAACTATAAACTATGCCAATGCCAATGAAAATTTATATATAAGGGGGTGGGGTGGTTTCATGATCATGTCATTATTCACTGTAAAAAATATGATGCCACCATATCATTCATTCCTATTTTTTTTAAATAGAATGATCTGATCATATTATTTATCTAATATGACTCACATTGATTCATTCATTTGATATGGACCATCCCTAGATAGATATTGGATATGGATATGAAATTGGTTCATTGTGGACATACCTATATCTGATAAATCAAGGTGGAGTAATTGGTTAAGTTGTTAGGCCTAGACTTGAATAATTTAGGTTTAAACCCTATGCATCCCTAGCCTTCCCTAGATATAGATAGGGGTAGGTGAGTACCCATATATAGATAGGAGGCCGTGATTAATATAATAAATTATTTGAGTCTCTATCTATAGATAGGGGCGTCATCCTCCCTAAATATATAAGGGTGACTAAGTGACCATATATAGATAGGGGACCTATATTGGTTTATATATTAAGTGCTCAATTAACTATATATATTAAATAGAACCCCTACCCCTATATATTTATTGATATCAAATATATATCATTAGTCATCAATTATTCATGCATGTGTGATTCACAAACAAATTCCCTTATGATCTTCTATATATTTAGGATATAGATAAGGAATATATAATAAAAAGTGTAGGAACACTGGTGGGTAGTGGATATCCCTTATGTCTCTCTATATATGGGGTACCTTTATATATATAGAGCACCTATCTAAAGATGAGGTTGAGAGGTAGGTTCCATAAAAAATGAGGGAAACTCGATTGATGATTGACATTAAATATTTATTTTTCAAGGGCACCGCATAGATATTAGGGGGGGAGTTGATTCACACACACACACACACACACACACACACACACACACACACACACACACACACACACACACACACACACACACACACACACACACACACACACAGAGAGGTAAAATAAAGGGTTCCAAATTATTGTGAGTGATGAAAAAAGTTTCCTTTCTATTTATATAGGGTATAAATAATATATTGATGAATTGAGGGATGCCAATTGAAAGAAAATGGTGACTATGTGATTGAGAAATGATTGATGGGAATCTATACCCATCTCAAGGTGTCAAGAATTTCATAGTTTGTGTTGTAATATATTACAAAAAATTAATATATTGTATCAATCACTTCTATTTTTGAAGGACACCAATGACTGTTGTGAAGAACATAATGAATATCAAGAAGAACAAGAGAGTGATGCACAAACCATTCATTCAATGTGAGGCAATATTATAATTTGAAATCCATAGATTTTCCTATTAGATGAATTATAAGGCTAGATTAAGGGGGATTAATCAACAATTAGAATAATGGTAGATTTTAAAATGTTTCTATTTGTCAATCAAGTATTCACTTAATTGCCTTGTGAAGACACTTGCAAAGGATTGATTTAATTCAATATGCACTAGATAAGATTAATGATGCAATATAATCCATTA
The DNA here is from genome assembly GCA_037957365.1 of Torreya grandis. Lineage (NCBI taxonomy): Eukaryota > Viridiplantae > Streptophyta > Pinopsida > Cupressales > Taxaceae > Torreya > Torreya grandis. Next base: position 3,325,031 of record JARHVA010001330.1, read on the forward strand.
TCCCAATTGAGGATGTGTCATTATGGTTTTGGTTTAAAATGATAGTTGTGTTGGTAAATTAGGTCCACTGGAGATTTTTGATTAAACTTGCATGCAATTATGAAAAATAATTCTTGATTGCAGTTTAGACATGGAAGTGATTAAAATGAAGTGTCTATAACAACACTATATTGATTCTTAATTAAACTATGGGGATGTGATATTTCCAAAGTGTGCCTCAACAATGAGCATGAAACATCAACCCTTATATATATATATATATATATATATATATATATATATATATGGCACTATACTATAGGTAGTTTGCCTCTATCATTTCATGTGTATATGTGATATACACACATGAGATGAGTTATTTGTGAGTCATGAGCCATGGTTATTATCTTGAGATATGATAAGAGTTAGAATATATAGTTATAGTTAATGAAATCATAATATGTATTGGGTCCACCACACAAATACAACCATATGTAATGAATCCCATTCAATGACATCAAGTGGTAAAAAATAACTATGATATCAGTAGGGCATGTGTTATTCATCACATCATGTTACCAACTCCAACGCCCAATCCATCATCTTTCACATAAATATTATATTACATGTAAAGATGACATTGGTCTACTATATGATATGGATATATACTACATCACACAAATCGTTCATGTTATGCCAAGAATTGTGCACATTGGGTCATTTTGGTCATACCATAAATATTAAATATGTAATTTAGTAGAATTTATAATTAATAGACTTGTTCAATCATTAATATAATTATTAAATGGATAGAGTGAAATAGATATAACTATTAGCATTGATAGACCTTGACTCCTATCATTATTGACTCTAATTCTATATCTAGATCCATATGTAGTGTGAGGGTGCCAATATATATTATGCTAATTAAACTATAAACTATGCCAATGCTAATGAAAATTTATATATAATGTGGTGGGGTGGTTTCATGATCATGTCATTGTTCATTGACAAAATATGATGCCACCATATCATTCATTCCTATTTTTTAAAATCAAATGATCTGATCATATTATTTATCTAATATGACTCACATTGATTCATTCATTTGGTAGGGACCTTCCATAAATATATATTAGATATGGATATAAAATTATTTCTTTGTGGCCATACCCATATTTGATAAATCAAGTTAGAGTAATTGGTCAAGTCATTTGTCCTAGACCTGAATAATTTAGGTTTAAACCCTACACATCCTTGGCCTTCCCTAGATATAGATAGGGGTAGGTGAGTACCCATATATAGATAAGAGGCCTTGGTTAATATAATAAATTATTCAAATTTATATCTATAGATAGAGACCTCATCCTCCCTAAATATATAAGGGTGATCGAGTGACCATATATAGATAGGGGACCTATATTGGTTTATAAATTAAGTGCTCAATTAACTATATATTTAATAGAACCCCTACCCCTATATATTTATTGACATCAAATATATATCATTGGTCATCAATGATTCATTCATGAGTGATTAAAAAACAATTTCCCTTATGATCTTATATCTATTTAGGATATGGATAAGGAATATATAATACAAAGTGTAGGAACACTAGTGGGTAGTGGATATCCCTTATCTATTTATATAGATGGGGCACCCCTATATATATATAGAGCACCTATCTATAGTTGAGGTCAAGAGAGAGGTTCCATAATAGATGCGAGAAACTCGATTGATGATTGACACTAAATATTTACTTGCCAAGGCCACCACATAGATATTGGGTGGGGTGGATTGACATATCTATATACATGGAAAATCAAGGGTCCCAAATTATTGTGAGTGATGAAAAAAGTTTCCTTTCTATTGATATAGGGCATATATAATATATTGATGAATTTAGGGATGCCAATTAATACAAAATGGTGACTATGTGATTGAGAAATTATTGATGGGAACCCATAACCATCTCAAGGAGTCAAGAATTTGATAGTTTGTGTTGTATAATATTAAAAAAAATTAAGAGATTGTATCAATCACTTATATTTTGTAAGACCACCAATGATTGTTATGAAGAACATAATGAATACCAAGAAGAGCAACAAAGAGACACACAAACCATTCATTCAATGTGAGGCAATATTATAATTACAAACCCATTTATTTTCCTATTAGAGGAATGATTAGGATATATTAAGGGGGATTAATCAACAATTATAAGAATGGTAGATTTTACAATGTTTCTATTTGTCAATCAAGTATTCACTTAATTGCCTTGTGAAGACACTTTCAAAGGATTGATTTAATTCAAGATGCACTAGATAATATTAATGATGCAATAAAATCCATTATCCCAATCAAGGATGTGTCATTATGGTTTTGGTTTAAAATGATAGTTGTGTGGGTAAATTAGGTCCACTGGTGATTTTTGATTAAACCTGCATGCAATTATGAAAAATAATTCTTGATTATAGTTTAGACATGGAAGTGATTAAAATGAAGTGTATATAAAAAAACTCTATTCATTCTTAATTAAATTTTTGAGATGTGATATTTACAAAGTGTGCCTCAACAATGAGCATGAAACATCAACCCTTCTATATCTATATGGGAATATACTATAGGTAGTTTACCTCTATCATATCATTTGTATATGTGATATACACACACATGAGATGAGATATCTATGATTCATGAGCCATGGTTATTGTCTTTAGATATTATAAGGGTTAGAATATATAGTTATAGTTAATAGCATCATAATATTTAATGGTTCCATAACATAAATACAATCATATGTAATGAAGCCCATTCAATGACATCAAGTGGTAAAAAATAACTATCATATCAGTAGGGAGTGTGTTATTCATCACATTATGTTACCAACTCCCACACGTAATTGATCATCTGTCACATAAACATTATATTAAAAATAAAGATGACATTGGTCTATTCTATGATATGGATATATAATGCATCACACAAATCATTCATGCTATGCCAAGAATTATGCACATTGGGTCATTTTGGTCATACCATAAATATTACATATGTAATGTCGTAGCATTGATAATTAATAGACTTGTTCAATAGTTAATATAATTATTAAATGGATAGAGTGAAATACATATAACTAATAGCATTGATATACCTTGACTCCTATCTGTATTCACTTTAAATCTATATCTAAATCCATATATAGGGTGAGGGTGATAATATATATTTTGATAATTAAACTATAAACTATGCCAATGCCAACGACAATTTATATATAAGGGGGGTGGGTTGGTTTCATGATCATGTCATTATTTATTAACAAAATATGATGGCAACATATCATTCATTACTATTGTTTAAAATCAAATGATCTGATCATATTGTTTATCTAATATGACTCACATTGATTGATTCATTTGGTAGGGACCTTCCCTAGATAGATATTGGATATGGATATGAAATTGGTTTATTGTGGCCATACCCATATCTGATAAATCAAGGTGGATTAATTTGGTCAAGTCATTAAGCCAAGACTTGAATAACTTAGGTGTAAACCCTATGCATCCCTGGCCTTCCCTAGATATAGATAGTGTTAGGTGAGTACCCATATATAGATAGGAGGCCTTGATTAATATAATAAATTGTTTGAGTCTCTATCTATAGATAGGACCCTCATCATCCCTAAATATATAAGGGTGACCAAGTGACCATATATAAATAGGGGACCTATATTGGTTTATAAATTAAGTGCTCAATTAACTATATATATTTAATGGAACCCCTACCCTTATATATTTATTGATATTAAATATATATGATTAGTCATCAATTATTCATGCATGTGTGATTCACAAATAATTTCCCTTACGATGTTCTATCTATTTAGGATAAGGATAAGGAATATATAATAAAAAGTGTAGGAACACTGGTGGGTAGTGGATATCCCTTATCTCTCTATATATATGGGGCACCCCTATATATATAGCACCTATCTATAGTTGAGGTTGAGAGAGAGGTTCCATAATAAATGAGGGAAACTTGATTGATGATTGACATATCTATATATAGGGGAAATAAAGGGTTCCAAATTATTGTGAGTGATGAAAAAAGTTTACTTTATATTTGTATAGGGTATGAATAATATAATTATGAATTGAGGGATGATAATTGATAGAAAAGGGTGACTATGTGATTCATGATTTATGGGAACCCATACCCATCATAAGGAGTCAAGAATTTGATAATTTGTGTTGTAATATATTAAAAAAATAATAATAGATTGTATCAAATACTTATATTATGGAAGGACACAAATGATTGTTGTGAAGAACATAATGAATACAAGGAAGAACAAGAGAGTGATGCACAAACCATTCATTCAATGTGAGGCAATATTATAATTCCAAATCCATAGATTTTCCTATTAGATGAATGATTAGGCTAGATTAAGGGGGATTGATAAAAAATTAGAAGAATGGTAGATTTTACAATGTTTTTATTTGTCAATCAAGTATTCACTTAATTTCCTTGTGAAGACACTTGCAAAGGATTGATTTATTTCAAGATGCACTACATAAGATTAATGATGCAATACAATCCATTATCCCAATAAAGGGTGTGTCATTATGTTTTGGTTTAAAAAGATAGTTGTGTGGGTAAATTAGGTTCACTGGTGATTTTTTGTTAAACTTGCATGCAATTATGAAAAATAATTCTTGATTGTAGTTTAGACATGGAAGTGATTAAAATGAAGTGTCTATGACAACACTATATTGATTCTTAATTAAACTATTGGGATGTGATATTTCCAAAGTGTGCCTCAATAATGAGCATGAAACATCAACCCTTCTATATATATATATATATGGAACTATAATATAGGTAGTTTACCTCTATCATGTCATGTGTATATGTGATATACACACATGAGATGAGTTATCTATGAGTCATGAGCCATGTTTATTGTCTTGAGATATGATAAGGGTTATAATATATAGTTATAGTTAATGAAATCATAATATGTAATGGATCCACTATATAAATACAACCATATGTAATGAATCCCATTTAATGACATCAAGTAGTAAAAAATAACTATGATATAAATAGGGCATGTGTTTTTCATCACATCATGTTACCAAATCCCACACCCAATCCATCATCTTTCACATAAACATTATATTACATATAAAGATGACATTAGTCTATTCTATGATATGGATATATAATTCATCACACCAATCATTCATGTGATGCCAAGAAATGTGCACATTGGGTCATTTTGGTCATACCATAAATATTAAATATGTAATCTAGTATCATTGATAATTAATAGAAATTTTCAATCATTAATATAATTCTTAAATGGATAGAGTGAAATAGATATAACTAATAGCATTGATAGACCTTGAATCCTATCTGTATTCACTCTAAATATATATCTAAATCCATATGTAGGGTGAGGGTGCCAATATATATTGTGCTAATTAAACTATGTCAATTCCAATGAAAATTTATATATAAGGGAGTGGGGTGGTTTCATGATCATGTCATTATTTATTGACAAAATATGATGCCACCATATCATCCATTCCTATTTTTTAAAATCAAATGATTTGATCATATTATTTATCTGATATGACTCACATTGAATCATTCATTTGGTAGGGACCTTCCATAGATAGATATTGGATATGGATACAAAATTGGTTCATTATGGCCATACCCATATTTGATAAATCAAGTTGGAGTAATTGGTCAAGTCATTTGGCCTAGACCTGAATAATTTAGGTTTAAACCCTACACATCCTTGGCCTTCCCTAGATATATATATATATAGGGGTAGGTGAGTACCAATATATAGATGGTAGGCCTTGATTAATTTAATAAATTATTCTAATCTCTATCTATAGATAGGGACCTCATCCTCCCTAAATATATAAGGGTGATCAAGTGACTATATATAGATAGGGAGCCTATATATAAATTAAGTGCTTAATTAACTATATATATTTAATGGAACCCCTACCCCTATAGATTTATTGATATCAAATATATATCATTAGTCATCAATGATTCATGCATGAGTGATTCACAAACAATTTCCCTTATGATCTTATATCTATTTAGGATATGGATAAGGAATATATAATACAAAGTGTTGGAACACTTGTGGGTAGTGGATATCCCTTATCTCTTTATATAGATGGGCCACCCCTATATATATATATATATAGAGCACCTATCTATAGTTGAGGTTGAGAGAGAGGTTCCATAATAGATGAGGGAAACTCGATTGATGATTGAAACTAAATATGTATTTGCTAAGGGCACCACATAGATATTAGGGGGGTGCATTGACATATCTATATATAGGGATAATCAAGGGTCCCAAATTATTGTGAGTGATGAAAAATGTTTCCTTTCTATTTATATAGGGCATAGATAATATATTGATGAATTGAGGGATGCCAATTGATAGAAAAGGGTGACTATGTGATTGAGAAATGATTGATGGGAACCCATACCCATCTCAAGGAGTCAAAAATTTGATAGTTATTATTGTATTATATTAAAAAAATTAATATATTTTATCAATCACTTCTATTTTTGAAGAACATGAATGCTTGCTGTGAAGAACATAATGAATACCAAAAAGAGTAAAAGAGTGATTTAAAAACCATTCATTCAATGTGAGCCAATATTATAATTCCAAATCCATATATTTTCCTACTAGAGGAATGATTAGGATAGATTAAGGGGGATTAATCAACAATTATAAGAATGGTAGATTTTACAATGTTTCTATTTGTCAATCAAGTATTCACTTAATTGCCTTGTGAAGGCCCTTGCAAAGGATTGATTTAATTGAAGATGCACTAGATAAGATTAATGATGCAATACAATCCATTAGCCCAATAAAAGATGTGTCATTATGGTTTTGGTTTAAAATGATAGTTGTTTGGGTAAATTAGGTCCACTGGTGATTTTTGATTAAACCTGCATGTAATTATGAAAATTAATTCTTGATTTAAGATTAGACATGGAAGTGATTAAAATGAAGTGTCTATAACAAAACTATATTGATTCTTATTTAAACTATGGGGATGTGATATTTCCTAAGTGTGCCTCAACAATGAGCATAAAACATCAACACTTCTATATCTATATGGGACTATACTATAGGTAGTTTGCCTCTATAATGTCATGTGTATATGTGATATACACACACATGAGATGAGTTATCTATGAGTCATGAGCCATGGTTATTGTCTTGAAATATTATAAGGGTTAGAATATATATCTATAGTTAATGGAATCATAATATTTAATGGGTCCACCACATAAATACAACCATATGTAATGAAGCTCATTCAGTGAAAACAAGTGGTAAAAAATAACTATCATATCAGTAGGGAATGTGTTATTCATCACATCATGTTACCAACTCCCACACCTAATCCATCATCTATCACATAAATATTATATTACATATAAAGATGACATTGGTATATTCTATGATATGGATATATACTACATCACATAAATTAATGCTATGCCATGCACATTGGGTCATTTTGGTCATACCGTAAATATTACATATGTAATGTAGTAGCATTGATAATTAATAAACTTGTTTAATCATTAATATAATTATTAAATGTATAGAATGAAATAGATATAAATAATAACATTGATATACCTTAACTCCTATCTGTATTCACTCTAAATCTATATCTATATCCATACGTAGGGTGAAGGTGCTAATATATATTCTGTAAATTAAACTATAAACTATGCCAATGCCAATGAAAATTTATATATAAGTGGGTGGGTTGGTTTCATGATCATGTCATTATTCATTAACAAAATATGATGCCACCATATCATTCATTCCTATTTTTTAAAATCGAATGATATGATAATATTATTTATCTAATATGGCTCACATTGATTCATTCATTTGGTAGGGACCTTCCCTAGATAGATATTGGATATGGATATTAAATTTTTTCATTGTGGCCATACACATATCTGATAAATCAAGGTGGAGTAATTAATCAAGTCGTTAAGCCTAGACCTAAATAATTTAGGTTTAAACCCTATGCATCCCTAGCCTTCTCTAGATATAGATAGTGGTAGGTGAGTGCCCATATATAGATAAAAGGCCTTGATTAATATAATAAATTATTCAAGTCTCTATCTATAGATAGGGGCCTTATCCTCCCTAAATATATAAGGGTGATTGAGTGACCATATATAGATAGGGGACCTATATTGGTTTATAAATTAAGTGCTCAGTTAACTATATATATTTAATGTAACCCCTACCCCTATATATTTATTGATATCAAATATACATCATTAGTCATCAATGATTCATGCATGAGTGATACAAAAAAAAATTCCCTTATGATCTTCTATCTATTTAGGATATGGATAAGGAAAATATAATACAAAGTGTAGGAACATTAGTAGGTAGTCGATATCCCTTATCTGTCTATATAGAGGGGTACCCCTGTATATATAGAGCACCTATCTATAGTTGAGGTCAAGAGAGAGGTTACATAATAGTTGAGGGAAACTCAATTGATTATTGACACTTAATATTTATTTTCCAAGTGCAACGCATAGATAGTAGGGGGGTTAATTGACATATCTATATATAAGGAAAATCAAGGGTCCCATATTATTATGAGTGATGAAAAAAGTTTCCTTTCTATTTATATAGGGCATAGATAATATATTGATTCATTGAGGGATGCCAAATGATAGAAAAGGGTGACTATGTGATTGAGAAATGATTGATGGGAACCCATACCCATCTCAAGGAGTGAAGAATTTGATAGTTTGTTTTGTATTATATTACAAAAAATTAATAGATTGTATCAATCACTTCTAATTTGTAAAAACACCAATGATTATTGTGAAGAACATAATGAATACTAAGAAGAACAAGAGAGCGATGCACAAACCATTCATTCAATGCGAGGAAATATTATAATTCCAAATCCATAATTTTTCCTATTAGAGGAATGATTAGGCTAGATTAAGGGACATTAATCAACAATTAGAAGAAGGATAGATTTTACAATGTTTTTATTTGTCAATCAAGTATTCACTTAATTGCCCTGTGAAGACACTTGTAAAGGATTGATTTAATTCAAGATGCACTAAATAAGATTAATGATGAAATACAACCCATTATCCCAATCAAGGATGTGTCATTATGGTTTTCATTTAAAATGATATTTATGTGGGTAAATTAGGTCAAATGGTGATTTTTGATTGAACCTACATGTAATTATGAAAAATAATTCTTGATTGCATTTTAGACATGGAAATGATTAAAATGAAATGTATATAACAAAACTATATTGATTCTTAATTAAACTATGGGGATGCAATATTTCCAAAGTGTGCCTCAATAATGAGCATGAAACATCAACCCTTTTATATCCATATGGAACTATACTATAGGTATTTTGCCTCTATCATGTCATGTGTATATGTGATATACACACACATGAGATGAGTTATCTATGAGTCATGAGCCATGGTTATTGTCTTGAGATATGATAAGGGTTATAATATATAGTTATAGTTAATGGCATCATAATATTTAATGGGTCAACCACACAAATACAACCATATGTAATGAATCCCATTCAATGACATCAAGTGATAAAAAATAACTATCATATCAGTAGGGCATGTGTTATTCATCACATCATGTTACCCACTCCCACACCCAATCCATCATCTTTCACATAAACATTATATTACATATAAAGATGACATTTGTCTATTTTATGATCTAGATATATACTGCATCACACAAATCATTCATGCTATGCCAAGAATTGTCCAGATTGGGTCATTTTGTTCATACCATAAATATTACATATGTAATTTAGTAGATTTGATAATTAATATACTTTTTCAATCATTAATACAATTATTAAATGGATAGAGTGAAATAGATATAACTAATAGCATTGATAGACCTTGACTCCTATCTATATTCACTATAACTCTATATGTAAATCCATATGTAACGTGAGGGTGCCAATATATATTATGTTAGTTAAACTATAAACTATGCCAATGCCAATGCCAATGAAAACTTATATATAAAGGGTTGGTGTGGTTTCATGATCATGTCATTGTTCATTGATGAAATATGATTCCACCATTTCATTCATTCCTATTGTTTAAGATCAAATGATCTGATCATATTATTTATCTAATATGAATCACATTTATTCATTCATTTGGGAAGGACCTTACCTAGATAGATATTGGATATGGATATGAAATTGGTTCATTGTGGCCATACCCATATTTGATAAATCAAGGTGGAGTAATTGGTCAAGTCATTAAGCCTAGACCTAAATAATTTAGGTTTATACCCTATGCATCCCTAGCCTTCCCTAGATACAGATAGGGGTAGGTGATTGCCCATATATAGATAAGAGGCCTTGATTAATATAATAAATTATTTGGGTCTCTATCTATAGATAGTGGCCTCATCCTCCCTAAATATATAAGGGTGACTGAGTGACCATATATACATAAGGGACCTATATTGGTTTATAAATTAAGTGCTCATTTAACTATATATATTTAATGGAACCCATACCCCTATATATTTATTGATATCATATATATATAATTATTCATCAATGATTCATGCATGAATGATTCACTGACAATTTCCCTTATGATCTTATATCTATTTAGGATATGGGTAAGGAATATTTAATATAAAGTGTAGGAACACTGGTGGCTAGTGGATGTCCCTTATCTCTTTATATAAATGTTTAACCCCTATATATAGAGAGAACCTATCTATAGTTGAGGTCAAGAGATAGGTTCCATAATAGATGAGGGAAACTTAATTAATGATTGACACTATATATTTATTTGCCAATGATATCGCATAGATATTAGGGGTGTTGATTGACATATCTTTATATAGGGAAAATCAAGGGTCCCAAATTATTGTGAATGATGAAAAAAATTTCCTTTTATATTTATATTGGGCATAGATAATATATTTATGAGTTGAGGGATGCCAATTTATAGAAAAGGGTGACTATGTGATTGAGAAATGATTGATGGGAACCCATACCCATCTCAAAGAATTAAGAATTTGATAGTTTGTGTTTTATTATATTACAAAACATTAATATATTGTATCAATCACTTCTATTTTAGAAGAACACCAATGATTGTTGTGAAGAGCATAATGAATACTGAGAAGAGCTAGAGAGTGATAGACAAACCATTCATTCAATGTGAGGTAATATTATAATTCCAAATCCATATATTTTCCTATTAGAGGAATGATTAGGCTAGATTAAGGGGGATTAATCATCAATTATAATAATGGTAGATTTTATAATGCTTCTATTTTTCAATCAAGTATTCACTTAATTGCCTTGTGAAGACACTTGCAAAGGATTGATTTAATTCAAGATGCACTAAATAAGATTAATGATGCAATATAATCCATTATCCCATTCAAGGATGTGTAATTATGGTTTTGGTTTAAAATGACAGTTGTGTGGGTAAATTAGGTCCACTGGTGATTTTTGATTAAACCTGCATGCAATTATGAAATATCATTCTTGATTGCAGTTTAGACATGGAAGTGATTAAAATGAAGTGTCTATAACAAAACTATATTGATTCTTAATTAAACTATTAGGATGTGATATTCCCAAAGTGTGCCTTAACAATGAGCATGAAACATCAACCCTTATATATATATATATATATATATATATATATATATATATATATGGCACTCTAATATAGGTAGTTTACCTCTATCTTGAGATATGATAAGGGTTAGAATATATAGTTATAATTAATGAAATCATTATATGTAATGGGTCCACCTCACAAATACAACCATGTGTATTGAATCCCATTCAATGACATCAAGTGGTGAAAAATAACTATCATATAAGTAGGGCATGTGTTATTCATCAGACCATGTTACGAACTCCCACACCCAATCCATCATCTGTCACATAAACATTATATTACATATAAATATAGCATTGGTATATTATATGATATGGATATATACTAAATCACACAAATCATTCATGCTATGACAAGAATTATGCACATTGGGTCATTTTGGTCATACCATAAATATTACATATGTAATGTAGTAGCATTGATAATTAATAGACTTGTTTAATCGTTAATATAATTATTAAATGGATAGAGTGAAATAGATATGACTAATATCATTGATAGACCTTGACTCCTATTTGTATTCACTCTAAATCTTTATCTAAATACATATGTAGGGTGAGGGTGCCAATATATATTGTGCTAATTAAACTATAAACTATGCCGATGCCAATGAAAATTTATATATAAGGGGGTAGGGTGGTTTCATGATCATGTCATTATTCATTAAATAAATATGATGCCACCATATCATTCATTCCTATTTTTTAAAATTGAGTGATCTGATCATATTATTTATCTAATATGACTCAAATTGATTCATTCAGCTGGTAGGGACCTTCCCTAGATAGATATTGGATATGGGTATGAAATTAGTTTGTTGTGGCCATACACATATTCGATAAATCAAGGTGGAGTAATTGGTCAAGTCATTAGGCCTAGACCTGAACAATTTAGGTTTAAACCCTATACATCTTTGGCCTTCCCTAGATATAGATAGGGGTATGTGAGTTCCTATATATAGATAAGAGGCCTTGATTAATATAATAAATTATTTGAGTCTCTATTTGTAGATAGGGGCCTCATCGTCCCTAAATATATAAGGGTGATCGAGTGACCATATATAGATAGGGGACCTATATTGGTTTATAAATAAAGTTCTCAATTAACTAGATATATTTAATATAACCTCTACCCCTATAGATTTATTGATATCAAATATATATCATTGGTAATTAATGATTCACACATGAGTGATCCACAAACAATTTCCCTTATGATCTTCTATCTATTTAAGATATAGCTATGGAATATATAATACAAAGTGTAAGAACACTAGTGGGTAGTAGATATCCCTTATCTCTCTATATAGATGGGACACCCCCATATTTTAGAGCACCTATTTGTAGTTGAGGTTGAGAGAGAGGTTCGATAATAGATGAGGGAAACTTGATTGATGATTGACATTAAATATTTATTTGCCAAGGGTAATGCATAGATATTGGGGGGGTTGATTGACATATCTATATATAGGTAAAATCAAGTGTCCAAAATTATTGTGAGTGATGAAAAAAGTTTCCTTTCTATTTATATAGGTCATAGATAATATATTTATTAGTTGAGGGATGTCAATCTATAGAAAAGGGTGACTATGTGATTGAGAACTGATTGATGGGAACCCATACCCATCTTAAGGAGTCAAGAATTTGATAGTTATTGTTGTATTATATTACAAAAAATTAAAATATTGTATTAATCACTTATATTTTGGAAGAACACCAATGATTGTTTTAAAGAACATAATGAATACCAAGAATAACAAGAGAGTGACACGCAAATCATTCATTCAATATGGAGTGCATATAATATATATGAGCTTATCCATACTTATATATAATAAATAAGGTAGGGACTTAATTTATTTTGGTTGAAAGTTAGATTAAAATGAGGGGCATCAAGGTAGAATAGTCAAGCTCCAAGATTGGTACACAAGCCATATCATTATGTCCTTAGTAACAATTAACATGATACTTATATAAGTTATAAATAGTGTTTGTGGTATACTATCTCAATAAAAAATGGTTGAATACACACATGTGACTAGGGAGAATTCTTGATGTGTTGTTGGTAACACTCATTTACATTAAGAAGGAAATGTTGTAGGTCTACTCACATTGTGAAAAGTCTCTCTAAGGTATAATCATCACTATATCAACCTCTCTAATCAATTATCAAGCTCAACATAAGTTTCAATTCTTTTTCCCAATAAAGTGAAAAAATGCATTATATGGGCTATGACCGGCATGAAGGGTGGCATCTAGGCAAGTAATAGTCATATTCAAACATTCAACTACCCTCCCAAAATAGTTGCATCATCTCTATTTCATATCAAGGAGTAATGGATTAGTTTCAAGGATTATATTACTTCATGGAGTCAACTATGACCATAAATAGATCATCCACAACACCTCTACACCTAAAAGGCTTGTTAAACACCTCAATCATGCCACTAAATCAATGCATGGGGAGAATTATGAGACTATTTTCTTACTTTCATTCATATTTATAACTATTTTTGGATGGGTGATCATCATTTTGGCCTCTCCACTCAACCTCTATGCATATTCTCCCTCCCTCTCTGTCATGTTCTATAAAATGGGCTTAGAAAACCATTATATATATCCCTATACTAGGTACAAAATAACTCTACACATTTGTATCTTGAAGCCTTTGAATTAATGACAAGGATTGATTTAGCCTTCTCCATACTAGTTTTTAGTGTGTTCATGATTGTTTGATTTGCATAAGTGGTTCAATATTTTCTCCCTTTAAAGTCCTTATCTCTCACCTAGATGCTAGTGGATTGGTTTTGTGTAGGTCACATGGTGTGTGAAGGTGTTTATGCTTATGCTTGTAGTGGAAAATGATTGATAGTGCCTTTTATTAGAGCTATCATCCATCCCCCTCAAGTTATAGGCATCGTACATGGCCTCCATGTGAAGTAATGATATGTGAGAGTCCTTTTAGAGAGTGTGTGTTAGTGATTAGCCCCTTATTTTATCCATAAGTGTTGTTGAAAGATCAAGTAGAGGAGAACTAATACATTTGTGCATCACATCCTATAGTTTAGAGTTTGTTTTCAAGCCCTTTCTTTACTTTTTCCTTGGCAAGAAAATTAAGCTTAATGATCTAAGCATAGATGATGCATCAAGGGAGCTAGCCCCAAATATATATACTCACCTCATCCATTAGGCTACCCATACCTAAAGGTGATTCTATTGTATTAGATGGATGAGGAAGGTTTGAAACTCCCTACCTCAAGGGTGTAATCAAGACTAATAAGAGTTTCTAGTTTGCTTAATGGGACCAAAATTCAATGAAGTTGGAGAACTTACTCTAAGTATTTGGTGACCTCAAAGAGATATAAGCATTCTAGTGGTATATTAGCATTCCAAGTTTCATGCCAAAGGTCATAAAAAGGTCTTCATCCAAGGGTAGGGAAGATAAATGTTTTGAATTGTCTTTATATTTTTCTATAAGGAAGAGGTAACCCAAGTTTAATCCCTATCCTATACCCCTTACTCTTCCTAGTCCTATTCAACATACCCATGCTACAACCACTAAATCTTTAATGGATAAAACTAGAAATCAAGCCTTTGTAGCTATTGTCACTAAATATTACACCCTAGAGGAGGTTTTTCAATCCTAATCTATGATTTGGTCAACAATGGAATACTTCTAAGTATATGGGTTACCTATAGGAGAAGCATACCTTTAGGCTTAAGGGCTAGCTACCTAGATTGATCTTTAAGTGCTTATCACCTATAGTAAATAATTGCTTGTATGAAAAGTGCTAGAATTTTTCATGAAATTAAACTAATATAATAAGGTGATACACCATGAATATTTTCACAAGATCATCATATTCCTTTCACAAAAAAAAAACCCCACAACACTAGCTTCAAAGTCCTAAGATGTTCTAACATTAGTATTTCAATACAGAGGTGATATACATAAGATAACTAATGGTAAGTGTACTTGAGCTCAATTTTCACACTCTAAAGAAACTTTCACATTGAAGGGAGCCAAACACACTAGCTACACTCCATATGAGCTATTATAATGAGAACTTATTTCACTAAACATGAAAGTATAAGGAGAAGCAAATATGGAAGCTTATCACTAGACTTCACCATTAATCACTTCACACACTTATAAAATATGTTTGTGAACTCAAAACTATATTTCTTGTATTATTAAAATTAAAATTACAACAGCCAATAGGGCTTTGCCATACTAGGTATGATATTAGCATACAAGAGTGAAAATGAATAGTACTTATAGAATGTGAGAGAGGGGAGAGAATAATGAAGATCAAGAGTCAAAATAATAGGTGTTAAGCTAATAAAAAGAGTTATTTTTTAGGAGAATTGATTATGAAATATACCATGCAAGGTCTCTTTGAAAAAATGTCTCTTAGAAGCATTAAACTCCCCAAACTTGGTGTAGAGGTCTCTCAACTGGCTTCTTAAAAACTATCTTCATCATTGGATTTTCTTGAGCACTCCAAGGAAAACTAGGGATATTTTCCACATATGCACTATGATGATGGGGTTAATAATAAGCTCCAACATACATTGGATGTGTCCCTAATCATTGATCTTCTTTAGGACAAGTGTTCTCACTACCTACAGTCACTATCATCCTTCTTCCACTCATTCTTCACACTTGGCACCAAGATGGTATTAAGTTTTCAAATAAAATCCATACAAGGTGTGGTATGACACCTATAAAGAGTCCTTCTATCCATAAATCAATTGGATAGACCTTAAAAGGCCTTCTAATTGGATTTATCACCTTCTCACTTGGTGATCACTCTTCATTCACTATGTTAGTTTGGACTGCCTTAAGTGAAGGAGATAAAAAATATATTTGTGTGATTTTTTGAAGCAATAAGTGAGCATGAGGGGTTATATTAGGTCCCATTTTTCCTCCTAAATTCAACCTCATCCTTTTAAACTCTTTTATACCTACAAAACATCAAAATTTTTAAAGAAAACTGGTTCTATACCGAATCCATATAAATAGGGTACAAGTCAATCTAAAATAATTTCCTACCCAGACTAGCCCTCTTATATGCATTTCCTTCCTTGTTTTTCTCGTCGGTCATTAGAAAGGGTTTTGGAGGGTTTTGAGTGGTTTTAAACCTTAATTATTATTCATAAAAGTTTGACATCCAATACATAGATAAATTACACTATAACCTTGTTTAGGAACCTCTCCAACATATCCTAACTCTTCAATCTCCCATGATAAGCATCCATACAAATATGAGCTTTTAAATCTAGCCTTTCGAGATCTTCTTTGTATTTTGTGCACCCTATCATGTTTCTAAGACATGAAATGGCTCATTCATGATTTTATCTACAAACTAATTGCTTAAAATCACCTTATATCTCCCCATGAAGGTCATCCAATTAATTATGATGTTCACTTGACCCTAGAAATGGTATTAGACCCCATTTTGGGCTTTAAATCTAGTTTAGGCTTAGTGGACTTGACTATGCTTGGCTCCTCACAACCACCTCTAAGTGTTTGATCATGATTATGAGGTCATTTACATGATCATACATTTAAAATATCTCCCTAGATCTCCTTTAAAGGTTTAAATACTTCCCAGCTCACTTTCTCATCATTACTTACTAAACTTACATGGTTTATCTTCCTAGGAGTGCCTTCTATCTGAGATATAATAGAAATAACTTACCCTATTTTCCTAGGAAAAAATGATATAAGAGGCTTGGTAAAGTCATGGGGATACTCTATACTAGTTCTCATGAGTGGATCACATCAATATCCCCTCCAATTCTTCAAAAACTCTCAAGGTAGACTATGTAATATTCATTGTGTGTAGGGTTTATGTATTGACTGCAAGTTGTATGTTAGAACCCTCCATGATCTATTTCCTTGCTATGAGAATATCATGAGATGGTATATCACTATTTTTAGGGTATTTTGAAACATGTCTATCATCTCAACCTTTACCAAATACTTCAATGTACACCTTCCATTTAGACAACCCTAGTTTGTAGTCAATAGTGTATTGTGTTTCCACTCAGAAAAAGGTTCCCTATAGGTGTGCATTACAACATTAGAATTTGTTTCATTAACCTAAGAACCTATTTAAGTATTCAAGGTCACTTCATGATTGATCTTGTATATACTATGCCTTGAATTAGACCTACACACAAACTATTGGGTTTAATTTTCATTGTCACTCTATAGTCAACTGTAGATGACCATTCTTAGACCAAAAGGGGATTTTTAGGTAGTAATCCAAGTCAAACCCTACACTTTAAATTATATTAATATTCTTGGATCTACTAGTGTTACCTTCATTCTATTGGAGTAACATGTCTGTAGGTTATGCCTCCATATTTAGCATCAACATAATGTACAATGTGAACTAACTATAGACACCTCATAAGGAAGAATAAGATCCTCTTATAGGTGGTGATCTGACTTAAACCATGAAAATCATCCCCTTTTAAAGTTATTTAGGCCACTATTATCCTTATCAGCTGAACATGGTAACTTACCATGGAGGTATGCTCCTATCATGCTACCTTGGACTATGAGATCCCTTGAAGTTCAAAGCACTGTAGAAAACACTGAGAACCTGCAATGAAAGATTGCTTGAGTTAGGAGTCTTATATAATCATACTCTATTGGAAAAACCACCACTTGTCATAAAAAATCACTACCCCTATGATTAATTACCTCATTAAAGTATTCAAATCGATCTAGACTTCAGTTTACCCTATTAAATAATATCACCAAGTATGGACAGGGTCTTATTTTGGAAGAATTAAGGTAACAAGTTCCTAAACTTAGTTTCTCTAATCATGATTCAAGTCTGCTTGCCACTCTATGGATCCACCATGATTTCTATGACATTCCTCAACTTTTTAACCTCTATGAAGGTTTAGACCTGACTTAAACACTTGCCCTCTAATCTTCCTAGACCTCTATGGAGACCTATAGGTGTGGTACTGGACAATGAAGGTGTAACATGGATAATATGCCTAGTGGATGGCCTTATGATAAATATTAGACCTCAATAAAGTATTTAAATTAATATTTTCAACCTTATAATACTTCAAAAAATTCAAATGCCTTGTTTCAATGTGCTTAATCTCATGTGGGGCACCTGTAGGTGTCCATCAATGGTGCATGACTGTGCATAGAGTTTGAATTGGTTATCACAATCTATCATATGCCATTTGAGAGATTAGATTGATTGATAATTAATCAAGAGTGTCTTCAACACATCTTTAAACTATTCATTACACCTCCATCATTGTTTTAAAACCTTTCATACACCTAACTATAGGTGAATGTATACAGAGAACTGACTGTGTTAAACATGACTATATTCTTGATCATTGTATGACCTTCAAGTAAAAATTTTGATATTGATATTTGAAATAAAGGTGATTTCCATGACATATGATAGGTGCATAAATCATATCTAATTATATTTGAAAGCACTAGAGGAAAGGAAAAACTTTGTAGTTAATGAACATGTCTGCATCATTGTTAGTGATCTGCACTAGAAACTTGGGATATTTGGCTCATAAATTAAATTCCAAACATGCAATAAAATATGATAACCATGAAATAATCATGTCCAAATATCCTAAAAACAATTCCATCAAGTGGCTTATATGGACCATCTCAAACAAGGAAAAAACCTATAGGGTGTGGGGATAAACATGTAGAAAGGATTAGTCAAACTATATACAAAGGATCATAAAGCTTACTACTCCAAAACTTGAAATAATATGATGAATATGAATTGGAATTTTTTTAATATCTATCACCAAGTTGATTTTACTTGACTCATCCTCTGCTATCCATACTAGACCAAAACTAGTTGGTCATTTTTGCATGCCTAGTGGAGTGATGGAGAAGTGAAATGGTTTTAGGATAATTTTAAGACTTATAAAGTATATAAAACATATAAGTGAACTAATTAAATACAAATAATCATTTTACAGCCTTAGACACATGATAAAACACTTCTATAGGTTGTACAACTACCAAAACCTCCTCTTTTTAAACTATTTTCTTAATCTAGCTTAATACCTACAAGTTTTTTAGTTAGTACTAACATGAGTAATAATAATCTAACATAAAGGAAATTAATGAACAATTTGGAACACTTAGCTACCATGGAAAACCATACAAACCTCATAAATGACTCTAAAAGTTACCTTAAGTGACATGAAATGAATCAGGACTAAATTTGACTATGATCAAGGTTAATAACACATCAAATGACATTGTTTAGGACCATGAAACACCCTATTACATCTTATAATACCCCTATATCAAATTTTTTACTATACAGGTTGACTTATTTTGAATTTTGGTCAAAATAGTCCACATTCTTGGTGATTTTCCTAGGGGTGGTATACTTTCTATGTGTAGTCATATAAAATGTAAAATTTGGTAACTTGATTGTGGATAATGACACCCAATCCATAGGTCCATCTTGATTTCTCTCATGACCCTCATAGGCATGTTTTCACTGATTCTCAATCATCTATAGCCTCCCAAACTAAACCCTTGTAGACCCAAATTTTTCTTTCCATGCTTAATACATCCCTTGAGGTCTCATCAGCCATGGACAACAGCACCCAAACTTGGACCACAGTGTTGAAACCTAGGGTGTCCTATTTTTGGAGCTATTATCCAAGTGCATTTTAGCTTCTACCTATCATATTTATCTAAATCCTTAGCCTAGTTCATGTCAGCCTAATTCAAATTCATTTAACCCATGATCGTTAAATCCCTTATAAAAGGCCATTCAATGTCCATTTAGAAGGGTTGGAACTCATTTACATGAGATAAAAAAGAATAAAAGCAAGACCACTCAAGAAATTTTCTTTATTCTCTACATACAACCATCTAATAGTATTTGAAGCTTATTCAAACATTTACACTAGTCCCTAGTCATTCCAAGTACACCTAATTTTGCATTTACTTGCACTTTTATCACACTAATGCACCAAACACTTCAATGGGAGAACTACATATAGCTTGATCCCTCATAAGAGTATTGGTATATAGGTATCATGCCCACACATGAGGTGTGAAGTGCATCCAATGTATCCTTTACACACTAACCCCTCTTCTCTTTTCTCCAAATTTTACATTCAAGTTTAAGCACAAAGAGGACCTAGGGTATTAAAGACTAAATCAGGTACACAATAAGATATATGGACTTTCAAGCTTTGATAATGTATAGGTGGGTCACATAGACCTAGCACACAAAACCTAGAAAGCTTAGATGACCAAGACAATAGTACTGAGATAGGACTATAAAACCAGAACCCAAGGTGTCCCACTTTTGATGCTCCTATCTAATTAAGAAATGAACTCCAGATTCCTATTTACAATAGTCTCTCAAGCCTGCACATAGATTTCTAGACCCATTTATTATTTACTAATTTTATCTACTTAAAACCATTTTATTATTTAGGAATTAAACATATAATCTCCCAAAAATAATAAATCATTTGGTGAACCTGACTTACTTTAAATTTTTCATAAAAACCCTAGAAACTCTAGGGTAAATTCCTAGCTGATTTTTCCCATTAATTTTTGAATTTTTTCTTGAATATTAAAATAAAAAATTCCTCTCAAATTTTAAAATTTTATAGTAAATTTTAAAATAAATTTATTTCAAACCCTAGTTGCATAAACTAGGTCCCAGTAATTTTCTAACATTAATCCAATAATTTCCTAATTTTTTGCTTGCCCATATAAATCAAAAATTCCTCTCAAATTTAAAAAATTTGTAATAAATTTTAAAATAAATTTATTTCAATCCCTAGTTGTATCAACTAGCTCTCAGTAAATTTTTTAGTAATTTTCCAATAATTTTTATTTGCATATTCAAATCAAAAAATCACTTCAAATTTAAAAAATTCTTAGTAATTTTGAAAAAACTTATTTTTATCAAACCCTAGTTACATATACTAGGTCCCATTAAATCAAACACTTTTCCATTAATTTTTGAATTTTTTATTGAATACTTAACTCATAAATTGAATTTTAATTTCAAAAATTCATATTGTTTTGCAAAAATAATTTTGAAAAATCCCTAGTTGCATGTACTAGCTCTTACTTTGCTTCTTAAGGTATCACCTTACATCCATACTCAAATTGCAAAAATGTTGCTAATTTATTTACAAACTTTTCTTACATTTCGTGTACATAATAAGGAAACCATAATGGGACCTATCATGTAAATGAATGATGATGTCTATCATATGTTAGTACAAAGTTTTATTCTTTGCATTTCATGCCTATTTTTCATTATATGGGATGATGTTAACCAATTTATTCTTAAACATGTTAATATATCTCTTACATCACCTCCCTTAGAGCCCCTACCACATACTGAGTCATGTTACATTATCCATTTCACTCTTCCCCAGGTCACTACCTATCACCAGAGAGCCTAGTTGACACCTTTTGTCCCTCCACCTCCTCGAACCATCAATTATCTTTGCTCTCTTGCTGTAGCTACTGCTACTCCTATACAAAAAGTAGATAATGCAGTTAGAGATATTACTCAACATACCACTATGCTTCCTCTACCTACCCAAGAGCCCCATCACCCTGCTATTCTTACCCATCCTAGGACTAACCCTCCTACATAGGTTGATTTGTACAAGGCATATGACATTGTTGATCAATTGATAAAAACTCCAGCTAAGATTTCCATGTTAGAACTGCTTCAAAAAGCTAATGTATTCAAGGACATTCTTTATTAGGCACTCACTTAGACTTTTATGCCTATTGATTTGGAACCTTCTTATTTTCATCAGTGGTCAACACTTTAAAAATTATAGCAAATGCAATTTATTTTGATAGTGAGGACATGCCTTCTCAGACAATTATTGATCAAAATTTGCCACTATTCATATAAATTCAAGTCAAAACCATTGCAATCAAGAGAGTTCTTGTTGATAGTGGTTCTGGACTTAATATATGTAATATCACATTTTTACAAGCCATGGGTGTAGATTTGGCATCCATGCAAAAATCATTTAAGAACATTTGATGGTTCAATGATATACCCTGATAGACATTGGGAACTATTACTTTAGATATCATGGTGGGACCAAAAACCCTCTCTACATTATTTTAGGTCATGTTAGGTCCTCTCCACTATAATATTGTACTTGGATGACCCTGGATACATACTATGGGGGCCATTCCTTCTAATATCCATCGATGTATTAAATTTTTCCATGAGGGATATCTATACACATGTCTAGTAGACAACCAACCATTCAGATATTATCGAACTACAAAGTCATATTCAACTATTTCTCTAGATGAGACACCTTATCTCATAGTAAAACCACCACCTCATTGCATTTATCTTGATCAGATATATACATATGAGGTGGGAGAGACTAGCACCTCTCACACTCCTCCACTTACAGTTGTACCTTTAGCTCTAAATATTCCACTAGTCATAACAACTTCAGCCATTATAGCTAATCCATCAGTCACAGTTCTAACACCTATTACATATCCATAATCATCGATAGTAGTACCAATAGTTCCAATTATTTCCATAGTTACTCCACCAATTATAAATACTTTTGTAGTAGTACCATCTTCTACTACTACAGATGATGAGACTCTTATATCACATTTACCCCTTATGGTATTTTTTGAGTTACCATATGTACATGATGTTGATACATATTCAAAAACTTTTTAAGATGATGATACGACACCCAAATTCATAAATGACAATGTGTATGGATTGGGATTTACACCAATTATCCTACCAGAGTACCATGATGACTCTAGATCTCTCATACCATATTGTACAACACTTTTAGCATCTCACACTACACTCTCAAGATATACTCCACACTCACAGCCACAATCATACTACTTGGTACATATAGTTCACATGGTTACCTCTATGGATATAGAGCTAGTTATTCAAATTCAAGTAGGCCACACATAACATCATGCAAAGTTTGTTATAGATATTACTTTATTTTGGATTGATCACATTACCTACATTACAACATAGATCTATCAATAGATTATCACATCAGGATGGTATTCCATTTTGTACTTTTCATAGGATTATAGGCCATGATACAATCTCATGTATAAATTTATAGTAGAGATTAGATAAACTATAGGATTGAGGCATTATTTAGATTATAACAGCACCATTAGCACCAGTTCCACCACTTCCATTGAAGTCATCTACTAGCAGGGCTAAACATCCCAGAATAGAGTCGACATCTCCACCACCAGAGCAACCTTTAGTTTGCCTTTGGTGTGATGACACCATGAATATAATATCTATAACCTAGGATGATATGTATGATGATGATATTGAGGAATTTGATGATGGTTGTGACCTTTTCCTCCATTTCCACCCCTAATGGGCTCCATCCTTAGATCTCTTTCCCCCTCCAGCCTAGTCTTTTATATCTTTATGTACATATTACTTTATTTACATGCTTGTACATAGTCTCTTTCTAGCTTTGATTGTACATAGTTTCTTTTGAATTGATTATACAAATTTCAAATATTCTAAAACCACAAAAATAATATAACATTTCAAAATCTAAAAACATTTAAAAATGTCAAAACAACACAAACATTTTGATTATATGCATCATCCATGATTTACATTACTACTACTATGCTAGGACTTACATTTGCTATTTCATGCTAGTGTATGTCTATTTATCTACATTACCATGCTTCACTTGATATTATTTTAATGTGTGTAGTGATATCCAGCTCTTTGATTACTTGAGTCTACCCATTGAGGGGGCATCCTACTTTTACATTTTAGACACACATTGATATACATACCTACTGGGGGCATTTTCTACATGACTACACCATCTAGGTTATGTCATTCTTACACCACACAATCTACTTATCATGTTGACATATATTACTTACTAAGCTTACACAAATTACCATATCGACACTCACTAGTATCTTGCACTTATGTATTTCCTAGCATATACCTAGTCTTGTACTAACATTTCTTTCATAATTTCACTTCTTGATTTGATTTGTTAGATGTTATTTCACTTATAGTATATATATGCTTTCCTTTCTTGCTTAGCGTAGATTTATGTGTTTGAATTTTATCAATTCTTATTCCATGCCTTGTATGTGTTTTAGGACATTTACCAATGTCCTTTGCTTCTATTCATGTGTGTGCCTTAGGACATTTGCCAATATCCTTTGTTTGTACTCTTTCATGTGCCTATGGCCCTTGTGTCAACTTTGTTTACTTTAATTGTATGTGTATGTGGCATTTAAACATGGTTTTTATGCTTACTTTATAATTTGAGTGACATATGCCCATGTATTTTGATTGTTTGGCCCCTTGGCCACTCTTGTATGCTTCTTGAGTCTTGATTTGTATGCTTGTTACTTGATTGCTTTTCTAATTTATAATGACATGATCCATATCATATATTTCCTTGCTTTTTTGGATGCCATGATGGACATCATGCTCCATATCTCCTTGATAAAAACTAACACTTTTGATTCTAGTTTAGTACATTACACATGTTATTACATTATTACATCTATCTAGGCATACCTTTTTTGATCTAATAATATCTTAATCAAACCATGCTATATCTTGAGATATCTTTTTGATTATCATTTCTATATAATGTATATTTATAAATTAACACACTTATAGGGATATTTAATCTAAGGGAAGTCATTGCAACATCTTCATTCCTACCCTCAGAAGAGGGGCCAAAAAACATGGGTTTTGTCACAGAGATCAAAGCTCCTAACGGTCAACAAAGCAATTTTTAGAAGACTCAAATAGAATCGAGACATCAAACTAGGTAGACAGTAGAGAATCCAAAATATTTACCATATTTAGCCCTAAAAAATAGCACCAAAGTTGGACTACAACATCAGACAATAGGGTGTCTTATTTTTGGTTCTCTTATCTAGACAATAAAAAATTAGTTTTTCTAAAAACAAGTAGAAAAGTGAGTTTATTCATAGGTTTATCAGCTTAGTACAGTCTATATTTAACATGTTTTAATACATTTTTTGCTCAGAGAATCTAGATATAGGGGGAAGCATGCATGACATAATGGCTCTCACTTCCAATTTTAGATTAGGTAGTTGATAAAATTTCAAGATCATAATCCATGTTCTAGACACTAGTGATTGGGGGCAATGTGCATGACACATGGGTCCTTTTCTTTTTTTGAGTTCAATTTATTTTCCAACCATTTCTCAGTAGTTGCATGCCTTACTCCATCTACAGGTGGTTGGAATCCTTTTTCAAGTTTGGATTTCATAGAAGCTTAACTTACTGAGTACCTAAGTTCCCAAGTTGGCTTCCACATAAGCCTACAACACTAGTTTTAGAGTGGCTTGCATACAAGCCTAATCTCCATCTTTCAAAATGGCCAAGAGTGGCCTAGTTTCTAACATACATTTAGATATCCACACCAAAATTGTCAGATCATAGTACATTCATGGGCTTAAATATCCATCTCATATGACATATATTCCATACCATTAGTACTTCATAGCTTCAATTCATGAGGCAATGATGGAGCCAAAGGACTAGTTAGCCTTTGTATTCTTGAGCCACCTATTCAGAAGGATTGGACTCATAGTCCAAACATCTATTGACACACGCATGATTCATTAGTTTCACTTAGTTGGTGATTATGGATCCAAAGGGTCTACCTTTTCATTCTTGAGCCACTTCTAGGGAATCGAGCACTCAAATCCATTCATGATATTACTTTTGGTATGGCACACACCCAACACAATCCAACATCACAACATGTTTTGTATTAGTTTACTTACCTAGTGAGGTGTATTCATTTTTTTCTCTTCTTCTCTCTCTTACCCTAATTTTATACATTATTATTTTAGATATAGTGTATCTATTAAGGACTAATCTACTCTATGTTTTTCATTATTAATTCACACTTCACAACATGCTCTCTCTACGCACATCCAACATCACACAACTTCATGAGCTTCACCTTTTCATGTAAGTTCAGGTACACTTTATTTTTTTCCTTTATCGTAGTATTTTGATTTGCTACATCAATAGAATAAATTGGGGGCAAATTTAGTCATATAAAATTTAAAATTTGGTAACTTGAGTGTGGCTAATGACACCCAATCCACAGGTCCATCTTGATTTCTCTCATGACCCTCATAGGCATGTTTTCACTGATTCCCAATCATCCATAGCCTCCAAAATTGAACCCTTGTAGACCTAGATTAATTTTTCCATTCTTAATCCATCCCCTAGGTCCCATAAACCATGGAAAATAGCATCCAAACTTGGACTACAATGCTAAAACCTAGAGTGTCTTATTTTTGGTGCTATTGTCCAAGTGTATTTTGGCTTCTAACATTCATATTATTCCAACTCCTTATCTTAATTCATGCTAGCCTAACATGAGTTAATTTAACCCATGATCATTTAATACCATATAAAAGGCCATTCAAAGTCCATTTAGATGGGTTGGTACTCATTTAAAAGAGAGAAGCAAGAATACAAGTAAGACCTCTCAAGCATTTTTATCTATTCTCTGCATACATCCATCCAATAGTATTTCAAGCTTATTCAAACCTTTACACTAGTACTTAGTCATTCCAAGTACACCTAATTTCATATTTACTTGTATTTTCATCACACTATTACACCAAGCACTTCAATGGGAGAACTACATATAGCTTGATCCCTCTTTAGAGTATTGGTATGTAGGCAACATGCCCACACATGGGGTGTGAAGTGTATCCAATGTATCCTTTACACACTAATCCCTCCTCTCCTTTCTCCAAATTTTACATTCAAGTTCAAGTACAAAGAGGACCTAAGGTATTGAAGACTAAACTAGGTACACAATAAGCTCTATGGACTTTCAATCCTTGATATTTCATAGGCAAGGTCACACAAAACAAAAAAAGCTTAGATCACCAAGATAACAACATTGAGATAGGATTACATCATTATAACCTGTGGTGTCCCACTTTTTATGATTCTATCCAACTAATAAATGAACTCAATATTCTTATTTATAATAGTCTCATAATCTTGCACATAAATTTTTGGACCCTATCTCAGTCAGAAAAATAAATAATAAGATAAGTTTGATTTTATCTCTCTCACTAATATTTTTAGAAAATATCTAATTACAGTCAAATTTCACAAATTAGTAGCCTAATTATTATACATTATTTACTAGTTTTATCTACTCAAACCTTTTTATTATTTAGGAATTAAACATATAATTTCCCAAAAATAATAAATCACTATGCCAAGACTAGTAGCCTACTCTCATCCATTGGGAAATAGAGTCACCTATGCACAAGTTTGACACTTAATTTGCATTTTAAACCATATCAAACAACAAAGAGAGACACATAAAACAAGACACACTAAAGTAAATACACATGTGTTCTCAAGAACACTTATGGAACACACACACACAAATAAAAAAAAGAAATAAACCTAACTTAGTATTTACAAGACCTCACTCTTGATGTGAAAAATAACTTACCATGCTTCAACTGGGGTCAAAGATGGTTCCTCTTGCATCTTTGTCATTCTATGAAAGAAACTTGCCATGTGAAGTATGGTCATCATCAAACACTTGAATATGTAAATAGTCAAAAAGATAACCATCCTTATGTATTCTCATGCCTATAAGTTGACTAATTTTACCTTTCATGAATGATTTATCTTGCCTTACAAAGACCTTGTTTAGAGATACAAATAGTTTGATCTTTGTCATACTCATTTGATGTTATTGAAACTACATATTGGGAGATATGATAACTATCCCAACATTGATTTATTCTATGACAGAGTCTACTTGATGTGTATTATCATCAATTTACTCTTCACCATGTTCCAACACCTCTAAATGTGATTCTACCTCAGATTGAGGTATTATCTAGTCTTTAAGCATAAACACATATGCCTTGACTTCACTAGGCTTCCCTATGATTATAATTTCTTGGGTAGTATCTTTGCTAAACACTTTTATGACTATAGACCATTGAATAGTGGCTTGGCATACACCTTCATGCTTGATATAATTCTCAACAACTTAATCATTAGTATCATTAAGAAACTCATCAGATATACACTTCTTGAGAGGAGAAGTAGTATCATATAACTGATCAAATTCTTGACATATGGCATTAAACCTTTTCCATAAATCTTCCTCCTCCTCCTAAATGTCATCTTCAAGGGATACATCATCAAGTATAGGCATAATTACATGGTTATTATCATCATATTTATCTATCATGTTCTTCAATCTATCATCATCATACGTATGGATCAAATAGTTACCTTTAGTAGCTTGTGAAAAAGAATGCTCAATGCTCACATCAACTTGTTCATATTCTCCTTCATGGATGATATAGGTGTCAAGATAAGCTTGTTAAAATTAGGTATATGGGTCATGTTTATAAGCATATACACCATACTAATATATAAAAATAGGAAGTTCCCTCAATCTTGGAAGAAGCACCATCATCCAAAATAGACTCTTCTTTCTCATTGATGACACAATTCAAATTGGAGCTTGCTTCTACATAGGGTTCAATTTGGAAGATAGAAAGTGGTTGAGTTATTATGGTCACATTTACTCCATACCTTACTTTTAAGGATAATAAGGACCAATAAATTTATATTTATCATCCTA
Organism: Torreya grandis; assembly: GCA_037957365.1. Classification (NCBI taxonomy): domain Eukaryota; kingdom Viridiplantae; phylum Streptophyta; class Pinopsida; order Cupressales; family Taxaceae; genus Torreya; species Torreya grandis. The sequence goes on from JARHVA010001330.1 coordinate 3,354,520, forward strand.
TCTTGGCTATAAAGTCTCTTGAAACTTAGATTGCAAAGTGGGTAGGCAAGTCAACAACCACAATGTCTTGAAGGATGGGGAGACTAGGATAATCATGTCAAAAAACCTTCAAACCTTTGATAAATCCTACTAAATTTTTGATTTTATCATATAATTTAATCATTCCTTTATTATGCGTTTCATACATTAGACCCAATTTATCAGCTACAACCTTGGGCATCACTGATGTACTAGCTCCACTATCAACTATGCAATTATGAACTAGTTTATCACCCACAATGAGAGTGAGGTAGAAAGGTGGAGGATTATAATATTTGGTAAATTTTTAAAAAACGTTATTATATAATTTTTTAAGAGATAAATTACCATGACCATGGCTTTAAGATGAAGGAATAACATGTATAGTAGACATCTATTTTTGCAAGAACTCCTTTTGGCTAGGCATATGCAGGACATCCCAAAGAGAGATATATGCCTTAGAATTGTTCAATGAATCTAAAATGTTTAGATCAAAAGTAATTACTTTATATTGGGTCCTTGTAGGAGAGGAAGTGTTTGGAACTTAAGTTATTAAGGCACCTTGAATAAAATTTTCAACATTTTGACTTGTAGGAGGTGTAGGAGTGTTAGGGGTTGCCATGCTTACAACCATGCATTGATACCTTTTAGGAGGATTAGATGAAATTTTAGGTATAATATTAGAATCCCATATATCCTTTATCTTATATATTTTATTTTCTATAATATAAGTTCCTTGTTTAAGAATATAAGTGTCTTCAACTAAGAAGTTGGTGAAGCTTTCTCCTTGAGGCTAAAAACCTTAACTTGATTGTATTAGGAATTCATCTTGTGGTGATATTAGAGGAGTGAATCCTCATTAATAAACTAGATATTTCTCGCCACCTTCATTAGCATCCATTAATTGACCTTGTTACTATTCCTCTCCTTAGATTAGATTGTTATGCACAGGTATAATTTCTCTTATGTTAGAGGTTGAAGTAGGATTGTATGAATTAACATGCCTATTGAAATTAGGCTACCCTTGACCTCTCCCTTTCCCATATTATTGAAAATATTTCTGATGGTAGGGGTAAGTATTTTTATGATCACCTTGCTAAAGATTATGTTTCCTAGTTTGAACCTCTAAGGCTTGATATCTTGCCTTCTAATCAATTGTCTCCTCCACCTTCTTAGGATTAGTCTTTAGCTTGGTGTTGGCATTAGGAACTTGGGAAATGTTTGGGATATAATTATAAATATTTTGAAGTAGAGGCATAGGACCCTTTGTATTAAAATTTATTTCTTGAATTAGGCCATTTTCATCTCTAATGGCAAGGTTATATGCTTTAGGTAGAGTGAAACCACCCATATATCATATCATGATGGTAATATCAATACTAATGGATCTCAAATGTGTAATAAACACAAAGCTATAAGGTGGTCTCATGGGAGGAGTAAACCTATACTAAGTATTTTGTAACCTCTTATTGAAATCATGCATTACCTCCTTGGGGGCTCTTTGGATCAAACTAAGTTCGTGAATGAGTGAAGTGTGGTCACTCTTGTCTTTAAATCTTGAAGTTAGAAACACTCCAAAGTCATCCTAGTTGTAATGCAACCACTAGGAAAAGTCCTATACTAATCAAGTTTTTTCCATCTAAGGGACATGAAAAGGAGTCTAATGGAAATGTTAACCTTAGTAACATTGTGAAAATTATATAAGTTTGATAAATCCCTAATGTGCTCACTATGACTGACATGGCCTTCACTATTGATTGTAGGAACACTCTTTGTAGAATTTGGGGGAATGTCATAATAGGAATCAATATGGATTGGATTTTTAGTATTAAATGTTGGGAAGGCATGTTTACTAGCAATGTTTTCTTCAATTTCTTCCTCAATTTTTTGATCCTCTTGGCTAGCAAAGTCCTCTTGCTCTTCAAATGGTAGAATAGGCTAAGGGTGTTGAACTTCAAGAGGAAGTTTAGGTTGAATAGATGGATTGATAGGATTAAAGACTCTATTAGAATATGATCTAGTAAGGACCATGATGTATGAGTACAAATATATGACAAAAAATGGTATACAACTAGATTTTACCTTGAATGGAGTTTCCAAATGCTTATTAACACACCATATGTAGTTTATGTTTTCAAAACCAACATTCACCTTGACAAGTTATGTTTCCAAATCTAGCCTCTCCAACTCTTCTTTGCATTCTATGTACCATGTCATGTTTCTAAGCAAAGAAATGGATTATTCATGATTTTATATACAAAATAAAGGCTTAAAATAACCTTATATCTCCCTATGAAGGTCCTCCAATGAATTAGTATGTTCAATTGAGGCTATAATTGGTATTATACCCCTTTTTGGGCTTTAGACCTAGTTTAGGCTTAGTGGACTTGACCATGTTTGGCTCCTCACAGCCACCTTTGAGTTGTTGGTCATGATTGTGAGGTCCTATACATGATTTTAAATGTTCAACATAGCTCCATACATCTCTTTTCAAGGTTTCAATACTTCTCAACTCACTTTCTCATCATTACTTACTAAACCTATAGGGTTTATCTTCTTGGGAGTACCCTCTGTCTGAGATAGAATAAAAGGCACTTACCCTATTATCACAAGAAAAATAATGATATGAGAGGCATTAAAAATTATTGGGGACACTTTTTACCAATTTTCATGATTGGATCACATTAATATCCCATCTAATTATTCAAAAACCCTCAAGGCAGACTACATAGTATTCACTGTGTGTAGGGTTTATGTGTTGACTTTAAGTTATATGTTAGAACCCTCCATGATTTGTTTCCTTGCTATGATAATCTCACAATATGGTATATAAATATTGTGAGGGTCTTTTTAAACATGTTTATCATCTCAACCTTTACCAAATCTATTAGGTTGTGGAGCTAAAAGCTTCACCAGGATGCAAACATGGAGGAGGTTGCTGAGTGTCACAGTCATCGACGTCGGCAGGCCAACCGACATCGGTCAGAGGTCAATAGAAAGCAACTGACATCAGTCAGGAGTTGGCTGACATTGGTCACCTCTAGATGGATAGGGACTGATGTCGGTCGCTTGTGTGGTTCCAAAATTGCTTGTTGACAGACAGTTAGTTTGTTGAACCAGTTGTTTGCATGTTAAAGACTAATTCAAGTCTTGAGCCACTTGTCTAATAATTGTATGCATGGGATATATATAATAGACTCATGGGCTGTATTTTAAAGTGTATAACTAGAAGATTTCTTCCATTGGTGGAATCACAGGGGTTCTTCTAGGTATGTAAGATCAGGGTTGATCTGCAGGTTGTTGCAAGATCATGGAGGAGATCTACATGGGTAAGTAAGATCGGTTGATCTAAAGGGGTGTGTGTGTGCAAGGTCAAAGGTAGATCTATGGGGTAGAAAGATCAAAGGTGATAGAAACACATCAAGGATCAAGATCAGGTGAGATCTACTTGGAGTACTAGTTTGTACTTGGTTGTACTGGCAGTATTGTACTGACTGGTTGAGGTGAACAACAACTCTGTGTTAGCTATTTGTTGTGACCTGTATTGAGAGAAGATAACTCTTGAGGGAAGAATAATGGTATGCCCACGAAGTGGATGAAAGAGTGTGATCTCTTTGTTGTAATTTCCTTCTGGAATGAGTTGAATACAATTGCGTGTTGCCTCTCATATTCTATATTATTTTTGATTTCTAGTTACTTGTTACTTCTAGTTAAATTCTGCATTTAGTTGCTTGTACATGGTAATCAATTGTGCTCTTAGGTCCCATCAATTGGTATCAGAGCTAGGTTGTAGGGACCAGGTTTGTGTTTGATTACAGGTCACTCTCAGGGGTTTCTGATTGAGTGGGAGTATAGCAATGGCAGAAAAAAGTAAGCTGAGAATGGGGAAATTTAGACACAAGTGTAACACCACAGGGTGTGTGGTGGTTGGTCTTTAGGATTGATCTTGAAGAGGGATACAAGCTAAGATACAGATTAGACAATGTACTAGTATAGGTATAGGTGTAGCTATTTATCTCTAAGTGGGAGATTGTTAGGTTGTGGAGCTAAAAGCTTTACCTAGATGCAAACATGGAGGAGGTTGCTGAGTGTCATAGTCACCGATGTCAGCAGGCCAACTGACATCAGTTAGAGGTCAACAGAAAGCAACCAACATTGATCAGGAGTCAGTTGATGTCGGTCACCTCCAGATGGATAGGGATCGACGTTGATCACCTGTGTAGTTTTAGAACTACTTGTTGACGGACAGTTAGTTTGTTGAACTGGTTGTTTGCATGTTAAAGACTAATTCGAGTCTTGAGCCACTTGTCTAATTATTGTATGCATGGGATCTATATAATATACTCATGGGTTATATTATAAAGTGTAGAACCAAAAGATTTCTTCCATTGGTGGAATCATAGGGGTTCTTCCAGGTATGTAAGATCAGGGTTGATCTCTAGGTTGTTACAAGATCAGGGAGGAGATCTACATGGGTAAGTAAGATCGGTTGATCTACAGGGGTGTGTGTGTGTGAGAGGTCAAAGGTAGATCTTCAGGGTAGCAAGATCAAAGGTGATAGTAACACATCAAGGAGCAAGATCAGGTGAGATCTACTTGGAGTACCAGTTCATACTCGATTGTACTGGCAATATTGTACTGACTGGTTGAGGTGAACAATAGCTTTGTGTTAGCCATTTTTTGTGACCTGTATTGAGAGAAGATAACTCTTGAGGGAATATTACTAGTATGCCCACAAAGTGGATGAAAGAGTGTGATCTCTTTGTTGTAATTTCCTTCTGGAATGAGTTGAATACAATTGTGTGTTGCCTCTCATATTCTGTGTTATTTTTTATTTCTAGTTACTTGTTACTTCTGGTTAAATTTCGCATTTAGTTGCTTGTACATGGTAATCAATTATGCTCCTAGGTCCTATCAATTGGTATCAGAGCCAGGTTATAGGAAGTAGATTTGTGTTTGATTACAGGTCACTCTCAGGGGTTTCTGATTGAGTGGGAGTATAGCAATGGCAGAAGAAAGTAAGCTGAGAATGGGGAAATTTAGACACAGGCATAGCACCATAGGGTGTGTGGTGGTTGGTCATCAAGATTGATATTGAAGAGGGATACAAGCCAAGATATAGATTAGACAATGTACTGGTATAGGTACAGTTGCAACTATTTATCTCCAAGTGGGAGATTGCTAGGTTGTGGAGCTAAAAGCTTCACCTGGATGCAAACATGGAGGAGGTTGCTGAGTGTCACAGTCACCGATGTTAGTAGGCCAACCGACGTTAGCAGGCCAACTGACGTCGGTCAAAGGTTGACAGAAAGCAACCGACATTGATCAGGATTTGGCTGATGTCAGTCACCTCCAGATGGATAGGGACTGATGTCGATCGCTTGTGTGGTTCTAGAACTGCTTGTTGACAGACAATTAGTTTGTTGAATCGATTGTTTGCATGCTAAAGACTAATTTGAGTCTTGAGCCACTTGTCTAATTATTGTATGCATGGGAATTATATAATAGACTTGTGGGTTGTATTTAAAGTGTAGAACTAGAATCAAAAAGCAAAATTAGAGCAATAAACATTATTAAAAGCATAGGTAAAGCATGAAAAAGATACAAATCTACTTCTCCAAAATGAGGCTCAACTTTCAAAATAATGATATGAGAGGCATAAAAAATTCATGGGGACACTTTTTACCAATTTCCATGATTGGATCACATTAATATCCCCTCTAATTATTCAAAACTCTCAAGGCAAACTACATAGTATTCACTGTGTGTAGGGTTTATGTGTTGACCTTAAGTTATATGTTAGAACCCTCCATGATTTGTTTCCTTGCTATGATAATCTCATAATATGGTATATAAATACTGTGATGGTCTTTTTAAACATGTTTATCATCTCAACCTTTACCAAATCCTTTAATGTACACCTTCCATTTGGATAACCCTAGTTTGTAGTCAATTATGTACTATGTTTCCCTATCTATAGGTGTGCATTACAAAATCAGACCTGGTGTCATTTCCCTAATACAATATTTAAGTATTTAAGGTCACTTCATAATTGAAATTTCATATACTATACCTTGAATCAGACCAAGACATAAACTATTAGGTTCAATTTGCATCGTTACTCTAGAGTCAACTATAAATGACCATTCTTAGACCAAAAGGGACTCTTTAGGTATTAGTCTAGGTCAAAACCATGTACTTTAACTTCTATACATATTATTTGAGCTATTAGTGTTACCCTAATTCCAATGGAGCAACTTTTTTATAGGTTATGCCTCCATCTTTAGTGTCAACATAATGTACAATGTGAATTAATTGTAGACACCTCATAAGGAAGGTTGAGATCCTCTTATAGATGGTGATCTACCTTAAACATTTTATATAAACCCCTTTAAATGTTATTTGGGCCACTATTATCTTTATCACCTAAATAAAGTAACTTTCCATGGAGGTATGCTCCTATCATGCCAACTTGGACTATGAGATGAATTGAAGTTCAAAGTATTGTAGAAAACCCTCAGAACCTATAGTGAAATATTGTTTGAGTTAGGACCCCTCTAGAATCATACTCTATTGGCCAAACCACCACTTGTCATGTCAACTCACTACCCCTATGATTGGGTCACCTCATGGAAGGATTAAAATCCATCTATACTTAATTTTACCATATTATATAATAGTACCAAGTATGAAAAAGGCCCTATTTTGGAAGAATTAAGGTAACAAGTCCCTAAACTCAGTTTCTCTAATCATGAATCATGATTCAAGTTTACTTTCTATTCTATGGATCCAACATTAATTCTATGACATTCCTCAAATTTTCAACATCTATGAAGGTTAATACCTATGTCAAACACTTTCCCTCCAATCTTCCTAGACCTCTGCGAAGACTTGTAGGTGCATATGTAGGTGTGGTATATGACAGTGAAGGTGTAACATGGATCATATTCCTATTGGATGGCCTTATGATTATTCTTAGACCTCCAAAAATTCTTAAAATTTATTTTTTAAATATTTAAATACTTCAAATAAAAGTCATATTCCTTGTTTTAATGTGCTTATTCTCTTGTGGGGCACCTATAGGTGTCCATTAATGGTGTAAGACTGTGTTTAGAGTTTGAATTGGTTATCACAGTCTATCATATGTCATTTGAGAGCTTAGATTGATTGATCATTCTTCAAGAGTGTGCTTAACACCTCTTTAAACTCTTCATTATAGCTCCATGATTATTCTCAAAAAAATCATACACCTAACTATAGGTGAATGCATGGAGATAACTGACTGTGTTAAACATGACTATATTCTTGATCATTGTATGACCTTCATGTGAAACCTTGGATATTGATATTTTAAAGTAAGGATATTTCCATGACATATAAGAGGTTAAAAATTCATATCAACATTTTTTGAAACAACTATAGGAAAGGAAAACCTCTGTAGTTGATGAGCATGCCTACAACATCATTGTTGATCTTCACTAGTAACTTGGGTTATTTGGATCATGTATTAACTTCCACACATGCAATAAAATATGGAAAACATGAAATAAGGACTTCCAAATCTCATATAAATAAATCCATCTAGTGGTTTGTATGGACCAACTCAAATAAGGATAAAAACTATAGGGTGTGGGGATAAACATGCACAAAGGAGAAGTAAACTTATAAATAATGGTTCATAAAGATTACTACTCTAAACCTTGAAATCCCACCATTACTATGAAGTGGAAAAAGTGTACTATATATCACCAAGTGGATTTGACTTGGCTCATCCTCTGATATCCATACTAGACCAAAACCAGTTGGTCATTTTTGTATGCCTAGTGGAGTGATGGAGAAGTGAAATGATTTTAGGCTAATTTTAAGACTTACAAAGTAGATAAAATGTATAATTGAACTCAAGGAATCTGAATAGTCATTTTAGATCCTTTTACACATGTAATTTCATAGGCCATTCAACTACCAAAACCTCTTCTTTTCTCACTATTTTATTGATTTAACTTAATACCTATAATTTTTTCAATTAATTACATGATTGATAATAATATGACATAAAGGATATTGGGGAATAATTTTAAACACTTTTATACCGTGGGAAACCATACAACCCTCATAAATGACTCTAAAACTAGCCTTAAGTGACATGAAATGACTTAGGACTAAATTTGACTATGATCAAGGTTAATAGAAACATCAAATGATATTGTTTAGGACCATGACACACCCTATTACATATTATGATACACATATTTCGAGTTTTTTACTATAGGGGGTTGACTTGTTTTAACTTGTGGTCAAATAGTCAACAATACCCTTCAATGGTGGCATCCCTTTGAACCTAAACTAATTTGATAATATCCATGTTAATGCACTCAAAAGCCTCCCATACTTCACAAGAGAGAAATCTACCACTACTATTGAACATATTAGAGATATTTCAAACCTTTTTTTTGTGCATAATGTGACTCAAGAGAATGTAAGAATGAGGCTACTAACTACCTCCTTAAAAGACAAAGAACTTCAATGGTATAGAGGCATATCACTTGCCTCCATAAATACTTAGTATGAGTTTTGGGAGTATTTGTCCAATCATTTCGAAGATATAAGTGACCACTTATCTCTTTGACCATAATCAAAAGGGCCCCTCAATAGTTTATGGTGGATTTTAACTATAAGTTTTAGATAACTTAGATAGGATCCTAATAGTAATTAAAACCACTCTAAATTATGCCTTCTTATACTATTTAAGAGCCCTCAATTTTGATGTGTTAGTCATGATTTAGTTAATGGGTGGGAACACATTACCTAGTACCTATGAAGTGGAAATAAGGGGAAAAAAATATGTTATCCAAGTAGGTATACTTACATTGTGCCTACCATTTCCCCCATACATACACCAACCAATAATGAGCAAGCAAATACTAGTCAGGTAGATAGATTGGTCAATATTGAAGTGTTTCTCAAAGCACAAAACAAAAATATAATGGCCTTAGAAAGGCAAAAATTTCCACCCCATAGACCCTATCAAGCTCCTTATCAATCTCTCTATCAACCTTATCAGTTCAATAGAACCCCATACCAAGATAACCCTCAAGGGCAAGGGTAGATCACTCATGAAAGGCCATACAATAGTTTCAACCCCAACTCTATTATCACTTCTAGAGAATTAGTTCCCACTCAAAATAACTATGATCAATAAGGCCAATGATCTGCACCTTGGGGACCACCTCATGAACAAGACATCATCTCAATTAAAGCTACCAATCAAGATCCTCTTATATAACACAATTAAGCTCTTCCTATGTAACACAAAGAATTTCCTCTTGTGCAACATGGAGAAGTTCCTTTTATGAATCAATCTAAACTTCCAAATAAATAAGGAGTGGGTGGAGAGTAGACGCAATTATACACTACATTTTTTAACTTGCAATAAGGTGAAAACCTTATTAAACATTATGCAGTTAATCAAATTAGAGGTGCAGCTAAAATAGATAGCCCTATTATAGCCAATACAAGGGATAAAAGAAGGGCATTGAGTGGTGACTCAGAGTTAGGGAGAGCAGCTCCTTCACCTTTCAACCAATTTATAAGACTAATGATCAAGATGCAAACCCTAAATCTTCACCACTCTAAAAGGGTTAGAATGAAAAGGGCCCCCTTATACCTCATTTCACACAAGATCCATGTATTGCTTCTACTCCTAAGTTATAGTAAAAGGTTGGTGGCCCTCATATCAACATTATAGACTAGATGAGGAAAGTTCATGTTATCATACCAATTATAGGGCATAAATACTTTCTTCAAGAAGAGTTGTCAAATCTCAAAATCTTGGACAAGAGTTGGCTAATGAACCCCAACTAACCAAGGTAAATAAATCCCACCCTTCTTTATTTCTATCATAATAGGGGATTGCCTAGTACATAATTATATGATAGATAGTTGGGAAAGTACATCTGTTATGCCAAAATCAATAGAAAAAAGTTAAGGTTAAAATATGAACCTAATTCTAAAGGAGTCTTACAACTATATGAGTCTCCTATAAAGATAGTTGGTGTACTTAAGGACCTAAAACTTATCCTATCTTCTTGACCTAATTTCACTATATCCCAAGATGTTATTATGGTTGATCTACCCTTGATTTTACCCTATGTCTATCTAATGACTTCACTACCAAGATAGGAGGCTACCTATCATTTGACTGGTCTTATATGGTCTTTATAACTAGGTATGGGACCAAAGTCACCATTAGTTCTAAACCAATATATAGGTTTCATTTATATCCCTACATGCCTTACCTATCAAATGTCATTTTCACTATTATTTATGAGGATGAATACCCTGAAGATCAAGAATGAATTGTGCCACTTGAGGGCATACCAGACATACTCCTTAATAAGTGGGGGATAAATAACCATGGATATTATGCTTATAATATCATTAAGGAAGTAGGCCTAGGGATATATTATATGCATGAAGATGAGGAAATCATACCGGCCCTTACCAATCTAAGTTAAGACAATGATGGAGTAGGGAAACTATTTTTTGATGGCTCTAGATACAAGAATGGAAGTGGAAAAGGTATCATGATTATTTATCCATCTAAACAAAATTACTTTTCTGATATAAGGTTTTAACTGAGTTGTACATGTAATACAATAGAGTATTAGACCCTCATTTATGGGCTGCAATGGTCAAGGAAAAGAGGTGTTAAGCTGCTACAAGCTATTGGGGATAGTGAACTAGTAGTTCATCAAGTGAGATGGTAGAATTTAGTCAAGAATCCACTATTAAAGGCATATAAGTACAGGGTTTGGGACCTCTTAGAATAATTTGAAGACTTTGACATTTTTTCAATCCTAAGGTAAGAGAACCAACATGTAAACATGATGGAAACTATAGGGGCACAATATGACATCCAAAGTGAAGTCAAGAACTCAAAGAATCAATCACAAATCAAAGTGGTATGTAAACCATTAGTACTAGATAATGATGTCATCTATAATGTCTTTAATAGTGATAGGAGATAGAATTATTTTTACAAGAAGAGGTAGAATTATCCTCAAGAAATCAAACTAGACTTCAACAAAAATGCAGTGACCAGATTATTTAGTTGAAGACAAAAAAACCTTCCTAAGGGATTAGTGACCTTTGAGAACATTTTCAATTAATATGATTATCTAAGAAGAGATAAGGTTATTATGTCAACCAAAGAAGAACACTATGAGAAGGTCATAATTTTTAAGGATAAGATACTCAAATAGGCAAGGTGAATATTAGAGAAGAGAGTATTTCTTTCATAGAGTTGTGTAAGGAGTTTGTAGACATATTTTCTTGGGAGTATAGTGACTTAAAAGGGTTTGAACCTAGTTTATCTCAATAAGCCATAGAATTAGAGTCAAGTTCTAAACCTTTGAGGTAGAATCAAAGACTGGTCAACCCCAAAATTAAGTTCCTCATGAAGAAAGAGTTGACTAAATTGATTGATTCCAACATCATATTACCAATGAAACACTCTTTATGGGTGGTTAACCTTGTGCCTGTAATGAAAAAAAAAGTGGATATAAGGTTATGTTTTAATTTAGGGATGTTAAAAGGTGTCATTAAGAGACCACTACCCCTTTCCATCCATAGATCAGATCCTTCAAAAGGTTGTAAGTTCACAATTTTTCTCCTTGCTTGATGGGTACTCAGAGTATAAGCAAGTATTGGTGAAGGAATAAGACCAACATAAGAATACCTTCACAACTAAGTGGGGAACTTATGCCTACAAGAATATGCCCTTTGGGTTATCTAATGTAGGAGGCATCTTCCAAAGGGAAATGGATGTAATTTTCTAGGGACTAATCAATGCGATGGTGCTCATATACCTTGATGACATTATGGTCTTCTAAAAATATGTTAAAGACCACTTAACACACCTAAGGCATATAATTAAAAGGTCTAGGTAGTTTGGGGTCTCTTTGAACCCCCAAAAGTGTATTTTTATAGTCTATACGAGAAGACTTTTAGGTCACATTGTGTCTAAGGAAGGCCTCTCCATAGACCCTGAGAAGGTAAGTGCATTCCTATCCATCTGATTACCCAAGAATAAGAAAGTACTACAATTTTTTATAGATAAGATCAATTTCATTAGAAATTTTATTCCTAGATTTGCTAAGTTGGTTATACCCTTGAATTTTATGCTCAAGAAACATCAAAACTTTACTCAGACTAAGTAAGGAAAGAATAGTTTTGAATCAATAAAATAGGCTATTACTCAATCATCCACTATCCTTAACCATGATTTCTAAAAATAATTTTTCTTGTATTCCTTCTAAACTAATAACACCATATCTACCATGATGATTCAATAAAATAGTGAAGGCCTTGAGCATCCCATAGCCTTCTTTAGCCAAGGATATTAGGGCTATGAGGAGAGGTACACTTATGTATAAAAACATGTGTTTATATCCATGATTATAAAATTTAGGCATACTATGTACAAAAAATATATATATGCCATGGTGGCCCAATCTAGCATCAAAGACTTATTAACCATGATTTAAGTGAAAAAAGAGCCGGTTGGGTGACTAGATGTATGGAGTATGACATAGAGATGAAGGTCACCAATCTAGTGAGGGGTAGAGGACTATGTGAGTAATTGGTAGCAGATGTTAAGGAGAGAAAAGAGGTAATTTTATCAATGCATGGTGATCCCGAAGAAGCTTCCCCTACACCTTCTTATACATGGACTCAATACGTGGTAAGGTTCTTCTAAATAGGAGAATTTTCTTGTTAATTTAGATAGGATAATAAGAAGATATTAAAGGTTACAATCAATCCCATATGTCTTAATATATGGGTTCATATCTAATAATGATCTTGATGGAATGATTTTAATATGTGTGGATACTAACAAAATTGATAAACTATTTTATTAGTTTCATGATGGGCCTATAGGAAGCTAATTTGTAGGTAGGAGTAATGTAGCAAGGATAATTAGAGCAAACTACCTTTTTTTAAGCCTTTCAAAGACTCCTATGATTGAGTTAGGATATGTTAGAAGTATGTCATGTTTATTAGAAAATAGAAGCTATATTCCTTTCCCCTCAAACCCATCCAAGTGGAACAACCATTCATGTAGTGGGGCCTAGATTTTATAGGCATGGTACATCCTCCATCTAGTATAGGCTATAAATGGGTCTTGATGGCCACATACTACTTCACTAGATGGGTAGAAGAAGTAAACCTTAAGGAGGCTAATGAAAACCCAATCTTAGAGATCTATGAGATCTTAGTGAATAGGTTTAAGGTTCCCTCCATAATCATATCAAATAATACACTAGATTTTAGGAGTGCAATGGTAAGTGAATGGGATCTAAATTATGGCATCTACCTTAGTACTTACTCAAATTACTATCCTCAAGGTAATGGACTTGCAGAGTCCACCAACAAGAACTCAATTAGGATCATAAAGAGGAATATGGTAGATAATCAAAGGGGGTGGCATACCAAATTAAGGACAACCTTGTGAGTAGATAGGATCACCCCTAAGAGAGATACTGGCCATTATCCATACCTTCTTATCTATGGAAAAGAGGCAAGGTTACTCATATCACTTGAGTTTCTATCTTTGGAACTCCCACTTAATCTTGAGATAATGGAGAATTATGCCATGAAAGTGAGGATGAATGAGTTGAGGGAGATAGAAGAGATAAGAGATGATGATATGCATGCCATATGGTCTCATCAAGATTGATTTAAGAGGTCATTTGATAAGAGAGATATCTCAAAGGACTTTACAAGAAGGTGATATTATGCTTAAGTGGGTTAAAGACTAATCTAAAATAGGAAAGCACATAAAATTTGACAACCTATGAAGTGGACCCTACATTATCATTGGCTACAAGGAGCATAATGCATTCTAACTATCAAAATTAAATGGTGAGGAACTCCCTATCCCAGTCAATGTAGTGTTCCTTAAGTACTACAATTGAATATTATCTATTATCCTTGTACATAGTAGTTTATGTGTTTTGTTTCTCTAAGTGTCATTCCATAGCTTCTTATTAGTTATTTGCCTTATTGTCTTGTTATTTTATTAGGTGTTTAGGTGTTGGTGCTTCTTTTATTTCCTTGTTTTGAGTGGTGAGGTTGTTGTAGTCCTTGAAAGATTATAATGTGCTAAGTTTGATTGTCAGTATAAACAAAGAGGTCATCTTAGTTGAGTCATGATTTTCATGTGTGAGTCAGTTTCCCAAATGATGAGACAACTAGTTATCTTGACCAATAGGTAGGTCAACCCTTGGTAGTCACCAATGATATTGATATCTTTTTGCCCTTGGACTCATAAAGGATCAACTCTTGCTCAAATAATAAAAATAGTGTTATTATCATTTTCATGAGTCATTGGATGTCATGGTAATCTAAAAGAAGGTTAGGTTTCATTAGTAATAAAGGAAACATGTTCATATAGTGTGCCAATCTCAAAGATTATTGTGATAGTCACCATATCTACTTGTTTTGAACTTGTGTCAAAGCTCCATCTTATGTTGATCATGTCTAAGAGTCTACACCAAGTCTTAGTGTGAGCTTAATGATCTAAAATCACACATAATAGGATGATCTATGATGTTATATCCCATGACCAGTCATGTTTTAATTAAAGAATGCCAAAAACCTATAGAATGTGGAAAAATCAAAAGCAGTGGAGGTAATATGAGGGAATACTATCAACCTTATTTGGATCCTTTAGAATATTTTAAGGTTTTTTAGAAAATATTAAGCTAAATACTTCATTTATTATTGCATTTTATATCATGTGTATATTGCCTTCCAAGGATGTTCAAACCATGTGAATAGTGTCAATATCCCTCTAGGAAATCATTCAACAACTAGGGTCATCATAAAGGGTAAAATATTCCCAAAATGTCTCATAGTAATTACAAAGTCATAAAGAGGTGGTATTATATGTAAAAAAGGCCTTAAAAGGGGTCAAAAATCCTTCATTCACCATAAAAGGCCTCCACACACTTGAAAAGTGACTTTGTAGCTTCCCTCCATCTATACCCTCTAATTTAAAAGCGTATTTGATATCTAATTTCCATCCTTTTGGCCTCCAATGGGTTCCCAAGATTTAAAACATGAAAAAATGTAATGAAAAGAGGTTTTATAAGTGTTCTTAGGACATGCACATATATGTATGATCAATTCAAAGTCAGATAAGATTAGATATCTCATGGGGGATTCTTTACAAGCATCATAGAAGAGAATCCATGTTCAAAAAGCCAAAAAAAGGAAAAAAATTCACCAAAATCTCCATCAAGCTCTTGGAAAGATCATAAGGGCCAATTTGAGTTTAATGGTATGGTATATATAGAGAGACTTAGATCCCAAGCTCTTGGTTATAGGTAGAGTCCCTAGTGGGCTTGAAATTAGTGGCATTAGTTTTCATGTTAAATCCCTTGACTTATTGAACAATAATTAGGACCCATAGGTGGTCTTAAACCCTCCTTAAACCCTAACATCAACTTAATGGGATTAAAAGTGAAATAAATGGATTCAATTGCATTAAGTTTCCATGAAAACACTTTGGTCATGTCATACGCTCCATGAAGGGTACATGCACATGGATGAGTGTTAAGGTAACCTATACATATATGAGGAATGATGGGTTTTATAGAGGTTTCAAGTAGAAAAGTAGGGTTTTAAGTATGTGAATGGTTTAAGATCATGAAGGAATGTGTTTTGGACTATTTCAAAACCCCTTAGGTCTAAAAACCCACTCATCTACCCTTGAAGGTGCTTTTATTGACCTAAAATACAAGACAATCATAAGGTATTGAGAGAGAGAGAGGGCAATGTGGTCATTGAAAAAGATGAAACAATATTGTTTGATCTAAATAAATAAAATAACATAGCTTGGATATCATAAAACATGCTCATAAACTTAGTTTCAAAGTCCTAAGGAGGTCTCATGGTCATTCTAATGGCTAGTAGCTAGTAGAACAAGCTTAACTACCTTGCAACCTAGGTGGCCAATATGAGAAGATCATAAGCAGTTTTTAGATCTTAAAGGTGTATCAAAAGGATTATTTGAGACCAATTAAGATACCTAAGCTATTTGAGATTCATAAATACTATGATAACTATGTCATATCTACTAAGGATACCCACAGACCTACTAACATAGGGCCAATATGACCTCTCCAACTTTTGAAGATTGTCTCAAGGGTATAAAGGGTGTAAGACCCTTCAATTAATGTCTATAATAGTTTGTATTTTATTTTAATGCACTTAACCCTATTTAATTATTTGACATTATTTAAACCTTAAAGTATTGGGGTAACTTTACAAAGTTTTAATATGTAGGATTCTCAAAGGGTTTAAGTTTGGAAAGATGTCTTAACATGTTTTTAAATAGTGGGATATTTTTTTAATAAGTTTCCAATGCTATAATTAAAGGACAAATCAGTTATGAGATCATTCATACACCCTAACACTGTCAATTGAAGTTCCATGTCAAAGGAGAGAACTATGAAGTATGAATAGGTCTATAAAGAAATGATAGATTCTAAAGAGTTTACCTTGAATATACATGATTATAAAGGCATATTATTTCTTGAGACATGTTTTATAGGGTTGTATAAGGTATAGGAATACTCTAATTCCTCCAAATAATGTTTCATAACAAGAGTTGTAGGACTCTCAGTCTTATTGAGAGGTATGCTAATTCTAAGTTGTGGTAGAAATATGGTCAGAATACTTGTTGCTTAAAGTAAGAGGGTATTCATGGAAGTAGGATAGTATTTATATGGTGAATTAATAATTTCCAAACATGGTCTTATTCAATAATAAATACCAAATTTTAAAATGTAACACTCAAAAGCCTTGCAGACATCACCTTCAACCATACTTTGGAAAGGTATGAAATGCATGTATATTATGAGAATATAAATTCTTGAGAGTCATTGGAGGAAAAAATAGACCAAAATATCCATAATTTAATATATATCCTTGAATTATAATAATTTGGTATAGATACTCTAAATTCCATACACAGTCAAGTCTCAAAAGTGACCACCTACAGGTTAGTCTAAGATAACTATTATTGGTCTAAAAATTTGGGAAGTAGATGCAATGAATGATAGTAGAACTTAATTTCAGATTAATATTAAAGTTTCAATACCATTTTATATGAATGAGGTATTTTTAATAATACTCAAAGATACTAGTTAAGATATACCCACTTGACCCTACATATATACAACCCTACAAGCCTATTTGCCTACATGATAGGTGTTTATATAATTTGAAGAAAATAGGTCATGTAGAGGAACTGAATAAAATTGGGATGATTTTATCATGTTAATAAAATATATATGAAGTCCCACTAGTTAGTGAGAAAGGGCATCAAGCTGATAAACATATATAGGCATGCTAAACTAAAGAGTAAATACACATGCTTGTGTGTGTATAGTTATTAAAGTGTGTTTGTTACAAGTAGGATGGATAAATAAGTACCAATAAGGTGTTGAAATATATTAATATACATTAAATGAGTGTTTCAACTCTATTGTTAGTGAAAAAAGTGGAAAACATAGGTTACCCAGGTCATTTGCATCAATTAGTTTGAGAACCCTTACATAAACTAATGATAATCATAGTAGGTCTAAAGAGGACAAATGGAAGAGATAAATATATATGATATTATGAGAATATATAGGGTTTTATTTGAATATTATAGATGATAAAAATCCTTTAAAATAGCCATAATCACCTACAAGTGGTCTTGTGCCTTGAAGATTAGTCTAGGCCTATAAGGCCTAAAACCTTGCATATGACCCTAGACTTCCCACTCCACTCTTGTGATAATATGAGTTACTAAAGAATATATATAGATATATTAGGTTTTATAGTGATGGTAAATTTATTAAAAAAGGTGTTATAGTTATGGGAAGACAAGAAAAATGATAGTTTGGCCTAATATACTTCCTCGAGCTCTCCTATCATAGTCTGCCATTTCAAATCAAGATGCTCATATATTACATGAAGAGGTGCATATGGCCTAGTGATATTAGGTTAATTTAGTACCCATATAAGATTTACATCTATGTTAGAGAGATATATATTTATGAGGACAAATTTTTCAATGATCCTTAAGATTATAGGCATACCCATACTGCCTAGAAGAAGCCTAAGAGGAACCAAATTTTGATCAGATATAATTAGAAAAGATGCATGGGAGAAAGATATATTAGGAAAATTTTATAGGTCATATTATATCAATATTCATGGCATTAAGTTCCCAATTTATGGCATGTGCTTTATGAACCATCGTTAAGATGGTAGGCCACTCTAAAGCCTTCAAAACATTCATACAGAATGTGATGGACAAGAAACTACTCTTAATGACTCCAAAGACCCTAAAACACCTTCAAAACATAAATATCACACCTATAGGTCAATTTTACCCTTGTGGACCATGAATTTGTCATTTTTGGGGAAAAATATGAATGGAAAAGGCTTGTAGTGTCTGATTTTGGGTTTGTTTTCATGATTCTTGAACATGTTTGAGCTCCTAAGTGAGTTAGAAGGCCTATAAGACCTATGTAGAGATGAAATGATCTTCATAAAATAATTATTGAATCTATACCATGGAAAATACAATCCTAATTAGTAAACTTGATGTCAGGAGGAGAGGTAACCCTAATTCTCTTTGAGAAGGAAGTGTTGCAGATCTACTCACATGGTAAAAAGGCTCTCAAAGGTAGAAACATCACTGTATCAACATATCCAAGCCATTATATAGATAAAAACACATTTTAAATTTTATTTCCCACTAAAGTGACAAATGCATTATATGGGCTTTAAATGGCATGAAGGGTGGCAACTAGGCGAGTAATGGTTATGTTCATACATGTAACTGCATTCCCAAAATAGGTGCATATTCTTTATTACATATCAAGGAGTAATGGATCAGTTTCATGGATTATGGTGCCTTCATGGAGTCAAATATGACCATAAATAAATCATCCACAACACCTCTACACCCAAAAGGCTCATTAACGACCTCACTTATGCCACCAAATCAATTCATGGGGAGAATTATGAGACTAATTCCTTACTCTCATTCATATTTTTAACTATTTTTGGATGGGTGATTGTCATTATGGCCTCTCCACTCCATATTTATTACATATTATCCCTCTCTCTCATGTTCTATAAATTTGGCTTAAAAACCCATTGTATACATCCCTTTGATGGGTATAAAAGAACTCTACCCATTTATATCTTGAAGCCTTTGAAGTAATAACAAGGATTTATTCAACCTTATCCATACTATTTTATAGTGTGTTAATTCTTGTTTTATTTAAATAAATGGTTGAATCTTTTCTCCCTTTGCAAGTCCTTGTCTCTCACCTAGATGCTAGTGGATTGGTCTTATGAAAGTCACATGGTGTGTGAAGGTGTTTATGCTTATGATTATAGTAGAAACTAATTGATAGTGTCTTTTATTATATATATCATCCATCCTCCTCAAGTTATAATCATCTGACATTACCTCCATATGAAGTATTGATGCATGGGAGTTCTTTTAGAGAGAGCGTGTTAGTGATTAACACCTGGTTTTATCCATAAGTATTGTTGAATGATCAAGTAGAGGAAATCTGATATATTGGTACATCACCTCCTATATTTTAGAGTTTCTTTTTAATCCCTTTATATCCCTTTTCCTTAGCAAGACAAGTAGTCTTAGTGATCTAAGCATAGATGATGCATCAGGGGACCTAGCCCCAAATCTAGAGACTCACCTCATCCATTAAGCTACCCACACCTAGAGGTGATTCCATTGTATCAACTAGATGAGGTAGGTTTGAAACTCCCTACCTCAAGGATACAATCTATACTAATAATAATAATAATGTTATTAGATTGTTGTTGGCCTATAGTCTCCATAATCTCAATTTAAAATGACATAAATGGGTAGCGAGATATGTGTAGGTCACTAATGCGACCCAAGTTTACTCAATCATACTAATTTGGCTTGATTTCAAATTTAATTTGGGTGATCACACATATATGTGCCCCAAATGATATACATTTATCATGATGATAAGTGGATATGGTGTTTTTATGTGGATTTTGGTACATGAGGGACTTACTCACAAGTGAAATCAATACAAAGTGGTGGTTTGGTGTGAGTGGGTCATGATTGCAACCTATGTTACCCTAATCACACCAATTTGACTTTAATTCAAAGTAAATTAGGGAAATCACACATACATTAGCAAAAAATTATTCACATTTCCATGGTTGTAAGTGGATATGGTGTTGTTGTGTCACTTTTGGCATATACTTGAGCTAATTTTTAGAAAAAATCAACATAAATTGTTTGTTAGATGTACAAGGTTCAAAATATGAATTATGTTGCCAAAATCACACATTTTTTTTATAATTAGAGAGAAATTGGGTGATCATAGA